>BSQZ01000085.1:732500-1110000 GCA_033239005.1 Lamellibrachia satsuma | reverse complement strand
TTGCAACCTACGCAATATAGCTAGCTCGCAACCTACGCAATATAGCTAGCTCGCAACCTACTCAATATAGCTAGCTCGCAACCTACGCAATATAGCTAGCTCGCAACGTACGCAATATAGCCAGCTTGCAAACTACGCAATATAGCTAGCTCGCAACCTACGCAATATACCTAGCTCGCAACGTACGCAATATAGCTAGCTCGCAACCTACGCAATATAGCTAGCTCGCAACCTACGCAATATAGGTAGCTCGCAACCTACGTAATATAGCTAGCTCAAAACCTACGCAATATAGCTAGCTCGCAACCTACGCAATATAGCTAGCTCGCAACCTACGCAATATAGCTAGCTCGCAACCTACGCAATGTAGCTAGCTCGCGACCTACGCAATATAGCTAGCTCGCAACCTACGCAATGTAGCTAGCTCGCGACCAACGCAATATAGCTAGCTCGCAACCTACGCAATATAGCTAGCTCGCAACCTACGCAATATAGCTAGCTCGCAACCTACGCAATGTAGCTAGCTCGCAACCTACGCAATATAGCTAGCTCGCAACCTACGTAATGTAGCTAGCTCGCAACCTACGCAATATAGCTAGCTCGCAACCTACGTAATATAGCTAGCTCGCAACCTACGCAATATAGCTAGCTCGCAACTTACGCACTATAGCTAGCTCGCAACCTACGCAATATAGCTAGTTCGCAACCTACGCAATATAGCTAGCTCGCAACCTACGCAATATAGCTAGCTCGCAACCTACGTAATATAGCTAGCTCGCAACCTACGCAATATAGCTAGCTCGCAACTTACGCACTATAGCTAGCTCGCAACCTACGCAATATAGCTATTTCGCAACCTACGCAATATAGCTAGTTCGCAACCTACGCAATATAGCTAGCTCGCAACCTACGCAATATAGCTAGCTCGCAACCTACGTAATATAGCCAGCTTGCATGATTACATAGCCAGCGTGCGTGTGGCGTCAATGGAAACCTAGGAACAATCGGGGGGATTATTCAGCACGGGACACGGAACTAAGAAAGCGCGGCAGTCGTGCCAGACGAGGAAGACACGGCCGTCTTCAACTTGCGTGTACTGGGCATTCTTGAGGATGGTAGCGTCATGGACAAATTCAAATCGGCAATGTTTCCGACAGAGCTCGAAAGAAACTTGAAAGGGGCATTGAAACGTATACAGGGTATACATATCACGACTTACAAACACTAACCGACAACGTAGAACAATACGGTCTCAGAGTCACTAAAGAGTAGTGTACGGATCAGCGGAATCCCGGAGACTTAACCGAAGTCTGCACACTCACATTGTACTGTTTAATTATCAATTAACATCAACATATTTAAAATATTCCACCAGAGTCCCTCTCCGCCCCCGCCGCCGCGCGCGCGTCCGTGCGTGCGTGCGTGCGTGCGCGCCGCTCCTTACGTCCGACGGGCATGACCTCTGATATTAGTAGTCGTAGGTCAAGACTCCGTGACCACTCCTTCGTCTTAGGGTTAGCGTTCACAGCCGACACAGGGCTAGGGTTACGATTAGGGTTATGGTTAACCATCGACATGGGGTTAGGGTTAGCTCCAGTCGCCAGGGGCGCTACTACAGCCGTCAGCTGTAGTAGCTCACGCTACCCAGAAGGCTGCGCGCGTAACCGGAAATCACTCCTAAACATGGTGGCCTGTTTTGGTCGGTCAGAAGAGCACAATAACTACAAGCGCAATAACTACTAGTGCAATAACTACTAGCGCAATAACTACTAGAGCAATAACTACTAGCGCAATAACTACTAGCACAATAACTACTAGCGCAATAACTACTAGCGCAATAACTACTAGCGCAATAACTACTAGCGCAATAACTACTAGCGCACACCAATCTAATTGAAATATTGGTGATAGTTTCATATGTTCTATGAAATCTCGACACGCTGGTATATAATGAATGGCCAGTAAACTAAACGTAGGTGATCTATCAACGGTTTCATATACAATCTGGGTAAATCAAACTGTGACAGTTAAATTAGCTGACGTTTTTTTATACATTTGTTATATATGTGATTTACTAATTAGGCAACAAAATGATTTCTGCCTGAGTCAGTATTGCCTAATGATACCTTAAGTACAGTTACATAACCTAGTGTGTTTCAAAATGTATTAACATGATTATATATGTATTAATGTACACCTAAAACCACAAAATGTGTAAAGAACTAACACTGTAGGTGGAGTAGTTCGTCAATCAAAAGGATTTGAGACCACATTGCTGCTGACTCGAAGCTTAGGCAATTTTGTCCAACCCATTTTCAATGTGTCTAAATGAAGAAAAAGTAATAGCCATTTGTCCCTTCTACTAGGTGTATATGGCAGGGGAAATAAAATACCCCACATGGGGTAAATGTGTAACCTGCTGTGGTCTCTTTCAACGAAACGATTCACAATGGAAGCGTCCATGACGCGTCTCGGTCAATTTTGCTAAATACGTCACAGCCACCCAATCCGGGGATTGTATTTACTATACAATGGTGTTTTCCGGGACATTACGTAGTGAAAGTATGTTCTGACGGATGATTCGTGAACCATCATGAATAATTTTATCATCATACTAATTATATGAACAAACCAAAATCAGACCAAGGAACACGTTGAAACGTTTTATGTATAAGTGTATCATACGTATATATATATGATTAGTGTACAGCAGTCAGTAGCAGCTCAATTGGTGTATCTTACTTATATGTATGATTAGTGTACAACAACCAGTAGCCGTTCAATGAGTGTATCTTACGGATATGTATGATTAGTGTAAACAATCAGTTGTACAGACGCTGGGGGTGGCAGGTCATGGACGCTGGGGGTGGCAGGTCATGGACGGTGGGGGTGACAGGTCATGGACGCTGGGGTGACAGGGCATGGACGTTGGGGGTGGCAGGTCATGGACGGTGGGGTGGCAGGTCATGGACGGTGTGGGGGTGACAGGTCATGGACGGTGGGGGTGACAGGTCATGGACGCTGGGGGTGGCAGGTCATGGACGCTGGGGGTGGCAGGTCATGGACGGTGGGGGTGACAGGTCATGGACGCTGGGGTGGCAGGGACTGGAACGGGGGGGGTGGCTGGTCATGGACGGTGGGGTGGCAGGTCATGGACGGTGTGGGGGTGACAGGTCATGGACGGTGGGGGTGGCAGGTCATGGACGGTGGGGGTGACAGGTCATGGACGCTGGGAGTGGCAGGTCATGGACGCTGGGGGTGGCAGGTCATGGACGGTGGGGGTGGCAGGTCATGGACGGTGGGGGTGACAGGTCATGGACGGTATATATATATATATATATATCTATATATATATATATATATATATATATATATATATATATATATATATATATATATATATATATATATGTGCGAAGGCTTGGGTGCGGGTATATTAGTTCTCAAACGTGGCCCGAATCTGACGCTATGAGTGAAATCAGCATCTAAATGAGACTGGTAGCTAATCCGCAGTGTGGCGCCACTGTGAACTATGCGAAGAATGCGGGGCACTTCTAGGGAATGACTAGGGAACTGTCATTGATCACCGATCAATTTCGTAACTAGCGCTATTTTGTCCAATCTTAGAGGTGTCATCCGTCCCGCATTGCGCGGGACAGTCCCGCTTTTTGCTCAAATGTCCCGCGAAACCGCGACAATGTCCCGCGTTTTCGCAAAATCAGGAAAAAACATTTTTATTTTGAGGATTTTTTAGATCGAACTTTAGATTATTTTCGAAGAAAAAGTGTTTTGAATCGGTCCATTCGATTGGTCGAGAGCCACCTACCGGATATTCGAGAAACATTTCCTGCCTGAAAGGCACTGTTGGCAATCCCGTTATCGTAGCCTATCCGAATCATTCATGGCGGCACCCAATTTCAAGAGAAGACGTGTGGAGCCAAAACGAAAAGCTAAATTCAACGAGAATTGGATCAGCCAATTCCCATGGACCGGAAAAACCCAGTTTGAAGGGAATACACGTTGCACATTATGCGCGTGATTTCACGATAACATCTGATGGGCGGGCGGATTTGAAACGCCACATCGAGACCACTCGACACCGTAAATTGTCAAAAGCAACGACGGCAACAAAGGGTGGGATTGGCCAGTACATCGCCCAAGGTTGTTATGTATTCGTATTGCATACTAGCTTGATACAAAATCGGGTATGTTATACCCGATGACAACCCCTATATGTTTTGCCTTTTTTGTGAGATCAACTTCCTGAGGATCAGCACGTTCGCATAATAAACGTTCTATGTTACATTACACTCGTTGTGATATAGTATACGAAATATACAAACATAAGAAAATAACATGGTGTCAGAAATACAACGGATGACAAATGAACTCTTGTCCACATGTGAGTATTCATGATAAGTCATAACGATGATCGAAAAAGTCGATGTTAGAAGATTTAAAATTGGTGCACGCCGCCCGAAATCGATAGCGTAAGAAGCCGAGTGACACTGAACTCGCACTGCCGCTATAACGAACAATCGTGAAAAATGGAATCGTTTAAACCACCATGCCGTTTTAATCCAAATACTGACGAGAACTTTGTGCAGGCGTGGAAAGACTGGAAAACTGAATTTACATTCTATCTGATTGCTGCCGAAAAAAGCGCAGTTGCCGATAATGTCAAAGTCGGTATGCTACTGTGCGCTATGGGTCCACAATGGATCAAAGTGTACTCCAAATTCGACTGGAATGCGGAAGGTGACAAAGACAAGTTTGACTGTGTCATAGCAAACTTCGACAAACACATTGAACCGAAAAAACTGTTAAAAAGTTACATCACTAGATTTCAACAGCGTGTGCAGTCGCCCAATGAAAACGTAACAGATTTTATTCAAGCAGTCCGAGAACTCGCTTCGCATTGCGAATTCGGCGCTTTAGAAGAAAGTCAGGTGTGCGTGCAGATATCGAACGGTGTCCGAGACCCAAAGCTCAAAGAGAAGCTGTGGGAAGACGACCTGACGCTTACCCAAATTGTGAAGAAGTGCAATTTCTTCGATCAAGCAGCGCAAACGAGAAAGCTGACTACAACTGAAACGCACATACATGCTGTACGTGCACAGAGGGGGCGCAGCAAATCAAGAGGTGGAGGTCAACGCAGCGACAGAGGTCATGCCGAGAAGACGGGTCAAGGTCAACGACACGACAGAGGTCATGCCGATAAGACGTATCAAGGTCAACTTCGAGCAGGAAGCAAGTACCGAGGCGCGTACCGTGGAGCACGCCCGCCGCCAGACGAAAGACGTGGTGTCCGTTTTCAACATCAGCTCGACTGTGGCGATTGTGGAACGTCACACGGTCCACAGCAGTGTCGCGCTTACCAACAAGTGTGCCACAAATGCGGAAAAACAGGACATTTTGCCCGCGTTTGCCGAGCTAGACAAGTGAACTATAGCCAGAACTCGACCCAGAGTTATGAACGTGATTATGGCTATGATTGCAAACCACAAAGAGCATGCGAAATGAATGACCATATATGAATGCGTTAAATATTCATCTGAACCGCTGTGTAACTAAGAGTGTGAACACCGCATCTAAATCGTTGTGGTCGATAGATCTGTCAATCAAAGATAAAGATTACGTGTCGTTTAAAATTGACACTGGTGCTGAATGTACATTTTTGTCCAGGAAGTCATACGATGAGATGCAGACTAAGCCAGTGTTACAGCCGAGTAATGTGGCCATACGAGGGTTGCTAGGAAGCCCAACGAAATCGATGGGTACGATTGAACTGCCAGTATCGTACAAAGGTAATGAGTACCAACTAGAATGTGAAGTCTTAGATGGCTACAATGTTCCTAACTTACTGTCAGAGTCAGATAGCATGAGAATGAATCTCATTAAGAGAATTGATCACACCGAGACAGAGGATAGAGGGGTAGACGGAGCAAAAGCTATCATTAAGAAGTACAATGATGTATTCCAAGGGGTTGGGAAGATTCCAGGGAAATATTCTCTCCATATTGACCCGAATGCTAAACCAGTTGCCCACCCTTCGAGGCCAATTCCAGCTCCCCTTCGCGAACCTGCTAGACAGAAGTTAAATCAGCTCGTGGACATGGGTATCATAGAGAAAGTCCCAGTGGGAGAGCCAACGCCGTGGGTCAGTGCCTTGCATGTGGTAAACAAGAAATCGCCAAGTCCCCAGAGAGACATGCGCATAACCATAGACCCGCGAGATCTCAATAGAGCGTTGCTACGAGAGTATCACCCAATGTCGACTATTGAGGAAATCACTACTCGTACAGACGGATCCAAGTGTTTCACAGTGTTGGATGCCAACATGGGTTACTTCCAGATCGAGTTAACCGAGGAGTCCCAGGCACTCACAGCGTTTAACACTCCATTTGGCAGGTACAAATACCGTCGTTTGCCGATGGGTATATCCGTGGCGCCCGATATATATATCAGCGTGCTATGTCTGAACTGTTAGCAGGCCTAGCAGGCGTGGAAGTGATCATGGATGACATACTGATTCACGCACCAACAACTGAGATGCACAACACAAGGCTACAGCAAGTACTGCAGAGATGTCGCGATAGAAACTTGAAGCTAAATCCTCGCAAGACGAAACTATGCACCAATGAAGTTGAGTACATAGGTCACAAGCTAACAGACAATGGTGTGAAGATCGGTGAAGACAAAATGAGAGCAGTGCTAGAGATGCCAGAACCATCGTCAATTGCACATGTCCAGACATTACTGGGAATGGTAACTTATACCTGTAAGTTCTTGCCAAATCTGTATATTGTCACAGAACCATTGAGATAATAATCAAGGAATCACATGAGCATGGTTTCAGATTTCACTTTGACGAAGTTCACAGAGACGCCGTCACAGAGTTGAAGAAGCTGATGACAGAAGCTCCCGTATTGAGGTACTACAGTGATGACGAGCATATCACTATCTCCTGCGATGCATCACAAGCAGGAATTGGAGCAGTTCTGATGCATGGACGTCCCATTGCCTATGCATCCAAGTCATTGACCAGTGCAGAATACGCATACGCACAAGTTGAGAAGGAGTTACTAGCGATCGTGTTCTCCTTTAAGAAGTTTGGCTCCGTCAAATGTGAATGGAAAGAATCAAGAAAAGGTGTGGCAACGTATGTACGGTCACGACGGTAAAGGCGTGCCCATGTTGCGCGTGTCGGATCGCGTGCGCGTCAGCAAGTACAAAGGCACGTTCGAAAAGGACTACGAGACGAACTGGAGCGAAGAGATGTTCACGATACACGAGGTTCACCCCTCCTATCCACCCGTGTACCGCTTGCGGGACGATCTCGGCGAAGTGCTGGACGGCACCTTCTACGAACTGGAGCTGCAGAAGGTGTCGGTACCCGTCGATAGAGTGTACCGCGTTGAATCGGTACTGCAACGGTAGACGAAAGGAGGCTTTGGTGAATTGGTTCGGCTATCCCTCCAAATTCAACAGCTGGATCGATGCCAGGGCACTCGTCCACTCCACTATAAAGACTAGCCGCGCGTATGGCGACACTTCATTCGAGAAATGACACAAGACACGACACCACAGACCTGCACCACCACCACCACCACCATCATAGACGAGGAGGTGGTGCAGGAAGAACAAGAGGATTGTACTGATGCTGCGTCGAGCGAGAAAGACGACAGCGTGGAGCGAGAAAGACGACAGCGTCGAGCGAGAAAGACGACAGCACTCCCTGGCATCTGTTCGGTACCGTGTGTCCCAAAGAGGAGATAGTGTTTCTGTGTCAGGTCGTCGTCTTGTACACGGTCATTCTGATCAGCATTTACAACCTGACGACAGGTCACGCGAATTCTAATCTGTGGACGGCTCTGTTGAGCAGTTCGTTGGGTTACCTGCTGCCCAATCCCACTTTGAGACGCAATGGCGACTGATTTCTATCTGACGCTACCTAGCAACGCTTCCATGAAGGTGCACCCGATAACACCTTGGCCCATTACATCACGGACTTGCCTCAACGCATATCGGTGTCTGGCGAATGGGAGTGCGGGCTGGCAGAGTTCCAGTATCCACATACTTGGTACAACGTTCGTGAGGATGACACCTGGTTCTACCTCAACGAGCGCATTCCTGTGGGTCTTACCCCGTGTACGAAGATCGAGGCTGGGTATTACCGCAGTCCTGATGTATTTTTGAACCACGTCAACAAGGCGCTGAAACGCATGTGGACGGATAAGACGCGGGCTAAAATGAGCTACAGTTCCATCACTCAGAAAATGACGTTGCACATGTCACCGGGCAGCGACTTCAGCATGCCGTACCAGAGTGCAATGGGTACCATTTTGGGATTCTGCCCGTCGCTTGTCATCAGTCTAGCGAGAGATAGGGATACAAGCGTGTACACCCACCCGAGAGTAGGAGAGGAAACAAATCGAGCCTATCCACCGGATCTAGGTCTCACGCCATCGGCCACCGTTACTTTGCCACCCGAAAAACCAAATACTACCGGTAGCCCGTACTCTTTCTGTCAAGAGGCCACTACCGTGGTGAACATGAATCAAGGGTTCGATACCATCTTCGTCTACACGGACGTCGTGGAGTCTCGCATCGTCGGCGACAGTCTCGTGCCGTTGTTGCGATGCCTCCCGGTTCGCGGAGGTCACGGCACCACGGTGTCCGATCATTTCACTAACGTTCACTACGCGCCTCTGTTGCGCAAGGAGTTCGGGACTATAGAGGTGGATATACGAGACGACACCGGACTGCGCGTGCCATTCGAGCACGGTGACGGTGACGCTTCATTTTCGACGGCGTAGGACCGGACTGTTCTGACGATGAATTACAACGACTATTACACGCGTCAAGCGGGTGGTGCGCTGCCCTACTTCGCCGGTGCACAATACCAGCGAGGTCATGGACTGGGCCGTCTGTTCGGTGGTCTGCTGCGCAGCGCCATGCCACTCATCAAGAGAGGTGCCGTGGCGTTGGGTAAGGGAGCGTTGAAGACCAGCATTCGTATAGCTGACGACGTCTTATCTGGTCAGAACATAAAAACGGACGCTGGTAGGGGCATGCTTGAGATCCCTGGCGTGCGACCTCGTAAACGTATAAAACGAGCACCCGCGAAGACAGGAGTCACTACAGCGAAGAGACGGCGCACGCGACAGACGCCCAAGAAACGTGAGGCCGACATATTCGACGACAAAGATGGCGTTCGTACATAAACAGTCGTGCGAAGGGGTCAAGACCGAGGTGGATCTCTTTACCTTACTCCCCACTCAGAACAGCATCGTCGACAGATACGTGGTGGCACATCAACCCATGGCCTCTCTGGATTTTGGTGTACCGATAGAATTCCTGATCCCTGGATCGGGAGACCATTACCTGGATCTCGCCAACACGATGATACACGTGCAGGTGAAGGTGACGCGAGCCAACGGGGACGATCTCGACTTGGTCGACCCCGTGGGACTGGTGAATAACTGGCTGCATTCGCTGTTCCGTCAGGTTGACGTCTACCTGAACGGCACGCTCGTGACCCAATCGACCAACACGAACGCGTATCGTCCCTTCATCGAGATGCTGCTGAGTTATGGTACGCAGCTGACGGGTCAGCTGTGGTACAAGGACACGGCCACTCACATGGATGCCGTCGAGATAGTCGACGGAGCCGCGGCTAACGCAGGGTTCTTGGCTCGACGAGAGCACATCGTACGGAGTCGAGTGGTCGACATGAAGGGTAGTCTACACATGGACCTGTTTCTGCAAGATAAATTCCTGATCAACGACGTCGATGTCAAGATCCGGCTGGTGCGCAATAAGGCTGCGTTTGCGCTTATGGCTGGTGGACCCGACCCCGATTACAGGATCAAAATCGTCAATGACACCTTGTTTGTCAAGAAGGCCACCCTTAATCCCACCGTGCACATGGCACACATCAAGGCTCTCGAGAAGAGCACAAGTATCCGATGCGGTCCGTCGACTGCAAGGTGTACTCCATTCCCGCGGGTGCTCGGTCGTACACGCACGAGAACCTGTTCCTCGGCACTCTGCCGAAACGTCTCGTGCTGTGCTGCATCGATAACGATGCCTACAACGGTGCGTACGCCAAGAATCCGTTTCACGCCAAGAACAACGCCATAAGCTTCCACGCGGTGTACGTGGACGGACGACAGATACCCTCCACACCCTTTCAGCCCAATTTCCAAGACGACCTCTTCGTCAGGAGCTACATGAGCCTGTTCACCTCGACCGGTAAGATCTGGCAAGATGAGGGGAACGGTCTGACTCGCAGCGACTACCGACACGTTTACACCTTCTTCGGTTTTGACCTGACCCCCGACCAGTGCGACGGCCCCTGCTTCCATCTGGTACAAAAGGGCAACCTGCGCACAGAACTTCATTTCCGCAATGCGCTGCAGACCACCGTGAACGTCATAGCCTACGCCGAATTCGAGTCCGTGCTGGAAATCGACAAGAACCGCAACTACTGAGATGGACACCCTACAGATCGCCCGACTACTGGAGACGGACCCGTGCACCAGATCGATATTTCGCGGCGTCGTACGCAAAGACGGACTGCCTGCGACGATAGACGGCGTTCTACCCGCGGCCTTCGTGTGCAACACCGACGACGGCGACGAACCGGGCGAACATTGGATAGCGCTGTACCTGGCTGCCGACGGACGCGGCGATTACTTCTGCTCGTACGGCCTGCCGCCACGTCACGCGGCCTTCCGCTCCTTCGTGAACGAACATTGTTCCGAGTGGACTCATAATAGCAAGAGACTTCAGAGTCCTCTGTCTAACGTTTGTGGACAATATTGCGTAGCTTTTGTATTGCTTCGTTGTAACGGTTTGCCAATGAGAACTTTTATCAACGTATTCGGCACCGATCTAGTCAACATCCGCAAGTCGCCTCATCTTCATTGACAAAACAATGGAATGAGTTGTAAAGTTTACTATTATCGGCCCTCTTATACCGTATTTGACAAAACAATGGAATGAGTTGTAAAAATGACTATTCTCGGCCCTCTTATACAGTATTTGACAAAACAATGGAACAAAGACACATTCGTCTGTGTCTAGAAAAGAATGCAAACTGCCGAGGTAAGCCTCAGAACAATAACACATCTGTCATAAATAAAAGCAATGCGATAAACGTGTCAGAGAACTGTCAGAAAACCGTCGGTGGAAACAACAAGAGGTTCGTTGCGTAATCAGCGATCGTTGCATAAAGCCGTATATAAGGTAGTTCGCTAACATTTTAACATCATAACGTCAGAATGAATCGTCCTACATACTTCAAAGGCGCAAACAGTATTTTTTTGCAATGTCTTTAACACGGTCGAAGCTGCCTATCAGTTCCGAAAATGTGTCTACCATGACGATCTCGAGAGGGCAAAAAAATTGGTAGCCACACGGACCGGTCTACAGGCGAAATACTTGAGCAAGACCATCCGAGAGAAGGCACATATACGTGCGGGATGGAACAAACAGATGCATTCGATCACGTATCTGTTAATTGCTATTAAATTTCGTGACGCAATACTACGCAAATGGATGTTATACACGCATCAATATCCATTAAAAGAATGTGTGAGAAGTGGGGGACGTTTTGTGGGGTTCGTTGTCAGCCAGGGCATAATATAGTTTAATGTTGACATATCAATTGTTGGTGACTCGTTGAAACAGTTACACATGCATGTACACACGCTGTTTAGTGCACACGTTGCTGACAAATGTCACATGTCGTTTACTTTACACGTGCTCATGTTACTCGTGACATTTGTCCAGGGCGCGACAGATCGTCGTAGCGGCTGTCAACTCGCCGAGACTAAGGTACCTCGTGTAAGTTGAACTGTTATTTCACTCGTCTATCTTCTGTCAACCGGGTAATTACCCCGCCTGACGGGGCACTTGATGTTCTACCCACCGGCACCAACGCAATACTTTGTGACAGTCTCCACTGAGTTTGTGTCGTCAAGTGTCCTTGAAATTGTAACTTTATTGTTGTAGTTTATTTTTGTACCTCTCAACACTCTTCTCAAAAACCTGTCACGTCTAATGTCGCCAAATTAATCATTTATGGACAGTAGACGACTGTGTAATGTCACCAAATGTGTTGCTGTCAAACGTCGTTTTATTGGCGACAACTAATTTGTTTAATAATATTTTATTATAATTTATTTTAATAATAATAACTCAATAATTTGTGTTATAAATTTAACAGATTTTCCACGAAAGACTTTCGACATCCACAGTCGCTGATAGACCACTGTGTGGGGTGACTCTGTAGACGTCGTGTAATCACCCGCAAGCAGCAGGGCAGTTAGTGTGAGTGGGTTGGGTAAATAGCAAGTGTTGTGGAGCGTTAAGTGGAGGGTTAAGTGTTACGTCACAACGTCTCTGTGTGTTTGTTGTAGTCTCGGCAACAATCACATCTCACCCGACGTCATGAGACCGCTGATGGAGACACGTGGGAGGGAGGGACTGTGTGTACGGTGAGTAGATCTATTGTCTCTTCACACGCACGCACGTACACACACATGGGAGGAAGAGACTGGATATAGAGTAAATCTATTGTCTCTCGATACACGCACTGACAAACGCATTGACACACGCCCTTACGCACACACCAACACACGCACGCACTGACACGCATTTACACATGCACTTACACACGCACACACACGTACGCACTGGCACACAGACACACACACGCACGCACACAGCCTGAGTGTAACACGTGTGTCGTCTGTTGTGGACTGGACTACAAGGAGTCGCCGCCAGAAGGCCGGGACTGTGGTAGCCTCGGTTGCGTGCCGTGATCTTAGGTCTGTCGGTGGCGACTGTCACAGGACATGAAGTCATTGTCACCTCTTCATGTGACTATCTATATACCTCACTACATATATATGTCACCTGTCACATTTAATGATGACGTAATAAAATGATGTCTGCCCCTTGAATCCATAATGGACTCATAATAGCAAGATACTTCAGAGTCCTCTGTCTAACGTTTGTGGACAGTATTGCGTAGCTTTTGTATTGCTTCGTTGTAACGGTTTGCCAATGGGAACTTTTTTAACGTATTCGGCACCGATCTAGTTGCTAACGATTGCCGTGTGTTCGATTGGCTTAAACAGATGCGACAAGGTAGACTGTACTATCACACTTCGTACATGTCGTGATGGTCAACATCCGCAAGTCGCCTCATCGTCACCCTGGAGCCTCTGGCGAGGTGGAGACACCCCTAAGCTCGCGACCTCTGGTGTGATGGTCAACATCCGCAAGTCGCCTCATCTTCATAGTCGTAGTGATATTACACGCTACCCATATTGTATCGCCATGCTGCTTGTGTTGTTCAATAAAATACGTGTGCACTGTTACGATATCGTGTTTTGTTTCTCGTCTCCTCGTTAGGTCCTTTGATCTCAGTTATTAATGACCCTGTTAATGACCACTGTTAACTTACTCTTTTATCTCAGTTATTAATGATCCTATTAATGACAGCGGGTAACAGACAGTCGTTCCTATGTCCACTATCGATGGCTACTGGTTATCTTTCGGTACTCCTACAGCCGCTAGGGGGCGCTGTGCACGGTTTTTGGTGTCCCTACAGCCGTCAGGGGCGCTCTGATTGGCTGCGCGCGCAACCGGAAGTCGTTCAGACACATGGGGCCCGGATTTGCTTGGTCAGAAACTTACGTCTACTACTCATGTGCTCTGCTATCTGTTAAGATGAACACTGATGTGCGCCCCTCTGTCTTTGCCCCCAGTACGAAGGTGTTGGAGTCAGCACGCAACGTTGTGTCCTCATACAACCAGGAACACCGCAACATTGTCAAGAAATAAATATTTCACTGAATGCCGACATATGTGTTGTTCCTGCTTACATATTAGGTATGTTTGCTGTCGGGTCAATATTGCGTCAATGTTGCGTTTTTGTCACACAATTTTTTAGTGAGTAAGACGGCGAACTTCGTTCGCGCGCTGTGTCCCGCATAAAAATCTCACGGAGATGACACCTATGCAGTCTACATGTGCTTCGAATTGTTTTGGTGCTAAATAAACTTAATGTAAGCCTACAATGAGGTGTTGCTTTGTTTGTTTTGCACTTAGCAAAGATGCAGTTTCAGCGCATCTACCAAAGGAAACGACACTCGATCGGCACACTACAAAAACGAACAAGACAGACACTGAAAAAGCATGTTTGTTCACATTTTGTAATTCCAGACAAACAACGTCAGCCGGCCACCACTCGATTCTTTGAGCATTATTATATAGACAATTCAACCTCTTTGCTGGCGGCGAGTGAGCGATAAAATAAACAAAAGCTAGTCCTAATACTTCCACAGACATCTGGCGAAAGCCGCCAGGAGTGATAACAATGCGATGTCACGTTGCGGCTAAAATCACACACTATGAATTATTTCTAAAGAATCAGCAAGGTACACAGTTATCTGTATCTGTATCCAAACACAGGTCCTGGATCGGCCGTGGACACAACAATTACACAACTTGGCGCTAATTTATTGCGACTAACAAAGTCTTCCAAGTGACATCCTGCAACACTCTAAATGTGACAACTGTTGACTAATAATATGTGTTTATTTCACCTAAGAATTTGGATCATATTTTATATCAACAGTCATTAATTAAACTGTTAAATGTTCACTGTTTCGTGTTACAGTTTAAGTCGCTGCAACATCCCGGCCGAGGGCATGATGGCGTTGGCTGCAGGGATTGAGACTTTGACGACCCTGACACGTCTCAAGTAGGTGAACATGTGTACAAATGTATATGTACATGGTATGTGTACACAAACAGTCGTACTAATATAATTAAATGTACTTACAAATACATCGTACAATATTTATTTTAGAAATTGTATGTGACAATATTATGTCTACATCAATGTAACTATTTACAAAATGCAATCCAAATTATTATTACTTTAATTACTTAAAACGCATATTTCTTGATTAATAAATAATGAAACACCAGTAAATATTATTGACTATTCACGTGTTATGTTCATTAAAATTCCCTCTTTGTCTAAATATTGTTTTTAAACTGATCCGTGAATTAATAAAACATTATTTCGAAGGTTCGACATTTCTCGTTACACAAACTCGACAAAACAAAATGTGTCGTTTTTTGTTGTCCACAAAATGTACTTTGTGGCGAGAAACATTTATATTTATAGAGTCGAGTTGATTGAAAGTTGTTTGTTTGTAGATTATTAGTTTTACTTCGGTCAGAGAAATGTGTTAATTACTGCGTCAGTTCAAGGATATATTGTACTTTACAGCATCAGCGACAATGATGTGTCAGCGGCGGCCGCTGAGAGATTCGCCCGGAGTCTGGAGAAGAGTCTCAAGATACTCGGGTAAGATTTGTAATTACGTTGACTTGATATAGTTTAATGTTGACACATCAATTGTTGGTGACTCGGTGAAACAGTTACACACGCACGTACACACGCTGTTTAGTGCACACGCACAGACCCACTCAATTGTCTTCCGTTGTTGACAAATGTCACATGTCGTTTACTTTACACGTGCTCATGTTAATCGTGACATTTGTCTGCAAGTTGGGGTACTGTCACAACACAGACTCCAGGGCGCGACAGATCGTCGTAGCGGCTGTCAACTCGCCGAGACTAAGGTACCTCGTGTAAGTTGAACTGTTATTTTACTCGTCTATCTTCTGTCAACCGGGTAATTACCCCGCCTGACGGGGCACTTGATGTTCTACCCACCGGCACCAACGCAATACTTTGTGACAGTCTCCACTGAGTTTGTGTCGTCAAGTGTCCTTGAAATTGTTTATTTTTGTACCTCTCAACACTCTTCTCAAAAACCTGTCACGTCTAATGTCGCCAAATTAATCATTTATGGACAGTAGACGACTGTGTAATGTCACCAAATGTGTTGCTGTCAAACGTCGTTTTACTGGCGACAACTAATTTGTTTAATAATATTTTATTATAATTTATTTTAATAATAATAAATCAATAACTTGTGTTATAAATTTAACAGATTTTCCACGAAAGACTTTCGACATCAACAGTCGCTGATAGACCACTGTGTGGGGTGACTCTGTAGACGTCGTGTAATCACCCCCAAGCAGCAGGGCAGTTAGTGTGTGTGGGTAGGGTAAATAGCAAGGGTTGTGGGGCGTTAAGAGGAGGGTTAAGTGTTACGTCACAACGTCTGTGTATGTTTGTTGTAGTCTCGGCAACAATCACATCTCACCCGACGTCATGAGACCGCTGATGGAGACACGTGGGAAGGAGGGACTGTGTGTACGGTGAGTAGATATATTGTCTCTTCACACGCACGCACGCATGCACGCACGCACGTACACACACATGGGAGGAAGAGACTGGATATAGAGTAAATCTATTGTCTCTCGCTACACGCACTGACAAACGCATTGACACACGCCCTTACGCACACACCGACACACGCACTTACGCACGCACTGACACGCATTTACACATGCACTTACACACGCACTGACATACACGCACACACGTACGCACTGGCACACAGACACACACACACGCACGCACTGACACACAAACACGCACGCACGCACTGACACACACAAACACGCACACACACACACACACACACACACACACACACACACACACACACACACACACACACACACACACACACACACACACACACACACACACACACACACACACACACACACACACACACACACACACACATACACACACACACACACACACACACAGACTGAGTGTAACACGTGTCGTCTGTTGTGGACTGGACTACAAGGAGTCGCCGCCAGCAGGCCGGGACTGTGTTAGCCTCGGTTGCGTGCCGTGATCTTAGGTCTGTCGGTGGCGACTGTCACAGGACATGAAGTCATTGTCACCTCTTCATGTGACTATCTATATACCTCACTACATATATATGTCACCTGTCACAATTAATGATGACGTAATAAAAATGATGTCTGCTCCTTGAATCCATAATGAACTCGTCCGTCGCTCAAAGATTCACCCAAATTCGTCGTTTGTTACAATGTTTCAACCTTGTCTAGAACTAGTTCAGGGAAGGTTTCAAGTAGTATATTAGTGCATATTACGGAGCAAGGGTTAGGATCATGTTCGGTAGAGATCATAAGTCCGGTATGAGAGTATGGGGAAAGAGGTATAATATCGCTCAGAGACCATGAGCGCCCCTGTCGGTTGTGTACTACACGAGGGGTGTCATCAGCGCTCCCTAGCGACTAAAGGACTGGTCAATGAGTCTTGTAATAGGGTCATAGGTCATCCAGCGACTCGTTCATGAACAAGGATTGCACGCCCATTATCTCCGATGGTCGAGGAAGGCGGCCGCTATGATAGTTGCAAGCAAACTAATATCCGAGTGAGACGCGAATATGAAATCAGACACTAGCCGTCACCTAGCAACGAGAGAGAACTAGCGTGCGGGACTCTGGACCTTGCTAGTAGCGAACACGGCCGATCGTTCTTTACCGCTAAACCAACAGCGCCGCCCTAACCAGCGTACGTAAGTAGGTCGCGCGTGCCCTTATCTATTGACCGACGATCCCAGGTCAGGAAGCTAGCGACGGCACTTTTTTCAAGTAGGGTCACTACCTTGAGGTAAACGTTATGTGTCAAAGAAGTGCACACATTTTTAGTGGACACAAAACTAAATATAAACTTATTCAAAAGGAGTATATTGTAGTTGTCAAAGTATTCTATATTACTAATAGTGCTGTGTTAAAGTGTTCAATGTTGTATATTCTTTAACAGTTACCGTCCGTTCAAAGTATGATAATACAGAATGATATATACATACAAACGATCCATCATGAGAAACAAAGCATTCACCATTTCAGTATAGACCATCAGCAAATTTGTGATCAGACCAACCGACAGGACGTCAGCAGCTACAGCACAGCAGATACGCAATGGAAGGAGTTGTAAAGAAATTACTATTCTCGGCCGTCTTATACCGTATTTGACAAAACAATGGAATGAGTTGTAAAGTTGACTATTCTCGGCCGTCTTATACCGTATTTGACAAAACAATGGAATGAGTTGTAAAGATGACTATTCTCGGCCGTCTTATACAGTATTTGACAAAACAATGGAATGAGTTGTAAAGATGACTATTCTCGGCCGTATTATACAGTATTTGACAAAACAATGGAATGAGTTGTAAAGTTGACTATTCTCGGCCGTCTTATACAGTATTTGACAAAACAATGGAATGAGTTGTAAAGATGACTATTCTCGGCCGTCTTATACAGTATTTGACAAAACAATGGAATGAGTTGTAAAGTTGATTATTCTCGGCCGTCTTATACAGTATTTGACAAAACAATGGAATGAGTTGTAAAGATGACTATTCTCGGCCCTCTTATACAGTATTTGACAAAACAATGGAATGAGTTGTAAAGATGACTATTCTCGGCCCTCTTATACAGTATTTGACAAAACAATGGAACAAAGACACATTCGTCTGTGTCTAGAAAAGAATGCAAACTGCCGAGGTAAGCCTCAGAACAATAACACATCTGTCATAAATAAAAAGCAATGCGATAAACGTGTCAGAGAACTGTCAGAAAACCGTCGGTGGAAACAACAAGAGGTTCGTTGCGTAATCAGCGACCGTTGCAACGGTGGCGAGCGAATTAGATTATCGAGCCAGGGGCGCGTGTATAACGGCGCTGCATTCCGCACGTGCCCAGACAAGATTGCGCGCTACAACCGTCGTCGAACGGTCGTGGAGGGAGAGATAAGAAGTGCGCGGTAACAGTAGCAGCGAGCGCTATATAAGCCGCCTTGGTTCTTCACTGTGGCATACCTTCCGATCACACCGACACTCTTCACTCTCGACTACACGCGCATACACCACTGATGAACCTGTCGCATCTTCAGACTGAAGTATGTATTTGAACGTCCATTAACAATAATGAATTGTGCAACGCAGGATAAATACTTCGTGTACGCATCCTGTCAGCATTGTCTCAAATGTGTGCAAGTCGAGGGGAATGGCTACTACTGTTCAGTTCACCAATGGCAACGTGTTCCTGTGTACAGGTTCGCCCTGTGGGTCCTACTGTCCGAATGGGAGGTAGCAGAAATTTGGGGAGTGATTTTTGATGAAGTAGCGACACAAGTACTGGGGTTCGATACCAACACCTACGTGGGTATAAAGTCAGACGAGTGGGGCTCATGTCATGGTCACCATCAAGAAACGTGTGAAGGACACGTATGTGAATTACGCCGTGTCAAAACTGACAGTGGTAGAGTCGTAATTATCATTGCAGGAAGACAACGGCAAAGAGGATGACGGGGCTACGAGCTGCAGCATGGGTACAGTACAGGCATTGCTAGATAGGAACAGTAACGACATTCTATTCACGTCGGCAGCGTCCAGTATCTCTCCTGCATCATGAATAATTCTGTCATATTTCTTGATTAATAAATAATGAAACACCAGTAAATATTATTGACAATTCACGTGTTATGTTCATTAAAATTCGAGAAACATTTGTGTTTATAGAGTCGAGTTGACTGAAAGTTGTTTGTTTGTAGATTATTAGTTTTACTTCGGTCAGAGAAATGTGTTAATTACTGCGTCAGTTCACGGATATATTGTACTTTACAGCATCAGCGACAATGATGTGTCAGCGGCGGCCGCTGAGAGATTCGCCCGAGGCGCAACAGTTGATAGAAGAATACAAGGATGTATTTTCAGATCTGCCAGGCCACGCTGATTTAATCGAGTGTACCATCGAATTAGTCGATGACACACCGATTCGTTGTAGGAATTATCCTGTACCGTTCGCCTTGGAACAACTAATGAAGGATAAACTAGAAAAGATGGACAGAATAGGCGTAACAGATCCGTCGACATCTGAATATGCAAGTTCGTCAGTCATCGTGAGAAAATCGGATGGTTCTCACAGGTACTGCATAGATTTTCGCAAGCTGAATGAAGTGATTTTGACAGACGCAGAACCAATGCCAAACCAAGAAGTGATTGTTGGTAAGTTAGGTGATTGTTGGTAAGTTAGGTGACTGTTGGTACGTTAGGTACGTCTAAATACTTCACCAAAATCGACCTCTCAAAAGGTTACTACCAAATACCGATTAAAGCGGAACACAAATATCTCACTGCGTTTAATTCGGAGCTTGGCTTGAGGCAATTCAAATGTATGTCGTTCGGATTAAACAAAACAGGCGCAGTATTTTGCAGAATAAGGAAGTTGCTGAAGGGGAGAGCAAATGTGGAGAGCTATATTGATGACCTATTCATCCATACGCCCAAATGGGATGGCCATTTAGAAGCGGTGATAAATGTACTCGATCGGTTGTGTATTCATTCTTTGACTGCGAAACCAAAGAAATGTGAAATTGGATGCAGAGAGGTCAAGCTGTTGGGTCAGGTTGTGTGTCAAGGCGTCGTTAAGCCACAGGATGAGAAGGTGGATAAAGTGCTAAATATCACGTTAAGATCATTCGTAGGAATGATAGGTTACTATCGCAAGTACATAAACAGATTCGCAGAACTTGCTAAACCGCTGACAGACATAACGAAAAAAACAGCCCAACATACTAAATTGGTATGACAATGCGGAGAACGCATATGTCTTACTCAAAACAAAAATATCTGAACGACATGTGCTTCGCTTACCGCAGTTCGACAAAGCAATGATGTCGTGTACTGATGCTTCAAATGTGGGTATCGGATGCTATGCTAAGGCAGGAATTCGAGGATGGACGATTTCCTATTACGTACGCAAGCAGAAAACTGAACACGGCAGAGACGCATTATTCTGTTATTGAGCGCGAATGCTTAGCTCTGGTATGGGCGACGAAACGATTTAATCCTTACTTGTATGGACGGGAGTTTGTGTTCGAGAGCGATCATAAGCCACTTTTGGTGCTAAACAAAGCTAACATGAACCTGTTCTCCTCGACCGGTAGGGTTATGGTTAACCTAACCCTAAACAAAGCTAACATGAACCTGTTCTCCTCGACCGGTAAGGGTTAGGGTTAACCCTAAATAAAGCTAACATGAATCTGTTCTCCTTGACCGGTAAGGGTTAGGGTTAACCCTAAACAAAGCTAACATGAACCTGTTCTCCTCGACCGGTAAGGGTTAGGGTTAAGGCGGGGCATGACAAGAGCGACTGTCTCGCAGCGACTTCCGGTATGGCTACACCTTCTTCGGTTTTGACCTGAACCCCGACGAGTGCGATGGAGCCTGCTTCCATCTGGTACAAAAGGGCATCGAGATGCATTTCCGTGACGCGCTGCCGACAACTGTGAACGTCTTTGCCTACGCCGAGTTCGATTCCGAGCTGGAAATAGACAAGAAGTGCAACATCATCTACGACTACTGAGATGGACACTCTGCAGATCGCCAGACGACTAGCGATGGACCCGCGCACTAGGTCGATATTTCGCGGTGTCGTACCCAAAGACGGACTGCCTACGACAATAGACGCTTTGCTTGTCGCCTTCGTGTAACACCGACGACGGTGACGAACCGGGTGAACATTGGATAGTGCTGTATCTGAATGCCGACGGACGCGGTGATTACTTCTGCTCGTACGGCCTGCCGTCACGACACGCGGCGATCTGCACCTTCCTAAACGAACATTGTTCCGAGTGGACTCACAATAGCAAGCGACTTCAGAGTCCTCTGTCTAACGTTTGAGTACAACATTGCATAGCTTATGCATTGCTTCGTTGTAACGGCTTTCCGGTGGGAACTTTTATCAACATATTCGGCACCGATTTAGAAGCTAACGATTGCCGCGTATTTGGTTGGTTTAAACAGCTGCGACAGGGTAGACTGTACTATCGTACTTCGATTGAGCCTTTGGCGAGGTGGATGCACTAAGCTCACGACCTCTGGAGTGGTGGTAAACACCCGCAACTCACCTCATAATCACCACTGAGCCTCTGGCTAGGTCTAGCGGACTTATGGTCTCTACCGAACATGGTCCCCACCTTTGCTCCGTAACATGTACTAATATACTACTGTTTCAATATCAATTGGCAAGTTACTTTGTCACCTGTCATGTCATTATTATGTAATAAAATTATGTTTAACTCTTCAATCCAAAATGGACTCGTCCGTCGTTCAATGATTCACCAAAAGTCGCCGTTTGTTACAATGTTTCAACATTGTCTGGAACAAACTGTTACTTCAGTGGAAGGGTCCGTATGACATCGTAGCCACGGTCGGTGTAAATGACTATCGATCACAGATAGGCGAAGGTGTGAAAACATTCTATGCTAACATGCTGCGAAAATATATCGCTAGAGGCGAACAAGGGGCTGATCAGAAAGAAACTGACCAGAAAGCAATGCAAGCGACGGAAATGATAAGTGAAGACGATGATAGCCAGTTAGGATCGGAGGATGGTGTGGTTTGCCCGTTGGAGGCAAACGAGACATGGAAAGATGCATATGTATGTCCAAGTCTTACCGAGGTACAGAAAACAGAGGCGCGACAGTTGATAGAAGAATACAAGGATGTATTTTCAGATCTGCCAGGCCACGCTGATTTAATCGAGTGTATCATCGAATTAGTCGATGACACACCGATTCGTTGTAGGAATTATCCTGTACCGTTCGCCTTGGAACAACTAATGAAGGAGGAACTAGAAAAGATGGACAGAATAGGCGTAACAGATCCGTCGACATCTGATTATGCAAGTTCGTCAGTCAACGTGAGAAAATCGGATGGTTCTCACAGGTACTGCATAGATTTTCGCAAGCTGAATGAAGTGATTTTGACAGACGCAGAACCAATGCCAAACCAAGAAGTGATTGTTGGTAAGTTAGGTGATTGTTGGTAAGTTAGGTGACTGTTGGTACGTTAGGTACGTCTAAATACTTCACCAAAATCGACCTCTCAAAAGGTTACTACCAAATACCGATTAAAGCGGAACACAAATATCTCACTGCGTTTAATTCGGAGCTTGGCTTGAGGCAGTTCAAATGTATGTCGTTCGGATTAAACAAAACAGGCGCAGTATTTTGCAGAATAAGGAAGTTGCTGAAGGGGATAGCAAATGTGGAGAGCTATATTGATGACCTAGTCATCCATACGCCCAAATGGGATGGCCATTTAGAAGCGGTGATAAATGTACTCGATCGGTTGCGTATTCATTCTTTGACTGCGAAACCAAAGAAATGTGAAATTGGATGCAGAGAGATCAAGCTGTTGGGTCAGTTTGTGTGTCAAGGCGTCGTTAAGCCACAGGATGAGAAGGTGGGTAAAGTGCTAAATGTCACGTTAAGATCATTCGTAGGAATGATAGGTTACTATCGCAAGTACATAAACAGATTCACAGAACTTGCTAAACCGCTGACAGACATGACGAAAAAAAGAGCCCAACATACTAAATTGGTATGACAATGCGGAGAACGCATATGTATTACTCAAAACAAAAATATCTGAACGACATGTGCTTCGCTTACCGCAGTTCGACAAAGCAATGATGTCGTGTACTGATGCTTCAAATGTGGGTATCGGATGCTATGCTAATGCAGGAATTCGAGGATGGACGATTTCCTATTACGTACGCAAGCAGAAAACTGAACACGGCAGAGACGCATTATTCTGTTATTGAGCGCGAATGCTTAGCTCTGGTATGGGCGACGAAACGATTTCATCCTTACTTGTATGGACGGGAGTTTGTGATAGAGAGCGATCATAAGCCACTTTTGGTGCTAAACAAAGCTAACATGAACCTGTTCTCCTCGACCGGTAAAGGTTAGGGTTAACCTTAACCCTAAACAAAGCTAACATGAACCTGTTCTCCTCGACTGGTAAGGGTTAGGGTTAACCCTAAACAAAGCTAACATGAACCTGTTCTCCTCGACCGGTAAGGGTTAGGGTTAACCCTAAACAAAGCTAACATGAACCTGTTCTCCTCGACCGGTAAGGGTTAGGGTTAAGGCGGGGCACGACAAGGGGAGCGGACTGTCTCGCAGCGACTTCCGGTATGGCTACACCTTCTTCGGTTTTGACCTGACCCCCGATATGTGCGATGGAGCCTGCTTCCATCTGGTACAAAAGGGCATCTAGATGCTTTTCCGTGACGCGCTGCAGACAACTGTGAACGTCATCGCCTACGACAAGAGCTGCAACATCATCTACGACTACTGAGATGGACACTCTGCAGATCGCCAGACGACTAGCGATGGACCCTCGCACTAGGTCGATATTTCGCGGTGTTGTACCCATAGACGCTTTGCCTGTCGCTTTCGTGTAACACCGACGACGGTGACGAACCGGGTGAACATTGGATAGTGCTGTATCTGAATGCCGACGGACGCGGCGATTACTTCTGCTCGTACGGCCTGCCGCCACGACACGCGGCGATCTGCACCTTCCTGAACGAACATTGTTCCGAGTGGACTCACAATAGCAAGCGACTTCAGAGTCCTCTGTCTAACGTTTGAGTACAACATTGCATAGCTTATGCATTGCTACCGAACATGGTCCCCACCTTTGCTCCGTAACATGTACTAATATACTACTGTTTCAATATCAATTGGCAAGTTACTTTGTCACCTGTCATGTCATTATTATGTAATAAAAATGATGTTTAACCCTTCAATCCACAATGGACTCGTCCGTCGTTCAATAATTCACCAAAAGTCGCCGTTTGTTACAATGTTTCAACCTTGTCTGGAACAAATTATTACTTCAGTGGAAGGGTCCGTATGACATCGTAGCGACGGTCGGTGTAAATGACTATCGATTACAAATAGGCGAAGGTGTGAAAATTCTGCAAAATACTGTTGGGTCAGGTTGTGTGTCAAGGCGTCGTTAAGCCACAGGATCAGAAGGTGGGTAAAGTGCTAAATGTCACGTTAAGATCATTCGTAGGAATGATAGGTTACTATCGCAAGTACATAAACAGATTCGCAGAACTTGCTAAACCGCTGACAGACATGACGAAAAAAGAGCCCAGCATACTAAATTGGTGACAATGCGGAGAACGCATATGTATTACTCAAAACAAAAATATCTGAACGACATGTGCTTCGCTTACCGCAGTTCGACAAAGCAATGATGTCGTGTACTCATGCTTCAAATGTGGGTATCGGATGCTATGTTAATGCAGGAATTCGAGGATGGACGATTTCCTATTACGTACGCAAGCAGAAAACTGAACACGGCAGAGACGCATTATTCTGTTATTGAGCGCGAATGCTTAGCTCTGGTATGGGCGACGAAACGATTTCATCCTTACTTGTATGGACGGGAGTTTGTGATAGAGAGCGATCATAAGCCACTTTTGGTGCTAAACAAAGCTAACATGAACCTGTTCTCCTCGACCGGTAGGGTTAGGGTTAACCCTAACCCTAAACAAAGCTAACATGAACCTGTTCTCCTCGACCGGTAAGGGTTAGGGTTAACCCTAAACAAAGCTAACATGAACCTGTTCTCCTCGACCGGTAAGGGTTAGGGTTAAGGCGGGGCATGACAAGGGGAGCGGACTGTCTCGCAGCGACTTCCGGTATGGCTACACCTTCTTCGGTTTTGACCTGACCCCGACGAGTGCGATGGAGCCTGCTTCCATCTGGTACAAAAGAGCATCGAGATGCATTTCCGTGACGCGCTGTCGACAACTGTGAACGTTATCGCCTACGCCGAGTTCGAGCTGGAAATAGACAAGAGCTGCAACATCATCTACGACTACTGAGATGGACACTCTGCAGATCGCCAGACGACTAGCGATGGACCCGCGCACTAGGTCGATATTTCGCGGTGTCGTACCCAAAGACGGACTGCCTACGACGATAGACGCTTTGCTTGTCGCCTTCGTGTAACACCGACGACGGTGACGAACCGGGTGAACATTGGATAGTGCTGTATCTGAATGCCGACGGACGCGGCGATTACTTCTGCTCGTACGGCCTGCCGTCACGACACGCGGCGATCTGCACCTTCCTAAACGAACATTGTTCCGAGTGGACTCACAATAGCAAGCGACTTCAGAGTCCTCTGTCTAACGTTTGAGTACAACATTGCATAGCTTATGCATTGCTTCGTTGTAACGGTTTTCCGGTGAGAACTTGTATCAACATATTCGGCACCGATTTAGAAGCTAACGATTGCCGCGTATTTGGTTGGTTTAAACAGCTGCGACAGGGTAGACTGTACTATCGTACTTCGATTGAGCCTTTGGCGAGGTGGATGCACAAAGCTCACGACCTCTGGAGTGGTGGTAAACACACGCAACTCACCTCATAATCGCCACTGAGCCTCTGGCTAGGTTTAGCGGACTTATGGTCTCTACCGAACATGGTCCCCACCTTTGCTCCGTAACATGTACTAATATACTACTGTTTCAATATCAATTGGCAAGTTACTTTGTCACCTGTCATGTCATTATTATGCAATAAAATTATGTTTAACCCTTCAATCCATAATGGACTCGTCCGTCGTTCAATGATTCACCAAAAGTCGCCGTTTGTTGCAATGTTTCAACCTTGTCTGGAACAAATTGTTACTTCAGTGGAAGGGTCCGTATGACATCGTAGCGACGGTCGGTGTAAATGACTATCGATTGCATATAGGCGAAGGTGTCAAAACGTTCCATGCAAACATGCTGCGAAAATATATCACTAGAGGCGAACAAGGGGCTGATCAGAAAGAAACTGACCAGAAAGCAATACAAGCGATGCAGATGATAAGTGAAGACGATGATAGCCAGTTAGGATAGGAGGATGGTGTGGTTTGCCCGTTGGAGGCAAACGAGACATGGAAAGATGTATATGTATGTCCAAGTCTTACCGAGGTACAGAAAACAGAGGCACGACAGTTGATAGAAGAATACAAGGATGTATTTTCAGATCTGCCAGGCCACGCCGATTTAATCGAGTGTACCATCGAATTAGTAAGGTAAGGGTTAGGGTTAAGGCGGGGCATGACAAGGGGAGCGGTCTGTCTCGCAGCGACTTCCGGTATGGCTACACCTTCTTCGGTTTTGACTTGACCCCCGACGAGTGCGATGGAGCCTGCTTCCATCTGGTACAAAAGGGCATCGAGATGCATTTCCGTGACGCGCTGCCGACAACTGTGAACGTCATCGCCTACGCCGAGTTCGAGCTGGAAATAGACAAGAGCTGCAACATCATCTACGACTACTGAGATGGACACTCTGCAGATCGCCAGACGACTAGCGATGGACCCGCGCACTAGGTCGATATTTCGCGGTGTCGTACCCAAAGACGAACTGCCTACGACGATAGACGCTTTGCCTGTCGCCTTCGTGTAACACCGACGACGGTGACGAACCGGGTGAACATTGGATAGTGCTGTATCTGTATAACTTTTATCAATATATTCGGCACCGATTTAGAAGCTAACGGTTGCCGCGTATTTGATTGGTTTAAACAGCTGCGACAGGGTAGACTGTACTATCGTTACATCGTACATCGATTGAGCCTTTGGCGAGGTGGATGCACTAAGCTCACGACCTCTGGAGTGGTGGTAAACACCCGCAACTCACCTCATAATCACCACTGAGCCTCTGGCTAGGTCTAGCGGACTTATGGTCTCTATCGAACATGGTCCCCACCTTTGCTCCGTAACATGTACTAATATACTACTGTTTCAATATCAATTGGCAAGTTACTTTGTCACCTGTCATGTCATTATTATGTAATAAAAATGATGTTTAACCCTTCAATCCATAATGGACTCGTCTGTCGTTCAATGATTCACCAAAAGACGCCGTTTGTTACAATGTTTTAACCTTGTCTGGAACAAGTTCAGGGAAGGTTTCAATATCAATTGGCAAGTTACTTTGTTCTTTCAAATGAGTGCATGGACTGCCTCAAAGTGATAAATTAATGACAGCAGTTTTATTTTAATGTATACAATGGAACCCCGTTAATACGGACACATTGGTTCCCAGTGTGTCCGGATTTTCGAGTTTTACGGCTAAACGAATCATACAAATCAGAGGTAAATTAGTGCTTGGAAATTCCTTTCCCATGAAATAATGCCCGTATACCGATTTTTTCGGATTATCTGTGTTCACGTTAACGAGGTTCCACTGCATACGAATGTAGCTTAAATGTCGTTTATTCTCTGTGGTGATTATTAGCAATAACACTGCATAAAGTGTGTGACTGTAGGTACGTTCACACGAGGGAGTTGGTCCGCGTGTGACGTTTTCCTGAGCCTACTGACGTGAAAGGATTGCAAAAATTCTTGGGAATTATCAGTTTCTACATCGATTCGCAGAAATGTTGCGGCCTCTATATGGAAACGTCGAATGATCAACGCGATAGACGCGCCACACATCGTTCATCGCCAAGTTCACAACGGACTTCTCGGTGTATACCCGAACATGACAACGTAATCGAAGACGCACTGTCACGAATCGACGTTGACGAACCATCGCCAATCTCTGCCGTTAATGCCAGAAATGACCGGCGTTACTACCGCATTATGACACGCTGGATCATGTTCTGACGGCATGAGACCTGACCAGCAACTTGAACGTACAAGCGTGTCGATCATCTCGCAGCAGTCTTACCGTACGTGAGATACTAATTGGTAATGGCAAAGATATTATATGCAACGTATCGACGTCTCATTGTACGCTCTACACGGAGACGCTGCGTTTTCGAAACGATGCACGATATGTCTCATCCAGGAATACGTCAACTCGATGTTTGGTCTACTCGCACTGTGTCTGGCCGAACATGAATCGTGAAGTACAACACTGACACACGTACACCATCAACTGCGCGAACGTACACCGAAACGTGACGGCCCCGCTACATCATTTCGACGTAGGACCTCTCCCGCCGTCGCAGAAAGCCAAGTATTTACGATCGTGGACCGTTTCACGCGCTGGCCCGATGCGATACCTATGATTGACGCTACGGCTTGCTGGGTAATCGGGTGTCGAGTTTCGGAGTACCCACGGAAAACATATCGGACCGTGAACGACAGTTCACATTGGGGTTGTGGACAGAAGTGAACTTCTCGGCACCAGACCGCATTGTACCACGGCGTATCATCCACAACACAAACGATTTCATTGTTACAGAGGACGTAATCCAGATGTGCTATATCGTCACTTGGATATCATCCATCACAGCGCGGTCTTCAATCTGCTTAGTAGGATTTGATCGTGTTTGAACTGGGAGTAGGATACGTGGTCCAGTAACAAAACTACAGGATGCTGCGCCATGGCGAGCAGGTGTTGTTACTGTCGTCACAAAGGTGTTGTTCCTATGGTGGGTGGTGGCAGAAAGAGTTGAACGGTGATGACCCAGTTGGAGGTTGACCTTTTGTTTGCATCAACAGTTTTGTATATCTACAACAACTCTCAGCTGCGTGTCTCATCAATTGTACAGTGAAGTACAACATTGACACACACCACCAACTGTACAGTGAAGTACAACCCCGATATACGTACACCACCAACTGTACAGTGAAGTCTAACACTGATACATGTACACCACTAACTGATCAGTGAAGTACAACAAGGATATATGTACACCACCAACTGTACAGTGAAGTACAACACTGATACATGTACACCACCAACTATACAGTGAATTACAATACTGATACACGTACACCATCAACTGTACAGTGAGGTACAGCACTGATACACGTACACAACCAACTGTACAGTGAAGTACGACACTGATACGCGTGAACCATCAACTGTACAGTAAAGTACAACACTGATACACGTACACCACCAACTGTACAGTGAAGTACAACACTGATGCATGTACACCACCAACTATACAATGAATTACAATACTGATACATGTACACCATCGACTGTACAGTGAAGTGCAACACTGATACATGTACACCACTAACTGATCAGTGAAGTACAACACGGATATAGGTACACCACCAACCGTACAGTGAAGTACAACACTGATACGTGTACACCACCAACTATACAGTGAATTACAATACTGATACACGTACACCATCAACTGTACAAGACTGTGAGTACGGTGCTGACCTGGAAAATCAAATGAGAGACGCCGTACTAAATAAATCCACGTCGGTGTATGTCAAAAGGAAGTTGCTCGAAGAAGTACATGGCTTAACGCTCGCCAGAACATTGCAAATTGCACAACAATGCGATAATGTAGAGTCACAGCTATCAGCTATGTCACTCAAAAATGATGGAGGTGAAAGCGTCAATAGTGTCACGTGAAAACACAGCTTGTGACAAAGGAGAAAAGAGACAAACTGGGAGGAAAATAGACACCACCTGTTACAGGTGCGATAATACAGGACATTTTGCTCGTGATTCGAAATGCCCAGCCAAAGGCCAGTCATGCCATAACTGTGGGGGAAAAGACCACTTCGCAACCGTGTGTCGCACTAAAAAGAGGAGTGTCAACCTTGTAGACGACAATGCAAGTAAGGATCCAGATTACGCGTTCTGCCTGGAAAGCTACAAGTGGAAGTGGGCAATGTGATGTGTATGCGATTGGACGGGGTAATTGTGTCGCCCTATTATAGACATTATTTTACGTTTTTAAGCTATACAATACTTTCATTTTACATCCTGTGTGACTGTGAAGGTATGTGGACTACAGTGAAGGCAAAGTTACAGTTAGTGAACTATGACTATCGCCACGTCACAAGCCAACAACTACGCCAATTGTGTCAGCGGTCAACGACATCGTTAACGCGTGTCACCAAGGCAGTGTACTACGACCTAAAACAACTGGGCATCAGTCATGCAACACCGACTCACAGAGGGACCACTGGCGGTCTGTGTCAGTGGGCGACTAAGTCAATTCCTGTTGTAGTAACAACGGCCAGGATCTCGCGGCCCACCGGGTTAACACGCAGCAACAACACCCTCCACACAGGCGCACCAAGCAGCAACAACACCCTCCACACAGGCGCACCAAGCAGCAACAACACCCTCCACACAGGCGCACCAAGCAGCAACAACACCCTCCACACAGGCGCACCAAGCAGCAACAACACCCTCCACACAGGCGCACCAAGCAGCAACAACACCCTCCACACAGGCGCACCAAGCAGCAACAACACCCTCCACTCCACGTTCGATCTACTAATCACACCCCGTGCGTCTACCCTACTCTCAACACCTGTAAGGCCGACTACTCTCCTTACAGATCACCATGTACTCGAGTGTGACCTTACTGTGTTAAAACCTACACGCCTGACACGTCGAGTGTGTTATCGAAAGTACTCGTCGACAAGCTCTCACGACTGGTATCTACAACACATTCGCCGTGATTTCTGGAACCACTGTTGGGCTCATCGAGAACTACAACACCGCCATCGTGACCATCGTGGACAAACACGCACCGATCATCACGTGTGTCGTCACGGTTCGTCCGACGACACCGGGGCACACGGAAGAATTCTCCTGCGCGAAGCGTAACCTCCGCCGCGCCGAGCGCCGATGGCGAAAGACGCGACTCGTTGTCCACCGACAGATGTATACGACGCTTCGAGATGCTTACCGCCAACAACTAACCACCACGAAGGCCAATCATTTCTGCGTTGTGATGCACGAAGCCGGACACAACAGGAAGACAATGTTCGACGTCACCAACGTACTGCTCGGCCGATCTACACCAGTTCAGTTGCCTGACTCACGCAATGACTTAGTCCTTGCTGAGACATTTCACCAGTTCTTCATTGACAAGATCTCAAATATACGTCGTGCCTTCGATTTGCGCGCCAAGCGGAACACTTAGGTCTACACCAACATGTGCAACTCTGTGAATTTACGCTGGCGACGACAGCAGACACCAGATGGATCATTCTCCAGTCGTCTGCGAAATCCTGCGACCTCGACCCGATACCGACGAGCTTGCTGAAAGGAAACATCGACCTACTCGCACCGATCCTAACTGATATCATCAACACGTCGCTCGCAACAGGTGTCGTACCGGTAGACATAAAGCACGCATTAGTGGCACCTATACTTAAGAAACGTGGTCTCGATGTGAACTCACTCGCCAACTACCGTCTAATATGAAACTCACAGAGTCGGGACCAACGACCCAGATGGAACGAGCAACGAGAAGATCCCAGTCATGCATTGTCTGGAAGAATTCTCTGAGTCGTTTCCTCGGCCATCTAAACTGTACAACCTCATTCCCCATGTCCTCCGCAAGTCTCTTCTCCAACAGCTCAGCAATGTGATCTTGTTTCTACATCGTGACTGTTTGTCTAGCAACTAGGTTCGTCAAGCTAGTAAGCATGGCCACCGCTCAATCCCTGCGACGCATTCCATTCAACCTGAGGAACAAGGTTGATAAGAAAATCAAAGAGTTAGTTGAACATGACATCATCGAGGAAGTTGACGGCTCCACGCCATGGCTGAATCCTGTAGTCGTTGTGCCAAAATTGAACGGCAGTGACATTCGCTTGTGTATCGACATGAGAAGGGCCAACGAGGCAAACGTTCGAGGGCGGTATCCCCTACCAACAGTAGATGAACTACTGCAGAACATAAACGGATCAAAGGTGTTCAGCAAAACTGATCTCATGTGGAGGCATCATTTATCTCAAGTGGGGGCATCATTTATCTCAAGTGGAGGTATCATTAGCTGGAACTGTCGCAGAGACCAGAGGCATCACAACATTTACCACTCACTCTGGGTTATACAGGTTCGTTCAAAAACATGGTGACAGTATTGTACCAGTATGGTGACAGTCTGGTACCACTATGGTGAGTCTGGTACCAGTATGGTGACAGTCTGGTACCAGTATGGTGAGTCTGGTACCAGTATGGTGACAGTCTGGTACCAGTATGGTGACAGTCTGGTACCAGTATGGTGACAGTCTGGTGGGTCTGGTACCAGTATGGTGATACTATGGTACCAGTATGGTGACACTCTGGTACCAGTATGCCATGTAAGTAGAGGACTAACCGGATGAGACACTCGTAGACGGAAAAGGAAGCATTAGCGTTAGTCTGGGCTTGCGAAAGATTTCATGCCTACGTCAATGGTATGAGATTTGACCTTGTCACAGACCACAAGCCACTGGAGCCAATATACCGTCCACGATCCAAGCCGTGCGCCCGAGTAGAACGGTGGATGCTGCGGCTACAACTATATGATGTTCGTGTGGTGTACGTCCCTGGTCCACAGAACATTGCTGATCCTTTGTCTCGTCTGGTTGACAGCAAAATTGGGCCAACAGACAACGCGCATGGAGCTGACGATTACGTGAGGTTTGCTGCGGTTACTGCCACGCCCACGGCGATGTCCACGCGTGAAGTAGGGAAGGCTTCTGCAAACGATGAGGAGCTACAAAACGTGAGAGACGCCGTAGAAACAGGCAATTTCGGAAAATGCCGAGCATACTGTATATGTAAATTGCAAATGAACTGTGCGTTATTGGTCAGTTGGTTCTGCGTGGTACGCGTATTGTGAGGCCAGCAGTTCTAGCACTTACGCATGAGGGTTACCTGAGCGTCGTTGGGACTAACGTCATGCTACGCAGCAAAGTGTGGTGGTCAGGAATGGACCGAGCGACACTACCGAGCGTGCTATGGTGTCAGTTGGTGGCGAAGCCAGATCCGCCGGAGCCATTGAATCCAACTCCACTACCTGACGGGATATGGATCGACATCGCAACGGATTTGACGGGGCCGCTCCCATCGGGCCATTGGCTGCTGGTGGTAGTAGACTATTTCACCAGATACTAGGAAGTCGATGTTCTGCAAGCTACTACAGCAGAGAAGGTGACTGACAGCCATGACGAGATCTTCAGCCGACATGGTTTGTCAGTTACCATAAAATCTGACAACGGTCAAAACAAAAGAGTTTGTGGCGTACTGCGTTGAAAACAACATCACGCATCTGAAAGTAACTGCAAAGAGGGCACAGGCAAATGGTGAAGTTGAGCGCCAAAATGCTTCACTGCTAAAACGCATCAGGATTGTACAAGCCGAAGGGAAACCCTGGAGGAAGGAGCTGCTGAAGTACCTAACACAGTACCGAAGTCTGTCACACAACACAACTGGTCGAACTCCAGCCGAGATACTGTACAATCGCAAGCTATGAGACTATGGTACCAGTATGGTGACACTCTGGTACCAGTATGCCATGTAAGTAGAGGACTAACCGGATGAGACACTCGTAGACGGAAAAGGAAGCATTAGCGTTAGTCTGGGCTTGCGAAAGATTTCATGCCTACGTCAATGGTATGAGATTTGACCTTGTCACAGACCACAAGCCACTGGAGCCAATATACCGTCCATGATCCAAGCCGTGCGCCCGAGTAGAACGGTGGATGCTGCGGCTACAACTATATGATGTTCGTGTGGTGTACGTCCCTGGTCCACAGAACATTGCTGATCCTTTGTCTCGTCTGGTTGACAGCAAAATTGGGCCAACAGACAACGCGCATGGAGCTGACGATTACGTGAGGTTTGCTGCGGTTACTGCGACGCCCACGGCGATGTCCACGCGTGAAGTAGGGAAGGTTTCTGCAAACGATGAGGAGCTACAAAACGTGAGAGACGCCGTAGAAACAGGCAATTTCGGAAAATGCCGAGCATACTGTATATATAAATTGCAAAGGAACTGTGCGTTATTGGTCAGTTGGTTCTGCGTGGTACGCGTATTGTGAGGCCAGCAGTTCTAGCACTTACGCATGAGGGTTACCTGAGCGTCGTTGGGACTAACGTCATGCTACGCAGCAAAGTGTGGTGGTCAGGAATGGACCGAGCGACACTACCGAGCGTGCTATGGTGTCAGTTGGTGGCGAAGCCAGATCCGCCGGAGCCATTGAATCCAACTCCACTACCTGACGGGATATGGATCGACATCGCAACGGATTTGACGGGGCCGCTCCCATCAGGCCATTGGCTGCTGGTGGTAGTAGACTATTTCACCAGATACTAGGAAGTCGATGTTCTGCAAGCTACTACAGCAGAGAAGGTGACTGACAGCCATGACGAGATCTTCAGCCGACATGGTTTGTCATTTACCATAAAATCTGACAACGGTCAAAACAAAAGAGTTTGTGGCGTACTGCGTTGAAAACAACATCACGCATCTGAAAGTAACTGCAAAGAGGGCACAGGCAAATGGTGAAGTTGAGCGCCAAAATGCTTCACTGCTAAAACGCATCAGGATTGTACAAGCTGAAGGGAAACCCTGGAGGAAGGAGCTGCTGAAGTACCTAACACAGTACCGAAGTCTGTCACACAACACAACTGGTCGAACTCCAGCCGAGATACTGTACAATCGCAAGCTATGAGACAAGCTACTCGACCTCGGATCCAGCCCAGTGGTAGATCATGACTTACGAGACTGACTGTGAAACGAAGGGCAAGTCAAAAATATACGCCGATATGCGACGAGGTGCTTACTACTCTAAGGTAGAGATGGGCGACAGGGTGCTGGTTCAGCAGGAGAAAACCAACAAACTGAGCACTCCTTTCAACCCGACCCCACTCACTGTTGTCAGCAAAACTGGGAATAGTCTGGTGATTGAGGCTGATGATGGGGCCCAGTATTCCCAAAACACTAGTCACGTGCGGAAGTTCCTGGAACCCAAGAGTGAGAACGTTCGCAGTGATCCGAGAGTGACAGAAGCGTCAACTGCACCATCGACCCTGCTCGCAACGCCATCCACCGACCCTGCTCGCAGCGCCATCCACCGACCATGCTCGCAGCGCCATCCACCGACCATGCTCGCAGCGTCATCCACCGACCCTGCTCGCAGCGACATCCACCGACCCTGCTCGCAGCGCCATCCACCGACCCTGCTCGCAGCGCCATCCACCGACCCTGCTCGCAGCGCCATCCACCGACCTTGCTCGCAGCGTCATCCACCGACCCTACTCGCAGCGCCATCCACCGAACCTGCTCGCAGCATCATCCACCGACCCTGCTCGCAGCGTCATCCACCGAGGCTCCGAAAACACAGATGAATCAAATCGTGTCTCGGAGATGCCAGTGAGAGAGGAGAATTCTAAAGCGGTATGAAGACGTCGTATGTGGGTAGACGATTCCTTGAATACAGACTGTGGCTGTACCATGCTTCAACACGAACTGTGCCATGCTTCAACACGAACTGTACTATGTTCCAACACGAACTGTACCATGTTCTCACACAACACGTTAAGTGTCCTCATCGAGTTAATATACTTAGATGTTTTGTTGACACAGTTATATGCTTTGTTAATATAGTTTTTTAGGTGTAATCTAAGAAAAGGAGGGATGTCGTGTAGCGAAACTCGTGTGTACGGATGATCGTAAACTCCAGTTTGTACGGTAACGGAACCGGGGGTGCGGTAACGGAACCGGGGGGTGCGGTAACGAAACCGGGGATGCGGTAACGGAACCGGAGAGTGCAGGGAGAATGGAAATAAAATGGTGAACATTAAAATATTAAATTCGGAAGTTGAATCGTTGTCCATCGGAGTAAATCTGAGCAAACTAAAGAACCCAACAATATGTGATGTGTACCTTATTACGATGTCTCCACTTGATTGTACACGTACGTGATGAACATAAGAACATATGTACCTTATCACGATGTCTCCATTTGATTGTGTGTGTGTGTGTATATATATATATATATATACATATATATATATATATATATATATATATATATATATATATATATATATATATATATATATATATATATAAAAATATATATATATATGATGAACATCAGAACATATGTATCTTATCACGATGTCTCCATTTGATTGTACACGTACGTGATGAACACAAGAACATATGTATCTTATCACGATGCCTCAATTTGATCGTATACTATGTGATGAACACAAGAACATATGCACCATTTGATTGTACACGTACGTGATGAACATAAGAACCTTATCACGATGTCTCCATTTGATTGTACATGTGTGTGATGAACATTAGAACATATGTACCTTATCATGATGTCTCCATTTGATTGTATATATCTGCCAGGGGTATTGATGTAGTCAGAAATATCTGATGGCAAGGGTCAATCATCCAGGGGTAGTGATGTAGGCAGAAGTCTCTTGTGGCAAGGGTACTGATGTAGTCATAAGCCCCTGGTGGCAAGGGTCAACCCGCCAGGGGTACTCATTAAGTCAGAAGTCCCTGGTGGCAAGGGTACATCTGCCAGGGGTACTGATGTGGTGAGTTCGTTTGTACAAAAGGAACTTATCTAGCATCGACAACCACTTGTTAGTTAGTTTGTACAAAAGAAATTATCTAGCATCGACTATGAAATGTTAGTTCGTTTATACAAAAGGAACTTATCTAGCATCACCAATGACGTGTCCTGTCAAAAAGGTCCTGTCAAAAATTGGCAAAAAAATGTCAACAAAAGTTGTTCTGCGTCTGTTTGTTACAAGTACACTGATGGAGAGAGGCGCATTTCCTTTTTGGGTACATTTTTGGCAATATGGCTAAATCCCTTCAAAAAAGGGTGCTGATTATGAAAATTGGCGATGTACTATATTCTCAGTTTTACCGATCTAAGGATCAGAGTCAATTCTTTCAATGATTTTAACAAAACTATCCAATCTTTAATTAAACTGCGTGAACACATTACTTAGACTATTTACACACTACAGATGTGAACAACAACGAACCTGATTCACAATGGGCTAAATCAGTTGACGAAGACGTTTTGACAATACAATCAATTAGTCCAGCTCTTACCGCGCCTCACCAATCCCCAATCGATCTACTTGGCCGTGTTGCGAATCCTCCTCCTTCTGCAGGGAGAAGTTTTCTCCCAGGATCCTTATTTTCGGGTTGGCGTAGAGCGTTCCACTGATGACACAGCCAAATACATGGAAACTGGTGGCGTCCTCTATTGGATATAGCTGTGTCGTGTGCACCATTAGGGGACCCTATAAAAGGAATATGACCCAGGTTTACTGCCACGTAGAAGGTACACTAGACATCAGTGAAGACAAGATCATTCAATAAATTTAGTATACGTGACCAAATATGCCTATTGAGCAATAGGATTATTAACTACAATCAGTTTGGGAACATAGTTTCAATTCAGTTATCATACCCGAGTTACATTTTTGCTTTGATCACAAATTCTTCTCCTTCTTCAGATTTTGTTCTGGGGTAACATGTATTTATTTTGTGAACAGTTCCAAGATTTCACACACAAAAAATTATTCTGCTCATGTGATTCTTTTGTGTCCCCATTAAAACAAACATGTTGATGATATTGCCTTATCCCCATTAAAAGTCTGTTGATGTGATTATCTTTTGTCCCTATTAAAACAGTTTGTTGATGTGATGATCTTGTGTCCCCTTTAAAAAAGTCTGCTGATGTGATTATCTTGTGTTCCCATTAAAAAACTATGTTGATGTGATTATCTTGTGTTCCCATTAAAAAAGTATGTTAATGTGATTATCTTGTGTCCCCATTAAAAAGTATGTTGATATGATTATCTTGTGTTCCCATTAAAAGTCTGCTGATGTGATTAACTTGTGTCCCCATTAAAAAAGTATTTTGATGTGATTACCTTGTGACCCATTAAAAAGTATGTTGAGGTGATTATCTTGTGTCCCCATTTAAACAAATACGTTAACGTGATTATCATGTCCCCATTAAAAAGTATGTTGATGTGATTATCTTGTTTTCCCAATAAAATAGTCTATTGATGTGATTATCTTGTGTTCCCATTAAAAAAATCTGCTGATGTAATTATCTTGTGTCCCCATTTAAACAAATCTGTTTATGTGATTATCCGCAGTAGCAGTTTCATCTTATCTAAAAATAAACAATTTAGGTTTTCAAATTAATATTTCCAGTTAGAGTTTTTAAAAAGTCATCTTTGCATACTTACGTCTGGGTCGCACTCAAACATGACCTCATTGAGCTCCGTGTCGACGGGACCCGTGTAGGTGTGGTCAACCTTGTTGCGGACATTGGCCAGTGGCGATTTTCATCAACTGCACACACATTGTTGTGAACCCTGTCACCATGACAACACATAAACACACATGTTACAGGTGTAAACATCACATGATGCATAACTGGGCATTTCACACGTATCAACAGAAAACAGTTCTCTTCTGGAACACACAGATGAAAATCTCATTTGCAGTGCTCCAAAAAATATTTTCCACGCAGGACACTGAGTCTTGCTGCCAGCAGGTGAAGGCAGGACACTGAGTCTTGCTGCCAGCAGGTGAAGGCAGGACACTGAGTCTTGCTGCCAGCAGGTGAAGGCAGGACACTGAGTCTTGCTGCCAGCAGGTGAAGGCAGGACACTGAGTCTTGCTGCCAGCAGATGAAGGCAGGACACCGAGTCTTGCTGCCAGCAGGTGAAGGCAGGACACTGAGTCTTGCTGCCAGCAGGTGAAGGCAGGACACTGAGTCTTGCTGCCAGCAGGTGAAGGCTGGACATTTTCCTCCAAGGCATGGCATTTATTCTCACATAGAAAATTAAAGTTTTTCCAAATAACACATTTAGTTTTTATTTACAAAACAATTTAGACTACTACAGTACAATAAAATTCCAACTGTTCAGACTTTATATATTTAACTCTGAGTGACTAGTTATCTGGCAAAATCTGGATACTTTTACATTCTAGCTGAATCCCAGCTGCAGTAAAGCATGTTTACACACATAGCAGTGACGGTATAGCTTTGGGTGTATATGTTCCTGGTTTTAGTGGATTCATATGCGCAAAGCCAGCGACTAGTAAAGCAATCATAATGGCAGCAGTCATAAAATTTTTAAGATTCTGGGTCTTTCTTCTTCTTCCCTGCGGTCCCTTGTGGGGAGAGGGGACATCACTTAATCTGTTCTACCCTCTATATGACTTGTCTCCATCCATCGCGATCCATGTGACATACCTGCAAACTTGCCAAAAAATCGCTGACAGATAAGTCTCAGTAGGGGAAGTCTCAGTAGGGGGCGCATGTTGAGATGCTGATCTCCCTTCGTCAGATGTACATCCAACTCAGCACAGACCGGAGGCAGATACTCGTCCACATCACACTCGATCTGCAACATGAAGATCAGATCATGAATAAAATACTAAAGAGTGATGTGGGCTCACATCATCTATCTCACATCAACTGTTTGTTCGTAAAACTAAGCTTAACCTGAGCAAGCGTGTTTTCTCTGTAGCTGCACCTAGGATCTGGGATGAACTAGCCATCACACAAACAGTTTCAATAATTAATTAAATTTTAATGTTACATAACAAATTCAGATTTAACAAGATTTGCCATCCAAGCCAAAGGCCCAGATGGCAAGTGGACAAGGAAGCCATTGGCTTATCGAGAGTCCAATAATGTTCATCTACTTATAACCCGCCCTCCTGAGATATGTGTCAACCTTGTTTTTAAACATAGTCACGCTGCTAGTAGTTACACAATCTGTAGACAATTTGTTCCATTCATTTATTGTCCTCTGTGAGAACGAGTGCTTCCTGATGTCCAATCTACATTGATCCTTTACTAATTTTATCTCATGTCCTCTAGTTCTGCTATCCTTCTTCAGTGAGAAAAACACATTTCTATCAATATTTTCATACCCATTCAATATCTTAAAAACTTCAATCTGATCTCCTCTTAACCTCCTTGTCTCTAGAGTTGTTAAACCACATTCTTTCAGGCGTTCTTCATAACTAAGGTCTCTAAGTTCTGGAATCATTTTAGTTGCTCTCCTTTGTATGCGTTCAAGCGTATCTATATCCTTCTTACGATATGGTATCCATGCTTGTATACAGTATTCTAAATGAGGTCTAACTATTGCTTTATAAAGAGGTATAATTAACTTTTTTCCCTTGTATGTTATGTTTCTTCTAACCAATCCAAGAATTTGATTACCCCTTGAAGCTGCAATACCACACTGCTCTGAAACTTTCATATCAGCACTTATTGTAACTCCAAAGTCCTTTTCTTTTACAGTAGTGCCCAGAACAGTATCTCCCATTTTATAGTTTACATTCAAGTTCCCATGTCCTGTATATAGGCATTTACATTTCCCAAAATTGAACAGCATCTGCCTTTGATAAAGTGAAATAACACAAATCCCCATTTTGAGAAAGTATTTCAAAATGGGTTATCATTGATCAAGACACAAGATGTCCTTTACTGGAATTCTTATGCAGCACTTTCTGTTTCAGAAAGTAGTGGCTAATAAATGTCTAAAATGTTCAACAATAACCATATATTGACACTTAAAAATTGCTGCCATAAGAAACAACTGTTTTATGATCACTTTCTTGGAGGGTTGGATTATAATAATTATTAATTAATATAAGAGCAACATATATTCAATAAAAGGACAATGATATCAGATTGAACTCATGTTCAACTGTTTAAGTACGTGTCTCCCAGGGTCGTTGGGTCAACTCGTTCTTGTCAATACCACCTACACAGAGAGCGACCATCAACAGGGATGTCAAAGTATTGTCATTCCAAGTTTATGACATCTTACTTAATGATTCTGGTTAGTTGTCTCTTAACACGGGACCTGAGGATTTAGGCCCTACACAAGTTTTGTTATGTTTATGATATCATACTTAATGATTCTGGTTAGTTGTGTCTCTTAACATGGGACCTGAGGATTTAGGCCCTACACAAGTTTTGTTATGTTTATGATATCATACTTAATGATTCTGGTTAGTTGTGTCTCTTAACATGGGACCTGAGGATTTAGGCCCTACACAAGTTTTATTATGTTTATGATATCATATTTAATGATTCTGGTTAGTTGTGTCTCTTAACACGGGACCTGAGGATTTAGACCCTACACAAGTTTTGTTATGTTTATAATATCATACTTAGTGATTCTGGTTAGTTGTGTCTCTTAACACGGGACCTGAGGATTTAGGCCCTACACAAGTTTTGTTATGTTTATAATATCATACTTAGTGATTCTGGTTAGTTGTGTCTCTTAACACGGGACCTGAGGATTTAGGCCCTACACAAGTTTTGTTAAAGGGCGCTGCAGTTCTTGGGTGTGAGTTTGTCAGAGTTGTTGACGAGGGCACAGGTACCATAAATTATTTAAACTAGATGCGCAGGGGGAATTGACAGTGAAATCTCAAAGGAGTACTACTACAAATACACATCCAAAGAAATGTTCACCCATAATTTCAGACAATGAACTTAAATGTGTATGATTAAATGCCAGGAGCATAGTAAATAAAAAAAGTGAGTTAGACATTATGGTAGCAGATATTGATCCTCATGTAATAGGCATCACAGAATCATGGGCAAATGAAGATACAGTAGATGCCGAGTTAGCACTGACAGGCTATGTAATGTTTAGGAAGGATAGACGAGAAAGAAGGGGAGGTGGAGTAATTCTGTATATTAAAGAATCTATCCCAGCATATGAAATTACACTGAAAAGTGAAGCAGATAGTGTGGAAGCAATTTGGTGTAACATAGTTACCAGGAACTCAACATTAACAATAGGAGTAGTTTATCGTAGTCCTAACATAGGACAAGAGGAAGATGTAAAATTACAAAAGGCGATAAGGGAGGTGAGCAAGGGAGAATGTGTTATAATGGGTGATTTTAACCATGGCCATATAAAATGGGAATCATTAGAGAGTGCTGGAGGTGACGACCATCAGTTTCTACTTCTAACACAGGATTGTTTCCTTACTCAACAGTCTTGGAACCAACCAGAGGTGGGAATGTGTTAGATTTAATTTTGTCTTCTCAAAATGAATTAGTTGACAATGTTAAAGTACACGAACCCTTGGGTTCAAGTGACCATAACCAAATCCATTTTAATATAAAAGTAAAAACAGGGAATACATATAAAAAACAATGGAGGAAGAACTTCAACAAAGGCAAATATAAAGTGATGAGAACATATCTAGCAAATATAGATTGGAATAACTTGCTGAAGAACAAGACAGCAACAGAATGCTGCACTTGTTTAAAATATGAGATTGAGGGCATTATTGAGAAATTTATTCCATTAAGAAAACAAGGGAAAAGATCCAGGAAAAAACACCTGTCAAAAGAAGCTATTAGAAAAATTGCTCACAAACAGATGCTGTGGAGGGTATATAAACACATTGGAAATGTAGAAGACTACACAAACTACAAAGAGGCACTTAACCTAGCTACAACTGAAATTAGAAAATCTAAAAGAACCTTTGAAAAAAAATTGGCAGGTAATATAAAAAATGACAGCAAGAGTTTCTATGCTTATGTAAGGAGTAAACAGAAAGTTCGAGATAAGGTCGGACCACTGGAAAACAACAGTGAAAACATAATTTCAGATGGGTTCCAAATGGCAGAGGTCCTGAATGAGTATTTCAGCTCAGTTTTTTACCACAGAAGATATCAGCTCACTTCCAGTTCCATTGACTAAATTTGAGGGCAATAAATCAGAACATTTAGGGCAGTTATTTGTAACTCCTGAAATGATAGCAAAGAAAATTAAGAAGATGAAAGATAATAAATCACCTGGAGTTGATGGGATACCACCAAAACTGCTAAAGGAAATTGTTGATCAAATTAGTACACCACTTGCAAACTTATTTAACTTGTCACTAGAAGAAGGAATAGTTCCTTCAGAATGGAAAGAAGCAAACATTACGCCGCTATTTAAGAAGGGATCGAGGAAGAAGCCAAAAAATTACAGACCAGTGAGTTTAACATCAGTTGTTTGTAAATTACTCGAAACATTAATTAGAGACCACATGGTGGAATTCCTCGTAAAACATAAATTAATAAATACATCTCAACATGGATTCCTAAAAGCAAGGTCATGTCTAACCAATCTCTTATGTTTTTAGAAGAAACTACAAAGTGGGTAGATGACGGGTCACCAGTGGATGTTGTCTACTTAGATTTTCAGAAAGTTTTCGATAAAGTGCCACATCAAAGATTGTTACTTAAACTAAAAGCCCATGGTATAGGCAATGATGTAATCAACTGGATAGAAAAGTGGCTTACACACAGAAGACACGAGAGTAATAGTAGATGGTGAGATTTCAAACTGGAAATCGGTTTTGAGTGGGGTACCACAGGGATCAGCATTAGGCCCTATACTGTTTTTAATATATGTACATGATTTGGAGGATGACATATCTAGCAAAGTACTCAAATTTGCAGATGACACAAAAGTATTCAGAAAGGTTACTAATGATACAGATAAACAAAGTTTACATGATGATCTGGAAAAATTAGTTAAATGGTCAAAAAAATGGCAAATGTTATTCAATTTTGGGAACTGTAAATGTATACACATAGGACATGGAAATATGGACGAAGAATATAAAATGGGGGATGCTGTACTAGGTAGAACCACACAAGAAAAAGATTTAGGAGTAACATTTAATGCTGACATGAAAGTTTCAGAGCAATGTGGGATTGCTGCTTCGAAAGGAAATCAAATTCTAGGGCTAATTAGGAGAACTACCATGTATAAGGAGAAACATCTAATTGTACCCCTGTACAAAGCAATAGTTAGACCACATTTGGAATATTGTATTCAAGCATGGAGGCCATATCGTAAAAAAAGACATATATAAGCTAGAAAGAATACAACGAAGAGCAACTAAGATGATTCCAGAATTAAGAGACCTTAGTTACGAAAGTCGCTTATTACAATGTGGTTTGACAACACTAGAGACCAGGAGACTAAGAGGAGACCAAATAGAAGTGTTTAAAATAGTGAACGGTTATGACGATGTTGATAGGAATATGTTCTTCATACTTAAAGAAGGCAGTAGAACCAGAGGACACAAAGCAGCATTAGTTAAGGAGCAGTGTAGGTTGGACATGAGAAAGTACTCTTTCTCACAGAGGGTGATAAATGAATGGAACAAACTGCCAAATGATTGTGTTAATGCTAGTAGTGTGAATATGTCTATAAATACAATTGACAGATATATGATAAGGGCGGGCTACACATAGATGAGAAAATTGTTGGATTCTCGATAAGCCAATGGCTTCCTTGTCCACTTGCCATCTGGAACTTGTTGTTCGAGATGGTAATCTTGTTATGTTTATGACATCTTACTTAATGATTCTGGTTAGTTTTATTATTATGTACAGATGTTCAAAGTATTACAATAAAGACAGTTGAAACATCTGCAGCAATACTTGTGTGGATTCAATGAAATCATTAGCTAATCCTATGGTTTTAATCTTTCAGTTTTACGTCTGCCTTTTATTGTGGTATCAAGTTACCTGTTACCAACAGAATGACAAGACTTGTTTGCATAATCTAAATATATGTACATGTTTTTTATCACCACTAACTACTTGAAATTGAATAATAGAATGATCATCTCCAACGTGGTTGGTACGTACACTGAAAAAAAAACAGTTTATTCAAAATGTTGTGTTCCAAATAAGAAACACAAATTGTCAGAATTGCTGGGTGAAGTAGTACAGTTGTTAGAATGCATCGATCGAGAGGATTGGGGTTCATGACCTCTTGATACCATTTTGAAGCTTCAGTAATTTCATTCATTCACCTGTCTACATGAGAACCTGGCTATAGACAGTGGTGGAATTATGTGAAGGAATAGTCTTCATGCAGTAATTGCAAAGTGGCTGAATACTTCCCAGGTCTGCCAGGGGTGAAGTGTGAAGCACTATAACATGGCTGAATACTTCCCAGAGAAGTAGTGTTGGCATGGGAATGAACAGGTCTCCCAGTGAGGGTTATTATTATGCACAGATGTTCAAAGTATTACAACAAAGACAGGTGAACCATCTGCAGAATTACTTGTGTGGATTCAATTAAATCATTAGCTGAAATTAATCTTTCAGTTTTACCTCTGCCTTTTATTGTGGTACCAAGTTACCTGTTACCAACAGAATGACAGGACTTGTTTGCATAATCTAAATGTATGTAAATTTTTTATTACCAATAGTTACTTGAAAATGAATAATAGATCATCTCCATGGTGCTTGGTACGAGCACTGAAAGAAAACAGTTTATTGAAAGAGCTGGGGTCCAAATAAGAAACACAAATTATCACAGTTGTTGGATGCAGTAGTATGGCTGTGGCTGAATACTTCCCAGGTCTGTGATGGGTCAAGTAGCGTTGGTGTTGGATTGAACAGGTCTGCCAGGGGGTGAAATGTGAAGCACTACAACATGGCTGAATACTTCCCAGAGAATTAGTGTTGGTATGGGAATGAACGGGTCTGCCAGTGGTCAGTAAGCACGTACAAGCACACATACATGCATGCACGTACACACACATACATGCATGCACGTACACACACAAACACACACGCATGCACTTACACACACACACACACACGCATGCACGTACACACAGGCACGCACGCACGCACGCACGCACACACACACACTTGTACAAGATGCACCCACTCTTACCATGATATACCACTGCAGAATGCCTTAAATATGACCAATTATACCTACGTACTTTATAATTACACTTTTTCAGGACAATACGAAAACACTAAATTGTATTAATTAATAAGAGTCTATGTTCACGTACAGTGCACTGTTGCTATAATAACTCCCGAAGGAACATCCGTTTAAAAGGACCAACTTTGAAATCCCTGTTCTGACCTGCACTGACTTATGTCCCACGGGATAGCAAACAGAAACATCAGAATATGGAACAATCTGACCCTCTGTATTCCTTATAGTTGTAGCAAGAATCCAATGTAACTTTTAATAGATTTCTTAATGTTTTGGTTAAAATATACATTTCTACACAAAATATACCAACATATACATCACAATATGAATTTAAAACACATATATACAATTAGTGATAAATCAGTGAAAAACACAGTTTGCTATGCAATCCACAAGATTCCAAAACAGTTACGTCACATATTCAAAGGTATATTAAAAAACATGCATTTAGGGTTAATATATCCCACCTTGTTGTCCGTGGGCTGCTGTCTGTGACTAGGCTCTTGATGGCATTCCATGAGTTTAACATCAACCAGCATAAACGGAACCATCGAGTTTGATCTTAGTTCCATGTTTGATTGTTCTATCTTCAAATATGATGGTGTGTAAACGTGTGCCAGATTCTACAAAGTAAAAATAGAACACAATGACCTGGTGAAGCTGCACTCAGCAATGACATATAAATCTACAATATCCAAGTTTTTATTTGAACAGAGATATATTAAAACATCAATATTACAAACATGTAGGAGACCATCCCAAATCACCAATGTTTAACACAAAAACTAATGTAATTTGACCTCTGACCTCCCTCCACTACAGGAAACTTTGAATTACGCATACGCAAATGTTGGGCGCATTTGATGGATATGCAGGCTACGCTGCACAATCTGCATATTACACTGCACAATCTGCATATTACACTGCACAATCTGTAGAACACTAGATTACAAACATATTTGCATATTGCACTGCACAACCATTTCTGTTCAATAAGCAACATTTGGAGAAATAATCCACCCATCAATTGCATGACGCACCCCACAACACCCCACAACACCCGGGCAATGTGCGTCAAATGTGTGTCATGTCCATAAAAATGATGACGCAGTAGTACATCAAATTCAAACTTTGGTGGGTCACAAATATGTACGAGGGGAGTGTCTAGGTCCGTCAATGTCCGCCACACATTTAGCCATAAAATGATTATAATGATAGCAACCAGCGACTTAACTGACTAACATATTAGTACCCCCAATAAACGACACGTCAGATGATATATCGCTATATTGTATACAGTAATTATTCTGTTATTATATTTTTACCATTAATTTGAACAATTATTTGCATCTTCAAACAAAATGTCTGCATAATCAACGAAATATCCCATAACGCAATCGATAACGTGCCAGAACATAATATTCTGGTCAACAATACTCTGAGAAAATGTCTCCAGGGGTGTGACAAACGTACTCGATGATGTGTTAATAAATGGTGCATCAATTTGCTTACGCATATACGCCAAGGAACCTATAAAGGCTACATGGCTGACGCACATATGGACAATGACACACATTGCCCTGGGGTTGTTGGGTGTATTAAGCCATTGACATACGTCATATGTCAACGAACCTATAAAGGCTACATGGCTGACGCACATATGGACAATGACACACATTGCTCTGGGGTTGTTGGGTGTATCAAGCCATTGACATACGTCATACGTCAAGGAACCTATAAAGGCTACATGGCTGACGCACATATGGACAACGACGCACATTGCCCTGGGGTTGTTGGGTGCATCAAGCCATTGACATACGTCATACGTCAAGGAACCTATAAAGGCTACATGGCTGACCCACATATGGACAATGACACACATTGCCCTGGGGTTGTTGGGTGCATCAAGCCATTGACATACGTCATACGTCAAGGAACCTATAAAGGCTACATGGCTGACCCACATATGGACAATGACACACATTGCCCTGGGGTTGTTGGGTGCATCAAGCCATTGACATATGTCATACGTCAAGGAACCTATAAAGGCTACATGGCTGACCCACATATGGACAATGACACACATTGCCCTGGGGTTGTTGGGTGCATCAAGCCATTAACGGGTGTGAAGTAACTGAAATGAGAACTTCATGGCTATCTTTGTCCACCTGGTCCACCTTATCATTGTGCCACCGTTTAGGCCATCCCTCTCAGCCTCAGGACACAATGTTGATTGAGAAACATAAAAAAATAAATGCTGACAGCCGAAAGTGGGCATTTTGTGCTGCGTAATTCTAACATCACAGCCTTGAGAATTATGTTGATGGGCAGCACAGTGAAATTACAGGTTTTAGCGCCGATTCAAAATGATTGGATTAAGGGGTGTGATGTAGGGGTGCCCATTCAAGTCGCTGACACAGGAAATTGAAGTTGCCGAAAATGCGAAATGTTTCTATGCACGGCCCCGGGTAGGCAGAGTCGTCCGCCCCACTCGTGAGCTCTGGGGCGGAGTTCCAGACCGTCATTATTGTAAGCGTGGATTCCGTAGCCATTTGGCTAATAACTTAAGTTTTACAACCGATACGCACTAACCGTTTCACATGTGCATTCCGTGACATTCCAACCGACACTTGGGCATCAAGCAACAGAAGAAATGTGCTCCAAATAATTATTTATGAGTACATTTATCGGTCACACAGAAAAGATTTCATAAATAGCCACCATACTGTGCACGTGATGTTGACTTTGGGTCACATGGTCAAACACGATTTCGTGTAGAATGAGTCCCAGGGTGGGCCAGCAGCACAGACATAAATAAAACACCCGTTAGTAAGTTAGTAGTTTATAGGGAGATGATTAATGACGTAACTCTATGGCCAGCAGACGGCAATTCTTATCGTGACCTTATATTGATCTATGAGAATCCCGTTTCGTAATCTCGCTCACACAACATCCGGTTATATACAAATTTTGACAAGCACATGCGTTCTGACAAAAAGGTAATAATTTCACACTTTTACATGGTTATTGTCAGTTAACTTTAGTGATATACATATAAGAATGCATACAGACATGAAATACGTATTTATTGCTCTGTTTATGGCGTTTTTGTAAGGTTTCACGTTTCATGAAAATACTTACGTTTTTGACAACCGAGCTCTTTGCCTTACAACAGCAACAGCCTGATAGAAAAAATTGTATGGCGATTGACTTTGCCTAGGCCCCGGGTAGGCACTTCAAAGAAAAATTAGATATCATGATAGAACATTGACAATTGATTTAAATGAAAGATGAAATGTAAAGGAACCAAAAACCGTTGATTTTATTTATACATTTTTATTAGATCCAAAGATATTGCGATTTTAATACGGAAAAAATCTAAAATATTTCGTATCTCGTATATACGAAAAAGACAAATTTTTTTGGTTTCTTTCAAACAGTGTATGGTTAAAATGGCATAACTTTTTTATTTTTGCATATATTTTAATAATTTTTTCAGGAGTTGCAAACACATTAAGTAGGGTCATGAATATGCATAATCCAGTATCATTAAGAGTAACTCAGTTAATGCAATTAATAAGTCAATGTCGGCTAATTAGTGCGTGAAGTCAACTGACCAACACAAGTCCATAACTTACATGATTATGAAGATATTTGTATAATTTGTTCAGGGTTTGCAAACTCATTAACCAGGGTCATAAATATACATCACACACTCATTCCATAACTCAATTGATGCAATTAATAAGTCAATATTGGCTAATTAATGCGCAAACTCAACAGGCCAACACCTTTTTATAAAAGGCCATAACTTCAAATGATTATAAAGATATTTGTATAACTTGTTCAGGGTTTACAAACACATTAACCATTGATGTAATTAATAAGTAAACATTGGCTAATTAATGTGCAAACGTAACAGGTTAACACCTTTTTTATGCCAAACTGCCATTGAAAAATTACATAATAATTTCATTATTCTACTAACTTAGCACAGCCAGGCCCAACAAGTTTAATCAATATCAATCAATCTTTTATTTTAGACAAAAGAATACATGCAATATGCATTATGTAAATATATTACTTGATATTTAGTAACATAGATATAAAAAATTAAAAGTAAAATATATATATATATATACAAATGTGGCATTAGACGATTAGTATTACTAATAATCATTAATAAAATTTGTTTTGCAAAACAAATATCAAACAAATATTGGATTTGTATTATTTGTAATGAATTAAAATCACAGAAATGTAAATAAGTAATTATTTTGGTTAAATTGATCTCGCTCTCCAACTCCAAGAATCAAACGGATGAAATTTCATAAACTAGGGAAGCTCAAAGACCCCTTCGCATTCGCGTAGCGGGAAAATATTTCGTACACAGACTAAGACCTCTACTAGAAGAAGTCACGAACATATGGATGGAATCATAAATATCTTTGTCTGCTAAACTTACACCAGAAATACACCTATGCCAGGCTACGGCTATGTCGTCTAATCGATGTATTTCACCTTAATTTTGGTTCAATTTTAATCAAAAACAGACGATCATGAAAATGAACTTACTATTGTCCAATCTGCCGCTGTAAGCCACAGAAAGGAACAGAAACAATCGACAATACCACCCACAGCGCATGCGCACAGTCCACTACAAACTCCTGCGTTAGCCCAAGTTTGGAGTAAACCGCTTGAGAGACAGGATGTAAAATAAAAGTAGAACCCGGGTGCCGAGAATCGGCGCAGTCGGCACGCCGCGCGAGCCGCTCAGCGGATTTTGTAGAAGTACCTACCTCGGGTGACAATGTACGAAGTGCCAGTGGTGTATGAAAACAAATGTATGTTATCCAAGTCACGCACAAAACCACAGTACTGCATTCTCCTGACAGCGGAAAACTGTAGTGTCATGGGCGAAAATGGGGTAACAAGAAATGGTAAAATAGATCCCTATTGCATATGCTATGTTGCACTAACGGCTGTAACGGACCCATGTTGTAAGGGACCAGACCACACTTTATTGTTTTGCGTGAAAAACGTGATCAAGCATCTTGTGATCTTTCTGATTTTATCTTATTACGATATTTTTCTGGATAGTTCGCAGTCATTTTTAGACAGGATGCGTTTCAAATGGAGGCGCCAATAAACGTACACAGATGCGGAGTGACTGTATAAAGAGCCGATTTGTGCGCTGCATGTAAGTGACAATTTAAGGTAAGTATATTACAAAAAAACATCAAAGTTGTTCTATAATCATTTAAACACTGCTGTGTGATAAAGTATGCTATGCAGTTTATAACCCTTTTTGAGTTTTTACAATAGCGAAGAGTATTCAGCTTTTTTAGTGTTATAAAAGGGGCATTTTTTATACTAGGAATAGAGTAAATTTCTTGTAATCTGGACGTTTGTGGACTGCACTGTCACTGTATGTAAAGGCAAATGGTATAATATGTACTAATGAAGATATTGAGGTGGAGTAAAACGTTTTAAGACCATAATATGTTGGCCTAATAATGTGTGCACTCAACTTGACCTTACAATGACCTACTTGCTCGACCTACAATGACTGTTGACCTACTTATGATTAAAATGCCCTAATTAAGTAATCATGTATGACATGAGATCAGTAAGTTGAGGGAGGAGTGTAAGGTAGAATGTATATACACATTTACCTTAATACCCATTATTGACCTAATCACGTGTGTTAATGGTATATTTATTTTAAATTAAGTATGGATTGTGTTGCCATCAAACCAATACAGGCTGTAATTGTTGATCATAATACTGACCATACAGTGACCTGATTAGTTGACCTCCATTGACCTATTTACATTGATAAATTACCAACTTCAGCCTTAAATAATTATGCAAAACAGTGGTGTTCATAAATGTACTGGGGAAATGGTGTACAACATATATTTTACTACGATGTGATCTTTTGATGATTGAATTATGTATAATTAAAGAAGCCTCCTCAATTCGATTTTAGCTTGTCTTAGTTCAAATTCATTTTGCAAAAATTCAAGCCTACTTGGTATCCACTACGACATGCTCGTTTGTGCTACTAAACTAAACTATTGAATTACTTAATGCTTCAATAAGCATTACAACTGCATTCCCAACTGATTTAGCCTATCGCAAATCTGGTTCATTTGCACAAATGAACTAGCATATTGCAGTGGATACTAGTTTGATTTTTCGCAAAGTTAATTTGAAGAAGGCACCTATAAGTGAAAATCTAAATGCTGAAAAAATTAAGTTTTCACCCTTGATGAAATTTCATAACTTTGTCCTGTGATAGGCGAGAGGATTGAAGTCATGCTCATGGATGGCATTGACTCGCATAGTGTTTACAATTTTGGATATCCACTATTTTGAGCCTAACCAGATTTATTATTATTAAACATTTATAACACGTCATGTATCCGGATGAAACTGTTTTATTAAACCAACCATTACAAATATTACTTAAATAATTCACACACTATATATTACGACATCAACAAAGTGGATTTACGATAGGCTAAATGAGTTGAGGACAACAAAAGTTGCTCATCTGCCCCTGATATATGCCTGGGTGCAACTGCCCTCATTCCCTGTTACAGCGCCAATGACTGTTACTAAATATCTGTGAAATGGATTTCAGTTGCTACATTGTTGTTTTGTGGAACCATTTTTTTTTTATTTAATTAGGCTGATCAATATTATTACTCATGTCTATTGTTTTACATCATAATTTATCATATTTTATGTGTGTACAACATAACAAGTGCCCAATGTGTTAAGTTGGTGGCACACAGGAATTAAATTATTAAAAGCAGATCTTGTTAACAAGTAATACTTGCCATACTTGTTGTTGTTGTTATGCTTATAATACTCATAATTGTCTATGTAGTATTGCACAGGGAGGAAGGTGTATACCATCCACTCATTACCACCATTCCTTCCCTAACATACATACACACAGTATACATCTAATGTAAGTCGATCAACCAATCAAGTACTGTTAAAATCAGACACTTACAGGGGTTGTGAATCGTGAATGGTTTTCATTGAAAACCAAGTTCTCTGTGCAACTTTGCATCGATGTTAATAAGCATCACACACGATATATTCGTGTGCACAAAACAATGCCATTTTTGTAATGTGTCTACATATGGTCCACCCTTAATATTTTGTATCTGCTTTATTTGAAAGTTGTGGAACTAAAGTTCTCTATCATGACAGTAATATCCAACTTTGTAGTTATATCAATGTAATGAACATTGTAAAAAATATAAATGAAAATATTGTAGCAAACTTAATTATATATATATATATATATATATATATATATATATATATATATATATATATATATAGAGAGAGAGAGAGAGAGAGAGAGGGAGGGAGGGAGGGAGGGAGGGAGGGAGGGAGGGAGGGAGGGAGGGAGGGAGAGGGAGAGGGAGAGGGAGAGGGAGAGAGAGAGAGAGAGAGTCTTGTCTTCACTAGGCTGTATGTCTGATCTGCCCTCTTCATATCTTCCTTGTGCCGCATGCTTCTTTGAGTGCTTCAACTAGAGTGTTCTTGAAGATAGACCATGTTTCTTCTGCAGTCAGAAACATGGTCAATCTTTTTAACAAGATTGCCATCCCAAACAACAAGTTCCACATGGCAAGTGGACAAAGAAGCCATTGGCTTATCGAGAGTCCAACAATTTTCTCAACTATGTGTTGCCCGCCTTTATCAAATATCTGTCAATTTTATTTTTAAACATATTCACACTACTAGCATTAACACAATCAGTTGGCAGTTTGTTCCATTCATTTACCACCCTCTGTGAGAATGAGTACTTTCTCATGTCCAATCTACACTGCTCCTTAACTAATGCTGCTTTGTGTCCTACGGTTCTACTGCCTTCTTTAAGTTTGAAGAACATATTCCCATCAACATCCTCATAACCGTTCACTATTTTAAACACTTCTGTTTGGTCTCATCTTAGTCTCCTGGTCTCTAGTGTTGTCAAACCACATTGTAATAAGCGACTTTCATAACTAAGGTCTCTCAATTCTGGAATAATTTTAGTTGCACTTTGTTGTATTCTTTCTAGCTTGTCTATGTCTTTTTTACAATACGGCTTCCATGCTTGAATACAATATTCCAAATGTGGTCTAACTATTGCTTTGTATACGGGTACAATTAGCTGTTTCTCCTTATATATGATAGTTCTCCTAATTAGCCCTACAATTTCATTTCCTTTCGAAGCAGCAATCCCACATTGCTATGAAACTTTCATGTCAGCACTAAATGTTACTCCTAAGTCCTTTTCTTGTGTGGTTCTACCTAGTACAGCATCCCCCATTTTATATTCTTCGTCCATGTTTCCATGTCCTATGTGTATACATTTACACTTCCCAAAATTGAATAACATTTGCCATTTTGCTTACCATTTAACTAATTTATCTAGATTATCCTGTAAACTTTGTTTATCTGTATCATTGGTAACCTTTCTGAATACTTTTGTGTCATCTGCAAATTTGAGTACTTTGCTAGATATGTCATCTTCCAAATCATTTATATATATTAAAAACAGCGTAGGGCCTAATACTGATCCCTGTGGTACCCCACTCAAAACAGATTTCCAGTTTGAAATCTCACCATCTATTATTACTCTATGTCTTCTATGCGTAAACCACTTTTCTATCCAACTGATTACATCATTACCTATACCATGGGCTTTTAGTTTAAGTAACAATCTTTGAGATGGAGGGAAGAGACAAAAAGTGGGAGGGAGAGGAGAGGGAGACAGAGATGTACTATATTTTCCCCAAATTTGGGAGCTTTGTCAGAAAACAAAATTGGTAAATAGCATACTAGTTAAATAAAACTTAAACCATGTATTTAGATTTAACCACGTAGCAGTTTACCATAACTATTTACTGAATGCTTAATTAAAAAAAATTAAACAATAAAATAAGCACCATAGCAAACATCACACATGGGAACTGTAACATAGAAATACTTACATTCATCGCATAATGACCTTCTCGCACCCCCACTGGAAACCCTGCACAATACTGTCTTTCACAGAACTCAGTGATGACTTGTCCACCTATAACAATAAAACTCATATAGCACATAAATCTTTAGGGATCTTAACTCAGAGGTTCAGCAAACCAGAATCGTTATGCAAAATATACCACCCACCTTGCTTGCTACACCACTCGGCCACAACATACACCACTCGGCCACAACATACACCACTCGGCCACAACATACACCACGGCCTTTGTGTCTGCTATTTTAAATCATGCCACCCTTCCTTTGCACATATTAATTGATAGGTTACCGATTATCTGTGTGTATTTCACTGGCTGGTTCCCGATATTTTGCTGTGCAATATTATTTATATATTCCTCAAATATTGCACGCTTGTAATTTGTAAAAGAAAGCCTACGATACAGAATAGTAATTTGTAAAAAAAAAGCCTACAATACAGAATAGAAAAAGAACTATTAGTTGTACAAGTATATATCAAAATAAAGGCTGTGATTGGCTATAAAAGTGTCATTATCAAAATAAAGGCTGTGATTGGCTATAAAAGTGTCATGACCAAAATAAAAACTCTGAATGGCTATACAAGTGTCAAGGTAAAACCGTCGCGTTTGTGGCACAAATACCCTGCCACAGTACAACACTACTTGCATGTCTGGGGCACCAACCTGCTCCTAGACCCCTAGCACATTCGCAAGGTGGCCAGTATCCACGATGTACAGCGAGGAGGTTGTGCTAGAATCTTCCAGCAGGGGACACTTACGTGGTCAGCTCCCCTTTGACGCCAAGGAACTGTCTGGCAGCTGTAAGCAAGAGCTTGAAGCAAGGGACACACATTCCACTACAGCACTGCACGCATCAAATATACATGCAACACAGAATAATATAACTTAATGTGCTATAAATTACACCAGACACATTTACTTTGCATGTGTATGCTTTGTTTAGAAATAAATTATTGGTTTGTTGATTGATTGCTTCACTGGTGGAATACGCTACTGTTTTGTTTTTTAAAAGTTATATAACCGCTCAACCAAATCCCCTTCACCCCTCATAACGTCATACAAGGCCTCCCGGGATCCTATCGAACGTCACGTACTTGCTTAAGGACCCCACCACTACAGAAAGTGTGAGAACATTCAATTTTCACAGGAAAAGCAACTGTATACCGTACAGTTGTCGACAGTTTGTAAACACAACCGACTATCCACCAATACAGCTGCTGTTGATACACAACAATTAACACGAGTTGCGAAGTGTAAAGCGGTGCCAGCCTACCAACCTACCTGCACGCATGCACACATGCACGCACTGCCACTCACGCAAGCAGTCACAGATCGGAGATCAGGTGAGGTTGTGTATAGTTAGTGTGTTTACTTTAGTGACCTAGCGATTGACATTTTGTTAAGAACCGCGCTAGTGGCGCCGAATAGCGACCGATGGCTAATCTAGAGATAATTTATTTGTCTCCAACTGATTAACAGCTCAACGAGATGTTATCATGTTTGGTATCGTTGGAAAACTAGTTGTCTACTGATATTGTTTATCATTGTTTTAGAACCTAATTATGGCGAAGAACGAATAATTTCAGATAGAGTCGAGAATGTTGTTTTGACAGCATAGAGCCAGGAAAACATATTTACGTTTACACCTTCGAATGATGGGGGGAGCTAAAGGAGTCTTTAAATTAAAGTGGTTTTCTGTTATAAATCTGGTAGTAGACGCATTTTGATGTATACTGTAACGGTATTGGTTGCTTTTATGTTAGTAACATACAAACAATGCGTCAAGAATATAAGTTTATAGATGGTGTTGTACCGAGCATTGTGTTAAATGTAGGACATGGTGTTATGTAGCGCATGGTGTTGTACCCAGCATTGTGTTATGTAGGACATGGTGTTATGTAGCGCATGGTGTTGTACCGAGCATTGTGTTATGTAGGACATGGTGTTATGTAGCGCATGGTGTTGTACCGAGCATTGTGTTATGTAGGATAAGGTTGTAGCGCTGCTGTGTGCGACTGCTCCCGGTCTAACTGTTATCGTCATTTAACAACGTTCTCAGATTCTGGATTGTCTACGTGCTGTGTAATATATATCGTGAGTGTACATAGAGTACAACTGTAAGGTCCGTGACTTGCTTGTGTTTTTAAAAATACGTTTTACATTGGCTTTTAAACTTGCCTTTATTCTAAGGCGTGGCTGCCGCTATCAACTTCAACCGGTTTGAACTACACGTCCATGCGCTACCAAACTCACCGTACCGGAACATTGCCTGCTTGGGGTAGCGACCGGTGAAGCATGTCGCTGTCCAGGACATTGCTGCTGAATCTAAGGAAATGCATGCAGCCGCCTAGTCACCCATGGACGGCAACAATAGAAAGACTACATTTGTGTCGACCACTAGACGTGGCACAAAAGCCGGACTAAGACGATCCAGGCCAATAACCAGGATGGCCAGCAGACGGTGTCATCAGGTCAGTTCTGTGAGCAAACAAACTGGTGTCAACAATTCAAACCTGATACAACTGACATCGAGGGGAACTGGGAATTGGTCGTTCATTGCGCGAAGCTCGCCTGACCTTCGTGCGAAATTCGCCTTGATCAATGTAAGATCCATTCGCAACAAGGCGCTCGTCATGAATGAGAACAAATCAGAAACCATAGTTGTCCGTTCACCAAGTCTGCGAACTCCTATTGCGTTTAGCCGCATCAACATTTCTGGCCAGTTCGTTGACACATCCGCCGTTATCCGAGATGTTGGATTTGCCATTGACACTCATCTGTCGATGGCATCTCAAGTGTCGAACATATGCCGCAGCGCCTACTATCATCACTAGAAGAAATCACTAAGTGGATAGACGTGGGATCGCCAGTAGATATTATCTACTTAGATTTTCAGAAAGCTTTTGACAAAGTGCCACATCAAAGATTGCTACTTAAATTAAAAGCCCATGGTATCGGGGATAGCATAACTGACTGGATAGAACAATGGCTGACTGACAGAAGACAACGAGTTGTAGTAGATGGAGAAGTTTCAAATTGGAAATCGGTTTTGAGTGGGGTACCTCAAGGATCAGTATTAGGACCTATATTATTCTTAGTTTATATCAATGACTTGGACGAGAGTATAACAAGTAACGTACTGAAATTTGCGGACGACACAAAACTGTTTAGAAAGGTTAATACTGATGGTGATAAACAACATTTACAAAACGACCTAGACAGATTAGTGAAATGGTCTGAGAAATGGCAGATGCTGTTCAATTTTGGGAAATGTAAATGCCTACATATAGGACATGGGAACTTGAATGTAAACTATAAAATGGGAGATACTTTTCTTGGTACTACTGTAAAAGAAAAGGACTTAGGAGTTACAATAAGCGCTGATATGAAAGTTTCAGAGCAGTGTGGTATTGCAGCTTCAAAGGGTAATCAAATTCTTGGATTGATTAGAAGAAACATAACATACAAGGGAAAAAAGTTAATTATACCTCTTTATAAAGCAATAGTTAGACCTCATTTAGAATACTGTATACAAGCATGGAGACCATATCGTAAGAAGGATATAGATACGCTTGAACGCATACAAAGGAGAGCAACTAAAATGATTCCAGAACTTAGAGACCTTAGTTATGAAGAACGTCTGAAAGAATGTGGTTTAACAACTCTAGAGACAAGGAGGTTAAGAGGAGATCAGATTGAAGTTTTTAAGATATTGAATGGGTATGAAAATATTGATAGAAATATGTTCTTCTCACTCAAGAAGGATAGCAGAACTAGAGGACATGAGGTAAAATTAGTAAAGGATCAATGTAGATTGGACATCAGGAAGCACTCGTTCTCACAGAGGACAATAAATGAATGGAACAAACTGTCTACAGATTGTGTAACTGCTAGCAGCGTGAATATGTTTAAAAACAAGGTTGACACATATCTCAGGAGGGCGGTTATAAGTAGGTGAACATTGTTGGACTCTCGATAAGCCAATGGCTTCCTTGTCCACTTGCCATCTGGGCCTTTGGCTTGGATGGCAAATCTTGTTAAATCATCTAACTCGAACTGCTAAGATTCGAGACTCACTTACCACCAGCGTTTGCAAAAGTCTGATTCACGGACTAGTAACATCACGGCTGGACTATGGTAATGCGATGCTATTTTTAATTACCGATCGCCTCCTGCACCGTCTGGAAATGGTCCAGCGGTCAGCGGCTCGCATTGTCATGCAGATTAGATTCGACGGGGTGATCGGCAGTCCACGACGACAATACTGCGGCAACTACACTGGCTGCCCATTAAGAGACGGATTGAGTATAAGATACTCGTCCTTGTGCACAAGGCACTATACGAAGGCACACCAGAGTACCCTGCCGCACTGCTGCACCAGTACGTACCACGACGCTGCCTACGCTCTGCCGGCGGGCTACTTCTCGACGTGCCACGAGTCAACCTAGAACGTTTCGGCCGCCGAGCATTTGCCTGCGCTGGCCCCACGCTGTGGAATAAACTGCCTGCCAACATACGTGGTAACGGCAACCACCCACAATTCAAGAAGCTACTAAAGACATTTCTTTTTTCCACTTAATGGGTTTTACCGCTTTGATATTGCATTTTTAATGATCTTATTACATATTATCAATCCTATTTATGTTCTGTATTATTGATGATATTAGCGTTTTATTTCCTATTTGAGATTTATCTTTTATATACAAATGCCATGTAATCAGTATACTTTTTCTTAAAATAATTTTACACACGCGAACATTTACAAGTTTGTGTCGTGTGAACTGATGCCTGTACACACCCGTGAACGGGGCAGTAGCCACGGATTTGATGGTGTCAAAATAAAGTTTTATCATTAGGACATGGTGTTGTATCATGTATGGTGTTGTATTGAGCATGTTATGTAGGACATGGTGTTGTATCATGCATGGTGTTGTATTGAGCATGTTATGTAGGACATGGTGTGGTATTGAGCATGTTATGTAGGACATGGTGGTGTATCGTGCATGGTGTTATGTAGCGCACGATGTTGTACTGAGCATGGTGTTATGTAGGACATGGTGTTGTACTGAGCATGGTGTTATGTAGTACATGGTGGTGTATTGTGCATGGTGTTATGTAGGACATGGTGGTGTATCGTGCATGGTGTTATGTAGGACATGGTGTTGTATCGTGCATGGCGTTATGTAGTGCATGGTGTTGTATCATGCATGGTGTTATGTAGGACATGGTGTTGTACTGAGCATGGCGTTATGTAGGACATGGTGTTGTATCATGCATGGCGTTATGTAGGACATGGTGTTGTATTGTGCATGGTGTTATGTAGGACATGGTGTTTTACTGAGCATGTGTTATGTAGTGCATGGTGTTGTATCATGCATGGCGTTATGTAGGACATGGTGTTGTACTGAGCATGATGTTGTATCGTGCATGGTGTTATGTAGGACATGGTGTTGTATCGTGCCTGGTGTTATGTAGTGCATGGTGTTGTACTGAGCATGGTGTTATGTAGTGCATTTTTTTTAAAAGGGTGTCCCTGTGTTGTTGCATTGAATACATAGATACTTTTTGCTCCAAGCAAAAACTTTTACCAAATCGAGGTTAAAGAAATGTGATGCCATCGATGGATGGCTGCTTGCCTATGATGTACAGGTGGTAAGCGGTTTTTTAAGTTGCGTAATATTAACACAGAGATTTTAAGAGGACAATTGAGGAAAATTAATTTAAAGTATTTTTTGGCAATTTCTATATTTTATTATTATCCCCAGACACAGCAGAAGAACAGGACAACACAAGACAACAGCTCTGGTTGTAATAAATTATTTAATACAGTGTAAAAATCCTGTATGTACACAGCTGGCTCGCAGGTCAGTAATACACAATAGAGTTGGTAAACACAATTAGTACAAGTAGTTCCAGCCACCCAGTCGTCATCTGCTGACCGCTGACCTAGACAAGACTGACCATGAGGGACGGACTATCATGCAACATTACATATGCAAGACACACTTTATAATCCTCGACCAACTGATCATGGTCATACAGAGTAGTTCACCCAATTAACTTACCAGTGACCACACTGATTTAGCAGGAACGGTCAACATAAAAAGTAAACTTAAAACCATAACCAGGTCAACAAGATCATGTATACATTGGTCAAGAAACATTTGACAAGAATGACATGATGACTAAAGAAGTGTGTGTGACTCCAGCAATGTCATCTACAGACATGACACTCAGTGCACTAGCTCCGGGCACGTGACTCCAGCAATGTCATCTACAGACATGACATTCAGTGCACTAGCTCCGGGCACGTGACTCCAGCAATGTCATCTACAGACATGACATTCAGTGCACTAGCTCCGGGCACGTGACTCCAGCAATGTCATCTACAGACATGACACTTAGTGCACTAGCTCCGGGCACGTGACTCCAGCAATGTCATCTACAGACATGACACTTAGTGCACTAGCTCCGGGTGCTAATTCTGTCAAGTGGCAGTTTATTTCGAACATACATAACAAGAATGTGTCCCTGTTGCTCCAGTGGCTCTACGCGGGATGTCCCCATTGCTCCAGTGGCTCTACATGGGATGTCCCTGTTGCTCCAGTGGCTCTAATAGGGATGTTCCTATATACTGACTTTAATGGGACAATTCACCCATCTCCTGGATTCCTTGCTCATGAAGTCATGCAGATGTGTTTAGAGTTGGCTCTAGCAGTCGGGTCTAGTGATGGCCTGGATCTAATGATGGCCCGGCTCTAATGATGGCCTGGCTCTAATGGTGGCCCGGCTCTAATGGTGGCCTGGCTCTAACAGCAGTCCAGATCTAACAATGACCCAGCTCAAACGGTGGTCTGGCTGTAGCGATGGCTCAGCTCTAACGGCGGTTGTTACTAAGAGATCCACGAGAGGCTGTCAACATAAGACACATTAACCATAATAAATGTTGACATAATAAATATAATAAATGTCAACACGAGTGAATGTCAACAGAACAGCCATTTAAGAACTATTTATGTGAGCTATGCATTACATAACCAAGCAACAATAAAACATACCAAACAATCAGTGCCATTAACACATGACGTACACCAGCAGCCGGCCTAGCCAACACATGACGTACTCCAACAGCCGGCCCAGCCAACACATGACGTACACCAGCAGCCGGCCCAGCCAACACATGACGTACACTAGCAGCCGGCCTAGCCAACACATGACGTACACCAGCAGCCGGCCCAGCCAACACATGATGTACACCAACAGCCGACCCAGCCAACACATGATGTACACTAGCAGCCGGCCCAGCCAACACATGATGTACACCAGCAGCCGGCCCAGCCAACACATGACGTACACTAGCAGCCGGCCCAGCCAACACATGATGTACACCAGCTGCTGGCCCAGCCAACACATCAAGCAGACAAGCCACCAAGTGAGAAGTCTACATACCAGCTCCAAGGCGAAGTTGTAAGTGTTCGAGTCGCTCGATGTAGTTGTCGTGGTCGCAGCCGTCGGTGTGAGACAGTAAAGGAGACTGCGCACCGCCATCAGACAGTGAGGGTGGAGGGGGCGGGGTCGACTCCAGCATAGGGTCAAGGGCCGTCAGCATCTCTCTGTGGGGCATCAGTTCATGTATAGCCAGGTGAACTTCATCTACACTGTGTGTGTGACAGAGTGAGTGTGGTGTGTGTGTGACAGAGTGAGTGTGATGTGTGTGACAGAGTGAGTGTGGTGTGTGTGTGTGACAGAGTGAGTGTGATGTGTGTGACAGAGTGAGTGTAGTGTGTGTGACAGAGTGAGTGTGGTGTGTGTAACAGACTGAGTGTGGTGTGTGTGACAGAGTGAGTGGTGTGTGTGACAGAGTGAGTGTGATGTGTGTGACAGAGTGAGTGTGGTGTGTGTGACAGAGTGAGTGTGATGTGTGTGACAGAGTGAGTGTGGTGAGGTGTGTGACAGAGTGTGGTGAGGTGTGTGTGACAGAGTGAGTGTAGCATTTATGACAGTGTGGTGTGTGTGACAGTGAGTGTGGTGTGTGTGTGACAGAGTGAGTGTGGTGTGTGTGACAGAGTGTAGCGTGTGAGCTAGCATGGTGTGTGTATTAATGTGCAGCGACACACTTTTAATAATAAAATTTACACGGTAACACACAGTGGCACAAGGTAACACACGGTGACACAAGGTAACACACAGTGACACAAGGTAACACACGGTGACACAAGGTAACACACGGTGACACATGGTGGCACGGAGTGACATATCGACACATGCCACACATTGACACACGGTGGCAGAGTGACACATTAACACAGGCAGACATTGACACACAGTGACACTCTTTGACACACAGTGACACACATTGACAGACACATGGTGACACACAATGACGAAGTGACACAGTGCCACACAGTTGTATGTTCCCTTGATGTGAGAGGTCTCACTCACCTGCGAGCAGTGGGACTGTTGAAAGTCAGCCCTAGGGAGGAGTATGGAGCCAGCCCTGGGGAGGAATATGCAGCCAGCCCTGGTGAGGAGTATGGAGGCACACGGCGTGACTCAGCTGATCGTTCCCTTGTTGGGGGCGTCGTGTGAAGTGACGAGTGGACCGAGGCTGACTGCGTGTACCTGGAGCCTGGTGGGGCCTGATACAGTCTCTCGCTGGAGCCTGGTGGGGCCTGGTACAGTCTCTCGCTGGAGCCTGGTGGGGCCTGGTACAGTTTCTCACTCAGCCTCGCCACTGGATTCTCCGAGTTGGCAGAATGTCGAGTCATAGCAATTCCACCAGCGACACCTGTTGCCAAAACAGGACAATAATGACGATTTTCATATCTGTTGTGGGGGTGGTGTGGGAAGGGTGGGGTGCTACAACTGTCAGTCTGTCTAAGAGCTAGGGGTGGTGGTGTGGGAAGGGTCGGGTGCTACAACTGTCAGTCTGTCTAAGAGCTAGGGGTGGTGGTGTGGGAAGGGTCGGGTGCTACAACTGTCAGTCTGTCTAAGAGCTAGGGGGGTGGTGTGGGAAGGGTGGGGTGCTACAACTGTCAGTCTGTCTAAGAGCTAGGGATGGTGGTGTGGGAAGGGTGGGGTGCTACAACTGTCAGTCTGTCTAAGAGCTAGGGGTGGCGAGGTGTAAAGGATGGGTTGCTACAATTGTCAGGCTGTGTAAAAGGTAGGGATGACAGGGTGGGAAGGGTTGGGTGCTACAGCTGTCAGACTTCACTGTCTAAGGGTTAGGGGTGATGGGGTGGGAAGGGTGGGGTGCTACAACTGTCAGACTTCATTGTCTAAGGGTTAGGGGTGATGGGGTGGGGTGCTACAGGTGTCAGACTTCACTGTCTAAGTGTTAGGGGTGATGGGGTGGGAAGGGTGGGGTGATACAGCTGTCAGACTTCACTGTCTAAGGGTTAGGGGTGACAGGGTGGGGTGATACAGCTGTCAGACTTCACTGTCTAAGGGTTAGGGGTGACAGGGTGGGAAGGGTTGGGTGCTACAGCTGTCAGATATGACTGAGAGGATTCTCTACTCACCCCTGTCAGTTGGCGCACTGCCAATATTTGCGCCCCTTGTCGCCCGTCTCCATTTCCTCACAAGGAATTTGAGTCTGCAACAGACACAAAGCTACTTCAACGCTACAGCAATAGCTGCACAAAGCTACTTCACAGCTACAGCTGCCACAAAGCCTGGTCCTGCAGGTCACCAGTATGTCACCTGTGTGTCGTCAGTATATTACTGGTATGTCACCTGTGTGTCATCAGTATATTACTGGTATGTCACCTGTGTGTCGTCAGTATATTACTGGTATGTCACCTGTGTGTCGTCAGTATATTACTGGTATGTCACCTGTGTGTCGTCAGTATATTACTGGTATGTCACCTGTGTGTCGTCAGTATATTACTGGTATGTCACCTGTGTGTCGTCAGTATATTACTGGTATGTCACCTGTGTGTCGTCAGTATATTACTGGTATGTCACCTGTGTGTCGTCAGTATATTACTGGTATGTCACCTGTGTGTCGTCAGTATATTACTGGTATGTCACCTGTGTGTCGTCAGTATATTACTGGTATGTCACCTGTGTGTCATCAGTATATTACTGGTATGTCACCTGTGTGTCGTCGGTATATTACTGGTATGTCACCTGTGTGTCATCAGTATATTACTGGTATGTCACCTGTGTGTCTTCGGTATATTACTGGTATGTCACCTGTGTGTCGTCAGTATATTACTGGTATGTCACATGTGTGTCGTCAGTATATTACTGGTATGTCACCTGTGTGTCATCAGTATATTACTGGTATGTCACATGTGTGTCATCAGTATATTACTGGTATGTCACCTGTGTATCTTCAGTATATTACTGGTATGTCACATGTGTGTCATCAGTATATTACTGGTATGTCACCTGTGTATCTTCAGTATATTACTGGTATGTCACCTGTGTGTCATCAGTATATTACTGGTATGTCACCTGTGTATCTTCAGTATATTACTGGTATGTCACCTGTGTGTCATCAGTATATACTGGTATGTCACCTGTGTATCTTCAGTATATTACTGGTATGTCACATGTGTGTCATCAGTATATTACTGGTATGTCACCTGTGTGTCTTCAGTATATTACTGGTATGTCACATGTGTGTCATCAGTATATTACTGGTATGTCACCTGTGTGTCATCAGTATATTACTGGTATGTCACCTGTGTGTCTTCAGTATATTACTGGTATGTCAACTGTGTGTCTTCAGTATATTACTGGTATGTCACCTGTGTGTCGTCAGTATATTACTGGTATGTCAACTGTGTGTCATCAGTATATTACTGGTATGTCACCTGTGTATCTTCAGTATATTACTGGTATGTCACCTGTGTGTCATCAGTATATTACTGGTATGTCACCTGTGTGTCTTCAGTATATTACTGGTATGTCACCTGTGTATCTTCAGTATATTACTGGTATGTCACCTGTGTGTCATCAGTATATTACTGGTATGTCACCTGTGTGTCTTCAGTATATTACTGGTATGTCACCTGTGTGTCATCAGTATATTACTGGTATGTCACCTGTGTGTCTTCAGTATATTACTGGTATGTCACCTGTGTGTCATCAGTATATTAATGGTATGTCACCTGTGTATCTTCAGTATATTACTGGTATGTCACCTGTGTATCATCAGTATATTACTGGTATGTCACCTGTGTATCTTCAGTATATTACTGGTATGTCACATGTGTGTCATCAGTATATTACTGGTATGTCACCTGTGTATCTTCAGTATATTACTGGTATGTCACCTGTGTATCTTCAGTATATTACTGGAATGTCACCTGTGTATCATCAGTATATCACTGATATGTCACCTGTGTGTCACCAGTATGTCACCAGTATATCACATGTATGTCACCAGTATGTCACAAACATGTCATCAGCAGTACGTCACCAGCGATGTGTCACTCACCTAGATATTGCGATGACAGCCCTCACAGCACTTCGAAACTTAGTGAAAGGCTGTGCATATCGGAGCTGCCGCTGGAGGGCGCCACCGCTGGGATAGACGCCCATCTGGGCGATCGTGGCGAGCGTCTGTTCCTCGCTGTCCTGGAAGCCACCTATGAGCACAAGCAGGTACTTCTTCTGGTAGATAAGTGCCTTGCGGAAACTCTCCGACTTGAGGTAACGGCCGTACAGTCTCTGTAGCTGTAAGTACAAGTATTCTCTCATCAAGTGAAACACTAGACTTGGGTTAGTAGTCTCTGTAGCTGTAAGTACAAGTATTCTCTCATCAAGTGAAACACTAGACTTGGGTTAGTAGTCTCTGTAGCTGTAAGTACAAGTATTCTCTCATCAAGTGAAACACTAGACAAGGGTGTTCTTCATAACCCTGAATTGAAGCTGGTCTAATTATTACAATGTGTTGCACCCTACAATATCTTGTTACTCAACTCTAAGTTTATAGCATGTGTCTGCAAAACATATCTTTGCTGCTTTCGAATCACTCCATCTAACAAGGACACAACTTGAGTTTGTATTGAGTCAGTGCTTCACCTTGAGTCTGTCAGTGGTTGAGTCAGTGTGAGTTGGTGAGTGGAGCACTGACTCTCTCTCAACCTGAAGTCTGTGTAGTTCCGTCTGAGTCGCTGCCAACTCACGCTCCAGACGACTCAACTGTAGAGACAGGTGGCTCCTCTCCCTTGAGTTGCCCATACTCGCTTGCTGCAGGCAGCAACATGGGCTATTAAGGACTGGTGAGTTGACAGAGTGAGGGAACATTCTACTGAATCCTACACACTCAGTGCTATTAAGGACTGGTGAGTTGACAGAGTGAGGGAACATTCTACTGAATCCTACACATTCAGTGCTATTAAGGACTGGTGAGTTGAACACAGTGAGACAACTGACTATATACAGCTGACACAATGACACAACTGACCAGATACAGCTGACACAATGACACAACTGACCAGATACAGCTGACACAATGACACAACTGGCTAGATACAGCTGACACAATGAGACAACTGACCAGATACAGCTGACACAATGAGACAACTGACCAGATACAGCTGACACAATGACACAACTGAATAGATACAGCTGACACAATGAGACAACTGACCAGATACAGCTGACACAATGACACAACTGACTAGATACAGCTGACACAATGACACAACTGGCCAAATACAGCTGACACAATGAGACAACTGACTAGATACAGCTGACACAATGAGACAACTGACCAGATACAGCTGACACAATGAGACAACTGGCTAGATACAGCTGACACAATGACACAACTGACCAGATACAGCTGACACAATGAGACAACTGACCAGATACAGCTGACACAATGAGACAACTGACTAGATACAGCTGACACAATGAGACAACTGACCAGATACAGCTGACACAATGAGACAACTGACCAGATACAGCTGACACAATGAGACAACTGACTAGATACAGCTGATATACCTGCTCCAATTGCCTGTCACTCTGCTGCTGCTGGAGTAAGTCTTGCTCCAGGATGCTTAGCGTGCGTCTCAGGTGTTGCTTCTCTGCAGACAGGCGACTGATGAAGGCCGTCAACTCACTGTTGTGACTGAGGATGCGCTCATTGAGGCCGGGCACCGCATGCCCCACCGAGTCACCCTGGCAACACACACTGGTCAGTCGGATCACTGGACACACTCATGGTCATGCTCGCATGTAGTTTGGTGAGATAATGAAGATGCAGATGTAAGAGGACGACACTACAACAATAGCCACCCCTCACTTGGGGTAGAGGTCACGGCCCTCACCTGTGGTGTGGAGGTCAAGGCCATTACCTGTGGGGTGGAGGTCAATGCCCTCATCTGTGGGGTGGAGGTCAAGGCCCTTACATGTGGGGTGGAGGTCACAGCCCTCACCTGTGGTGTGGAGGTCAAGGCCATTACCTGTGGGGTGGAGGTCAATGCCCTCATCTGTGGGGTGGAGGTCAAGGCCCTTACATGTGGGGTGGAGGTCAATGCCCTCACCTGTGGGGTGGAAGTCAAGGCCCTTACATGATGGGTGGAGGTCAAGGCCCTTACATGTGGGGTGGAGGTCAATGCCCTCACCTGTGAGGTGGAGGTCAAGGCCGTCTGTAGTTCCTGCAGCTCAAAGAGGATGTCCTTGAGAGCGGTCTTGATTGACTCAACCTCCAAGACAGGGTCAACGCCCCCGCGCTGTAGCGAAGCGCTACTTCTGGAATGTAGGAGACACAACTACAGATATATTTGTGTGTGGTACAGTGACTGCTGTACTAACTGGTATAGTGACCGCTGTACTAACTAGTACAATGACCACTGTACTAACTGGTACAATGACTGCTGTACCAACTAGTACAATGACCGCTGTGGTAACTGGTACAGTGACCACTGTACTAACTGGTACAGTGACCACTGTACTAACTGGTACAGTGACCACTGTACTAACTGGTACAGTGACCACTGTACTAACTGGTGCAGTGACCACTGTACTAACTGGTACAACAGTGATATGAGATCCAACCGAGGCCAGTTTTATTATTTCTACATAATTTGTTACACACTGTTACAGTTTCAGTTGTGACATGGTTAAGTCATTTCATGGTTGTTACACAGATCAGTCGTTACACAGTTCAGTCATTATAAATATCAGTCATTACATAGGTTACTCATTACACAGTTCAGTTCTCACATGGTTCATTTATACATGGGTTACTTATTACACAGTTCAATTTATTTCACAGTTCAGTTATTATACAGTTCAAACCTTACATGTTTCTGTTAATACACAGTTCAATTATTACATGACTCAGCCATTGCACAGTTCAGCCGTTACCTGGTTCAGTTGTTACCCAGTTCAGTCAATACCTGGCTAAGTCGTTACACAGTTCTGTCATTATACGGTTCAATCATTACAAGGTTAATTCGTTACAGGGGTCATTCGTTACATGGTTCAGCCGTTACTTGGTTGAGCAATTACATGGTTGAGTCATTACAAGGATCAGTCATTACAAGGCCTGTTACCGTGTGGCTGAGTGGGCGAACTCCTCCTGTAGACGAATACACAGCAGCTGCAGCTGTTGCCGTAGTGATTCCATCTGCTTCCTCGCAATCACCGCCTTGTGTGAGACAGGTGGCGCCCCCTCACTCGCAAGTCGTGTGTCCTGAATCTAGACACAGAGAATTGTTAAATAATGTTCCCATCACGACATCAACATGCAATCATATTACAAGTTTACAACTTCATGTTACAAACCTGACACTGCAACATATTACAACTACACATTAAAAGCATGGGTGTGGTATGGGTGTGGTAACACACTACAGCTACACATTACAAATATGACACTATAACATATTACAACTACACATTACATATCATACACTGTAACATGTTACAACTGCACACTACAACCATGGACATGGTATTGTAACATTATAACACTACACATATGATACTGTAACATGTTCAAACTACACATAACACACCTGACACAACTTACAACTACACATTAATCATACCTTGTCACCATTGTTTAGTTGATGATGTGCGTTTCCACCATCAGATGGCGCCATGGCACTCTTTAGCCGCAGTAAGTTGCAGGTTTCGCGTGCCTCCACTTCTGCCCTACGAGTCTCAGCCAACTGAGACTGAAGGTGAGTGACAGTCTCTCTCAGTCGCTCAGTCTCAGCTAACTGAGACTGAAGGTGAGTGACAGTCTCTCTCAGTCGCTCAGTCTCAGCCGAGTTCTGTGTCAGTCTGGTCGTTTCCGAGACACTTTGTCTCAGTCTGTCAATGTCTCGTTCCTCTGTCACTTCAAATGGTGGCTCCGCCTGGTGGACATGTGGCCTGGTTGCTAGGACACTTGTCTGCCAGCGATCACGGTCCATCTGCACTTCATGAAGTCTCTCCTCTGACATTTGAACCCTTGTTTTTAGGTCTTCTTTCTGGGCCTACAAAGTGACATCAATCTATTCTTGTCACAGCCCAATAAAGTGACATCACTCTGAGTGTCATCCTGTCACAGGCCAATAAAATAACATTAATATGAGTGTCATCTTGTCACAGACCAATACAGTGGCATCAGAATGAGTGTCATCTTGTTACAGGTCAAAAAAGTGATATTAAACAAGGAGTGTCACCTTGTCGTTGAAATTGTCTGTTTGTTTATTCTGACCCATCAATGTTATATAGCGTCAGCAGCCTTCAATCAGCTGACCCATCAGTGTTATATAGCGTCAGCAGCCTTCAATCAGCTGACCCATCAGTGTTATATAGTGTCAGCAGCCTTCAATCAGCTAACCCATCAATGTTATATAGTGTCAGCAGCCTTCAATCAGCTAACCCATCAATGTTATAGTGTCAGCAGTCTTCAATCAGCTAACCCATCAATGTTATATAGTGTCAGCAGCCTTCAATCAGCTAACCCATCAATGTTATATAGTGTCAGCAGCCTTCAATCAGCTAACCCACCAATGTTATATAGTGTCAGCAGCCTTCAATCAGCTAACCCACCAATGTTATATAGTGTCAGCAGCCTTCAATCAGCTAACCCATCAATGTTATATAGTGTCAGCAGCCTTCAATCAGCTAACCCATCAATGTTATATAGTGTCAGCAGCCTTCAATCAGCTAACCCATCAATGTTATATAGTGTCAGCAGCCTTCAATCAGCTAACCCATCAATGTTATATAGTGTCAACAGCCTTCAATCAGCTGGGGAAATATGCAACAGCAACAAATTTACTGTGCAGTCAAAACTCCATTTTTACAACTGAAACGTTCTGCCAACTCTATAGAGATGTGGAACATGGCAGCTGAAAACAAGTCAAATAAGTAAACTTGATGCATTTGACACTAAATGTCTGTGCACAGTCTTGGGCATTTATTACAGTGTGATTCGCTAGAATGCGACTAACGAGGAGATGATGATTGGTCTCACCTGCAACGTCTCCAGAGCTGTCTTGAGCTGTCTACATGCAGCCCTTTCACGAGTCAGCGACTCAGAGAAGTCTGCCTTTACAGACAACAAGTCATCGTTGAGCGCGGCCACTGTGTCTCGCTCATGCTGCAGTGCTTCCTGGAGTTCAATGAGCTTACTACGCTCAAGGTCAAGCAAGGCCTGAAGGTCAGTGATAGCCGCCCTCTCGCGCTCTGAGATGTCCTGTTGGCTACTGCGTTCATCGTCCAAAATGTCACGCAGTTGAGCCCCCAACTGTCTCTCTCTCTGGAGGGCACTGAACATACAACACACTTCTTTTCACACTTCATAACACACTTCTTTTCACACTTCATAACACACTTCACAAAACATGTTCCATAACTTTCCAGTGTTATATAGTGTCAGTCCTGGGAAATTTATTTAGAAAATCAACTGACTTACATCACCTGTGGGAAACCTGAGTTTTCAAAATAAGGGCAAAAATATTTTAGCATTAGGCTATTTACACTTTCGCTAGTTGTCAGATACAATGATGATCAAAGTCAATTAGGCTATTTACACTTTTGCTAGTCAAATAGAATGATCAAAGTCAATTAGACTATTTGCACTTTCACTAGTTGTCAGATACAATGATCAAAGTCAATTAGGCTATCTACACTTTCACTAGTTGTCAGACATAATTATCAAAGTCAATTATTTATATAATTTCAACACCAGATATGTCCCTTTTTATTAAACCGACTGATCTGAACATCACATAACATGATTCGTGATGGGTTAAATCATTTCCGGATGCACCACTAATCTCTAATCTCACCACTAATCTCTAATCTCACTTCTAATCCCCAATCTCACCACTAATCTCTAATATCACCTCTAATCTCACCACTAATCTCTAATTTCTACTCTAATGCCACCATTAATCTCTAATCTCACCTCTAATCCTTGATTAACATTCCCTGGCCCACCTGTTCAGCTCCTCGCAGCGAGCCTTGTGCAGCTCCAGAGAGGTCCTCAGTTGCTCCACCTTGGCCTTGTACTTGGTCTGCGTACTACGATGCTGGTCTCTCTCTAGCTCCACCTCTCGCCTCAGACTCGCCACTGCCACACGTTCCCGCTCTAGTGCACTCGCTGCCTCCAGGTGGCTCTGCTTCTCACTCTCCATATCCTGCTTCAGTTTCTGTGACAGTCACAAGACACGGTCACCACGTGTTCTGTTACAATGGTGTGTTATTTGAAATGGTGTGTTATTTGACAATTATGTGTTCTGTGACTATGATGGGTTCTGTGACAATCACATGACTAAATGTGTTTATTTAATTATCAAACATAACATTTATGATAAACAAGAACAAGAAGTTTATTTTTGACCCAAAAAAATAACAAATAATGAACCAATAGACATATTAGGGATATGCATTTACACAAATAAAATAGATACACGTATATAATAACACAAGTGTGCATACATCTTTATTAGAAACCTGTATAGAAAACCATAATTAATTAAAACAAAAACCTTTTAAATCTAAAACAAACAGGGGTCAGTGGCTCCCAATAAGACATACTGTCACTATCATAGGAGCCACCCCAGTTGACAAATAATTTTATTTTTTGGCCTTTTTAATTACATGTCTATCTCAGTTATATAAGCATGTGGATATTATCTGGCAGTAAGTGTTTTTTATACCTGCTGATATAATCAGTCAAGTGTGTTGATGTACTTGAACATGAATAACAGTTTGGAAGTGTACATGTGCCTTTATATATTTCCAGGAGAAATTTGTTTTGCATAAATTGTAAAGCCTTGCAGGCTATGAGTGTATATCTTTCGCTATATCAGGAGTGTTATTCATAATGTATGGCAAATTATATTTAAGACATTTTTTTCGCAAATTCATGTTTAGTTCTGGCAGTATGTATATTTTTAGACTTCCGAGTGTCATGAAGGTGTATATTAACATTTGGAGTAATCTGTCAGTTTAATAAATAAACAGGTAAATTTCTATGAATTTATTTAAAGTAAAATTTTAATTCTTGTAACTTTAATTGATCTTCTATCTTTAACAAATTAAGTTGCTTAAAAAGTGGCTCAGTATGTGAATTATATCCACTTAAAGTTAATATACGAACAGGTTTTTTCTGAATTTTCGTTATTCTGTTTCATTTGTATCCCCATGCCATAATACAGTGGTTTATATGTGATAACACTAATGAGTTATATAACAATGTTTTTTTATTTCTAGAGACAAGACATATTTCAGCCTATTTAGTAGGTCAATCATTTTTACACATTTATTATATATTTTTTCTGTAGGTTTTTTCAATTTAAATTTGAATCTATGTTAACCCTAAGACATTAAATTCATCCACTTTTCAATATTTTAAGTGTAAGGGAATGTATACCTTTACTGGGGACTTGAAAAATAATATATTTAGATTTAGTTTTATTTAGGGATAGTTTATTTATATTTAACCATTCAATAACTTTGGAAAGTTAAGCATTTATTAAAGATTCAATTGTCTTATCTTGTTCTACCATGAAAGGCACCAATGCACATATTATCTTGTTACACTGAAAACCTCAATCAGATAACAAACCACAGACTTCCACCCATGGTAGAAGTTTGTTAAATCATGGTCTTAAACCACAGACTTCCACCCATGGTAGAAGTTTGTTAAATCATGGTCTTAAACCAGAGACTTCCACCCATGGTAGAAGTTTGTTAAATCATGGTCTTAAACCACAGACTTCCACCCATGGTAGAAGTTTGTTAAATCATGTTCTTAAACCAGAGACTTCCACCCATGGTAGAAGTTTGTTAAATCATGGTCTTAAACCTCAGACTTCCACCCATGGTAGAAGTTTGTTAAATCATGGTCTTAAACCTCAGACTTCCACCCATGGTAGAAGTTTGTTAAATCATGGTCTTAAACCTCAGACTTCCACCCATGGTAGAAGTTTGTTAAATCATGGTCTTAAACCTCAGACTTCCACCCATGGTAGAAGTTTGTTAAATCATGGTCTTAAACCAGAGACTTCCACCCATGGTAGAAGTTTGTTAAATCATGGTCTTAAACCTCAGACTTCCACCCATGGTAGAAGTTTGTTAAATCATGGTCTTAAACCTCAGACTTCCACCCATGGTAGAAGTTTGTTAAATCATGGTCTTAAACCTCAGACTTCCACCCATGGTAGAAGTTTGTTAAATCATGGTCTTAAACCTCAGACTTCCACCCATGGTAGAAGTTTGTTAAATCATGGTCTTAAACCTCAGACTTCCACCCATGGTAGAAGTTTGTTAAATCATGGTCTTAAACCTCAGACTTCCACCCATGGTAGAAGTTTGTTAAATCATGGTCTTAAACCTCAGACTTCCACCCATGGTAGAAGTTTGTTAAATCATGGTCTTAAACCAGAGACTTCCACCCATGGTAGAAGTTTGTTAAATCATGGTCTTAAACCTCAGACTTCCACCCATGGTAGAAGTTTGTTAAATCATGGTCTTAAACCAGAGACTTCCACCCATGGTAGAAGTTTGTTAAATCATGGTCTTAAACCTCAGACTTCCACCCATGGTAGAAGTTCGTTAAATCATGGTCTTAAACCTCAGACTTCCACCCATGGTAGAAGTTCGTTAAATCATGGTCTTAAACCTCAGACTTCCACCCATGGTAGAAGTTTGTTAAATCATGGTCTTAAACCACAGACTTCCACCCATGGTAGAAGTTTGTTAAATCATGTTCTTAAACCACAGACTTCCACCCATGGTAGAAGTTTGTTAAATCATGGTCTTAAACCACAGACTTCCACCCATGGTAGAAGTTTGTTAAATCATGGTCTTAAACCTCAGACTTCCACCCATGGTAGAAGTTTGTTAAATCATGGTCTTAAACCACAGACTTCCACCCATGGTAGAAGTTTGTTAAATCATGGTCTTAAACCTCAGACTTCCACCCATGGTAGAAGTTTGTTAAACCATGGTCTTAAACCTCAGACTTCCACCCATGGTAGAAGTTCGTTAAATCATGTTCTTAAACCTCAGACTTCCACCCATGGTAGAAGTTTGTTAAATCATGTTCTTAAACCACAGACTTCCACCCATGGTAGAAGTTTGTTAAATCATGGTCTTAAACCAGAGACTTCCACCCATGGTAGAAGTTCGTTAAATCATGTTCTTAAACCACAGACTTCCACCCATGGTAGAAGTTCGTTAAATCATGGTCTTAAACCTCAGACTTCCACCCATGGTAGAAGTTTGCTAAATCATGTTCTTAAACCACAGACTTCCACCCATGGTAGAAGTTTGCTAAATCATGGTCTTAAACCTCAGACTTCCACCCATGGTAGAAGTTTGTTAAATCATGTTCTTAAACCACAGACTTCCACCCATGGTAGAAGTTTGTTAAATCATGGTCTTAAACCTCAGACTTCCACCCATGGTAGAAGTTTGTTAAATCATGGTCTTAAACCTCAGACTTCCACCCATGGTAGAAGTTTGCTAAATCATGTTCTTAAACCACAGACTTCCACCCATGGTAGAAGTTTGTTAAATCATGGTCTTAAACCTCAGACTTCCACCCATGGTAGAAGTTTGTTAAATCATGTTCTTAAACCACAGACTTCCACCCATGGTAGAAGTTTGTTAAATCATGGTCTTAAACCTCAGACTTCCACCCATGGTAGAAGTTTGTTAAATCATGGTCTTAAACCTCAGACTTCCACCCATGGTAGAAGTTTGTTAAATCATGGTCTTAAACCTCAGACTTCCACCCATGGTAGAAGTTTGTTAAATCATGGTCTTAAACCAGAGACTTCCACCCATGGTAGAAGTTTGTTAAATCATGTTCTTAAACCACAGACTTCCACCCATGGTAGAAGTTTGTTAAATCATGGTCTTAAACCTCAGACTTCCACCCATGGTAGAAGTTTGTTAAATCATGGTCTTAAACCAGAGACTTCCACCCATGGTAGAAGTTTGTTAAATCATGGTCTTAAACCTCAGACTTCCACCCATGGTAGAAGTTTGTTAAATCATGGTCTTAAACCACAGACTTCCACCCATGGTAGAAGTTTGTTAAATCATGGTCTTAAACCTCAGACTTCCACCCATGGTAGAAGTTTGTTAAATCATGGTCTTAAACCTCAGACTTCCACCCATGGTAGAAGTTTGTTAAATCATGGTCTTAAACCTCAGACTTCCACCCATGGTAGAAGTTTGTTAAATCATGTTCTTAAACCACAGACTTCCACCCATGGTAGAAGTTTGTTAAATCATGGTCTTAAACCAGAGACTTCCACCCATGGTAGAAGTTTGTTAAATCATGTTCTTAAACCACAGACTTCCACCCATGGTAGAAGTTTGTTAAATCATGGTCTTAAACCTCAGACTTCCACCCATGGTAGAAGTTTGCTAAATCATGTTCTTAAACCACAGACTTCCACCCATGGTAGAAGATTGTTAAATCATGGTCTTAAACCTCAGACTTCCACCCATGGTAGAAGTTTGTTAAATCATGTTCTTAAACCACAGACTTCCACCCATGGTAGAAGTTTGTTAAATCATGGTCTTAAACCTCAGACTTCCACCCATGGTAGAAGTTTGTTAAATCATGGTCTTAAACCTCAGACTTCCACCCATGGTAGAAGTTTGCTAAATCATGTTCTTAAACCACAGACTTCCACCCATGGTAGAAGTTTGTTAAATCATGGTCTTAAACCTCAGACTTCCACCCATGGTAGAAGTTTGTTAAATCATGTTCTTAAACCACAGACTTACACCCATGGTAGAAGTTTGTTAAATCATGGTCTTAAACCTCAGACTTCCACCCATGGTAGAAGTTTGTTAAATCATGGTCTTAAACCTCAGACTTCCACCCATGGTAGAAGTTTGCTAAATCATGTTCTTAAACCACAGACTTCCACCCATGGTAGAAGTTTGTTAAATCATGGTCTTAAACCTCAGACTTCCACCCATGGTAGAAGTTTGTTAAATCATGTTCTTAAACCACAGACTTCCACCCATGGTAGAAGTTTGTTAAATCATGGTCTTAAACCTCAGACTTCCACCCATGGTAGAAGTTTGTTAAATCATGTTCTTAAACCACAGACTTCCACCCATGGTAGAAGTTTGTTAAATCATGGTCTTAAACCTCAGACTTCCACCCATGGTAGAAGTTTGTTAAATCATGGTCTTAAACCTCAGACTTCCACCCATGGTAGAAGTTTGCTAAATCATGTTCTTAAACCACAGACTTCCACCCATGGTAGAAGTTTGTTAAATCATGGTCTTAAAAATCTCATCAAATAAAAATTCAAATCGCTGGAGTCTGACATAATGACAACATTTGTAATTACAATCAAACTACAAAGAAATGCCATTTCTATCCTGTCAAACATAAATAAATTTTTTTTCAATCAAACAGACCATTTAAAAGTTACCATTTAATCGTAGACTTTGCCAAATTGTGTGTGTTTTTAAAGAGGTTAGACTACAGTGCAAAACTGCATTGGTGGTCATGCTAATGTTTTGTATGATTATAAGAAAACTTGGCCCCCAAAAATTCTGAAAATTGTTCACAGCATCTGCCATCATCTCATTGACATGCTGACCAAGTTTGGTCGAAATCACATACTTCCAGCTCTTTTTAAAACGCCCCCACGTGCGATGCCCGTCAATGTTTACAAAAATATCCATGTATTCATGCGCCCACGTGGCCCATAGCAGAAAAATTCCCATAAATGTTTACAGGGTGGGGACTATTTTTGGCCAGGAGATTAATACCTGCACCCACTGGGAGATACCAAATGACTCAATATGATCAAGAGTAATACCAATGGGTGTCACAATTACAAAAACAAAACAATTTAATATGGTCAAAGGGGTACAATTAATGTGAGATTGGCATAGGGTGTTCATATATAATAAGATTTTGATCTTAAATCTGTTCTACCGGGGTACATGTTTCACATACTAGATATTTTATACGCAGCTTTGTTCAGTAGGTCATAAGCTTTGTTCAGTAGGTCATAAGCTTTAAATTTATACCAACCACGATGCCAGTGTCAAAAATAACAATTTGACCTTTTGACCTCAAAATAACACTTTTCTCTTTAATGAGTGATCAAAAAACGATGTTATGCTAATAGTTTTTGCCAAGATTTCATGTTGTCACAATGACTGGATGGCAGAATTCATGAACGGAAGTGATTTCAACTCAGTGGCCTACAGCCTATAATAGTTCTCACGTATCTAGCCTCGTTATGACAAACACACAAAGGGGACACTAGGGGACACTAGGGGACTTGTCATATGTTGTTCCATAGGGTATTTTGTAACTATCCTGAACAAATTTGCTTTGTACTGTTTATTTCAATCTTGGGTAATTTTGTTATCCTAAAGCTCCTGGACTAACGGGTTGATTTGGACATTCTGACCATGAGAGGGTTAATCAAAGAACCAGAATATGACAGATAAACAGCTCATGTATCACCAGGGGTGTCACTGTGAACTATTGGGCTTCACACACATTAATGAGGGGTGTCACACTCCAATGAGGGGTGTCACACTCCAGTGAGGGATGTTATCCTCCAGTGAGGGGTGTCACACTCCTGTGAGGGTTGTCACACTCCAGTAAAGGGTGTCACCCTCCAGTGAAGGGTGTCACTCTCCAACGATGGGTGTCACACTCCAATGAGGGGTGTCACACTCCAGTGAGGGGTGTTACACTCCAGTGAGGGATGTCACACTCCAGTGTCACACAGAACACGCAGATGACATAGGACAGTTTTGTTGACACACAGTGTTAGTGTAGACCACAAGGCAGTTGTAACATCTTCACTTGGTACAGGTGCAATCACATTTCCTACTCCCTCAAATAGCCCTTTTTGCCCACCCACCCACCCACCCACCCACCAACCCACCCATCAACATATATAAACACTTTCACACGTTTAAACATAAAGGATCATGAAACTGTTATTACATTCTGCTCTGGAAATGTAACTGCCAATGACTGGATAAGAAGAATCTCTACCCTATCACCACCTAAACACTTAGTGAGGCACCCCACCCCCTCCCCCAATGGTGGCCCACCCCCTCCCCAGTGGTGCACCACCCCCACCCCAATGGTGCCCCACCCCCTCCCCAGTGGTGTCCCACCTCCCCCAGTGGTGCTCCACACCCTTCCCCAGTGGTGCCCCACCTACTGCCCCAGTGGTGCCCCACCCCACCACCAGTGGTGCCCCACCCCCTCCCCAGTGGTCCCCCACCTCCTGCCCCAGTGGTGCCCCACCCCCTCCCAAGTGGTGCCCCACCTCCTGCCCCAGTGGTGCCTCACCCTCCCCAGTGGTGTCCCACATCCTACCCCAGTGGTGCCCCACCCCCTCCCAAGTGGTGCCCCACCTCCTGCCCCAGTGGTGCCTCACCTCCTGCCCCAGTGGTGCCCCACCCCCTCCCCAGTGGTGCCCCACCTCCTGCCCCAGTGGTGCCTCAACCCCTCCACAGTGGTGCCCCACCTCCTGCCCCAGTGGTGCCCCATCCCCTCCCCAGTGGTGCCCCACCTCCTGCCCCAGTGGTGCCTCACCTCCTGCCCCAGTGGTGCCTCATCCCCTCCCCAGTGGTGCCCCACCTCCTGCTCCAGTGGTGCCTCATCCCCTCCCCAGTGGTGCCTCACCTCCTGCCCCAGTGGTGCCCCACCTCCTGCCCCAGTGGTGCCCCATCCCCTCCCCAGTGGTGCCCCACCTCCTGCCCCAGTGGTGCCCCACCTCCTGCCCCAGTGGTGCCTCCCCTCCCCCAGTAGAACCCACCTGTATGACGTGGCTGGTACGCTCTCTGTACTCCGTGCTGTGTTCCTTCTCCGTGTCCAGTCGGTCAAGGCACTGGGCACTGTTGGCCTTCTCAATGACCAGGGCCTCATTCAAACGACCAGTCTGTCTGCGCTGCTCCTCCAGGGCACATCTGAAACATTCGCTAATACATATTAGGACATATCTTATGTTTGGTTTCTAAGGTCAATATCACTTTGGTTTTAATCATAATTAATTTTTTTTTGTATTTGTGAAGCAACAGCAACATTTCTGACATAGTTGGGAAATGGTTTTGCAAAACATATGACCACCTCACTCAAGTAACCAAACATGTGACCACCTCACTCGAGTAACTAAACATGTGACCACCTCACTCAAGTAACCAAACATGTGACCACCTCACTCCAGTAACTAAACATGTGACCACCTCCTTCGAGTAACTAAACATGTGACCACCTCACTCGTGTAACCAAACATGTGACCACCTCACTCGTGTAACCAAACATGTGACCACCTCACTCAAGTAACCAAACATGTGACCACCTCACTCGAGTAACCAAACATGTGACCACCTCACTCGAGTAACTAAACATGTGACCACCTCCTTCGAGTAACTAAACATGTGACCACCTCACTCGAGTAATTAAACATGTGACCACCTCACTCGAGTAACTAAACATGTGACCACCTCACTCGAGTAACTAAACATGTGACCACCTCACTCGAGTAACTAACCATGTGACCACCTCACTCGAGTAACTAACCATGTAACCACCTCACTCGAGTAACTAACCATGTGACCACCTCACTTGTGTAACTAAACATGGATGAAACACTGTGCAAAATCACCATAGACTAAAACCACATCCACATCATATTTACCTGCCAGAATTCTGGGTTCAAGGCCAGGACTAGTGCAGTACTTTTGGTGTAAAAAACCTAGGGCCAGTTTTCATGAAACGCTCATTATGAACCTTTGTACAAAGGATAGTTGTAGTTATGTACAGTCATGTACAGTCATGTACCGTTGTTCGCAACAACGATGGAAACAACGAGACAAGCCAGAGACACTCACGAGGTTGATGCTAGTCGGGCCTGCTCTCTGGCCAGTGCGTCCTGCAGCATGGAGACACGAGCCTGCGTGTCACCAAGCTCCGTCTGTAGTCTGCTGCCTGACGTCCTGTCATCACTCAGTTGACCTGACAACTCACTCAACTGAACCTTCTCGGCAGCCAGACTGGACCGCAGGTCAGCGCTGACCGCTTTCTCTTGCTGAACTTTGAACTCCAGCAACTCAACTGTAGACAAAAGTAACACAGGCACGTTATGTCCTACAGGGTGACAGACGGGGCGGGGCAGATTGGGTGGGGAATGACAAACAGGGTGAAATGTGACAGACAGGGTGGGATGGGGTGAGGGGTGACTTACTCTGGTGGGGTGATAGTGAAGGGTGACTTACTCTGGTAGTGTGACAGTGAGGGTGACTTACTCTGGTGGGGTGACAGTGAGGGGTGACTTACTCTGGTAGTGTGACAGTGAGGGTGACTTAGTCTGGTGGGGGAGAGTGAGGGGTGACTAACGCTGGTGGGGTGACAGTGATGGGTGACTTACTCTGGTAGTGTGACAGTGAGGGTGACTTACTCTGGTGGGGAGAGTGAGGGGTGACTAACGCTGGTAGGGTGACAGTGAGGGGTGACTTACCCTGGCGCCTCAGCTGGTTCTCCAGCACCCTGTGTTGTTCTTCCATCCTTGTCCGTTCTTCCATCTGTCGTTCCTTCTCACCTTGCAGGGTGACCTTGAGGGCAGCAAGCTGCTGCTGAAGGTCACTGACCTCCTGGGTCAGGTCATTGCCTGATAACCTCTCCTGTCATGGAGATAGACACATCACTCGCCAGTCAGTCCCAGCATGCAACATCATCAAGTGAATTTGTTTACTTTTATATTTGTGGCTGAGAACAACTTATGAAAATGTTCTTTTTAGATAAATAAATACCATATTCCAACTAATAAGCCTACAGTACGCTTGAAAATATGTCAAAGAATCTGTCCTTATAAGCACCAACATTTGTTTCTCTAGACTAGGTAACTGTTTAACACCAGTGGTGTCACCTGGTGACTAGTGTAGAACCACTACAAAGTGGTGCTAATGTTTAACACCAGATGGCACCACCTCAGTTGTTCTACACCAGTCAAATTACAATTATGGATCCTGCTGATTAAAAAGGGTGTGAACAAGATTTAACAAGATTTGCAATCCAAGCCAAAGGCCCAGATGGCAAGTGGACAAGGAAGCCATTGGCTTATCGAGAGTCTATAAGTGTTCATTTACGTGTAACCCGCCCTCCTGAGATATGTGTCCAACTTGTTTTTAAACATATTCACGCTGCTAGCAGTTATACAATCCGTAGATAATTTGTTCCATTCATTTGCTGTCCTTGGTGAGAATTGAGTACTTCCTGATATCCAATCTACATTGATCCTTTACTAACTTTACCTCATGTCCTCTAGTTCTAATATCTTTCTTGAGAGAAAAACATGTTTCTATCAATATTTTCATACCCATTCAATATCTTAAAAACTTCAATCTGATCTCCTCTTAACCTCCTTGTCTGTAGAGTTGTTAAACCACATTCTTTCAGGTGTTCTTCATAACTAAGGTCTCTCAGTTCTGGAATCATTTTAGTTGCTCTCCTCTGTATGCGTTCAAGTGTATCTATATCCTTCTTACGATATGGTCTCCATGCTTGTATACAGTATTCTAAATGAGGTCTAACTATTGCTTTATACAGAGGTATAATTAGTTTTTTATCCTTGAAAGTTATGTTTCTCCTAATCAACTCAAGAATTTGATTACCCTTTGAAGCTGCAATACCACACTGCTCTGAAACTTTCATATCAGTGCTTATTGTAACTCCTAAGTCCTTTTCTTTTACAGTAGCACCCAGAACAGTACCTCCCATTTTATAGTTTACATCCAAGTTCCCATGTCCTGTATGTAGGCATTTACATTTCCCAAAATTGAACAACATCTGCCATTTCTAAGACCAATCTCAGTACACTAATTAGGGCATGTTACAGATCAAAGCACTTCACACTAAGCACAGCTAATAATAAAAATAAAATAAACTATTTTATATAATATATAAAGTGTTAAAGTAGTTTAAATCAATAAACAATAAATACGGTAAATAGGCTATTGCTAAATGTGGCTTATACGAGGAAAGTACATCTTATAACTGGCTAGTGACAGTAGACATCACATAACTCCTTGTGTTACCTGACTAGGAGGGAGACAGGGTTGAGTCTTCCCTGTTGCTTCCCTCAGGGAGTCAATGGTGGCCATAAGGCTGCTTCTTTCCTCTTCCCAACCTCCATGATGTTCATCCCCTTGGGAAGCTGCATCGCCATAGCGACGCAAGAGATGAAGCTCAGGGGGAGACAACTTCTTGATGCCTTCGGAGTGGATCTTTCTCAGGATCCCCTGAGTACATGGATCTCAGTTATAGCTAAGTCACAGCTCAGTTATAGCTAAGTCACAGCTCTGTTATAACTAAGTCATAGCTAGATCTCCTGAACCCACAGAGCTCAGTCAAATTTCCTGCATACACGGAACTCAGTTATAGCTAAACCATTGCATAGCCAACTTACAAGTGTTCTTAGCTATGTTACATCTAAATTACAATATAATTCAGAGACCAGCACAACTAAATTATAATGTAGTTCAGATATAGATATGTTTTATCATTGGGCAGTGACTAGCAGCTAAGTCATCGCATAGTTCATTGACATAAATAGCAAAATAATAACATAGTTCATTGACATACATAGCTAAATAATAACACAGTTCATTGACATAAGTAGCTAAATTATAACACAGTTGATTGACATAAATAGCTAAATCATAACCTAGTTCTTTGACATAAATAGCAAAATAATAACACAGTTCATTGACATACATAGCTAAATAATAAAACATTTGATTGACATAAGTAGCTAAATCATAGCACAGTTGATTGACATAAGTAGCTAAATCATAACACAGTTCATTGACATAAATAGCTAAATCATAACCTAGTTCTTTGACATAAATAGTAAAATAATAACACAGTTCATTGACATACATAGCTAAATAATAAAACAGTTCATTGACATAAGTAGCTAAATCATAGCACAGTTGATTGACATAAGTAGCTAAATCATAACACAGTTCATTGACATAAATAGCTAAATAATAACCTGGTTCTTTGACATAAATAGCTAAATAATAACATAATTAACTAACATGAGACAAATATATGTGGTATATTACACATATTTGTGGTACTTTTATTCTCAGTGGCCATTTCTGGCCATAATATTTCATATTTCAAAGCTGGAGACTGTTTGTTTACAGTTGCTGTGGCGATTCTGTGGAATACTCTGCCAATTGACATTAAAATGTCTCCACTTTCAAGGCACGCTTAAAGACTCACTTTTATAAACTCTCTTTCTAAGTTCTACATTCATTAATATAGTTATGTTATAATTATCAACTTATTTACATGTGTACTTGTTATAGTGTAACTACTTATACATTAGTTATATATATATATATATATATATATATATATATATATATATATATATATATATATATATATATATATATATATATATATATATATATATATATACATGTATTTACATTTTCTGTCTCAATCCTAGTGAGCTGTAACTAAAATTTATATTTTAGAATAGTTATTTAATTACTGTATTTATTTTACTAATTTATTTTTCAACTTTTTATATATTTATTTTTATTACATTTTAGTATTATGCATTAACAAAAATTAACTTATATTTATATACGCCTAATATTCTGTGTTAATTACATAGCATACATTTATTCATTTAAAACTATATACTGGTTGTAGAAATGGTTATAATTATTATTATTTTAGCAATTTTAGAAAACTAATTACAATTGTCTTGTACATGTTGTAAAGTGCCACGAACAATATAATACTGAATCTGGCGCTATAGGAAATAAAATGTATTATTATTATATTAATGAGACAACTTTGTAAGAGTTAGATATATTCAAACTGTACCCAGCGACGCAGCCACTGGGTTAATGAAGATTGGTTCACTCAAAGAAAGACCACCCACTTGTAACGTAGTTGCCTGCTCAGTGCTGCCATCTGGTGAATGAACAACCTGACCGTTTGCTGCTACTACACTAGATGGCGCTGCATCAGCCACATCGGAAACGCCCTGAGCATCGGGACGTCTCAGGTATCCCATCATCCTTGAGTCAATCTGCTCATTGCGATCTATCTCAACGTGAACCTTCCGCGCCAACTCAATGAGTGAATCATCATCACCTGGTGACACAAGACAGTCAGTGAATCATCATCACCTGGTGACACAAGACAGTCAGTGAGTCATCATAATCTGGTGACACAAGACACATTCAGTGAGTCATCATAACTTGGTGACACAAGACAAACACTGCTGTGTTTAATGTGTTCTGACAAAGCACCTTGTCTAATGAAGGGGAGCAAACAGGAAAGAGTGAAGATTTAATACAAACAATTGAAGTCATGATTAACATTTCGACCTAGTAAGACAAATTAACATTACTAGTTTCGCCTGCTGGCTGGAGTCGCTGCAGCTCCCTCTGGTGATCAACAATCAGACGGTTGATTTCATCCGTGTGGTGTTTCTGCAACTGTCGGCGGATCTGGTCGATACTTTCCTGTTTCTCGCACCCGAGTCGCTGTTTTACTTCAACCAACCTCTGTTCATACTCCGTGCTCATCTCACTCAACAGCTGCTCCAGTTTCTATGACAACACAAACAATTGTTCCAGATTCTAGGAAAACAAAAAAAACAGTTGCTCCAGTTTCTATGACAACACAAACAGTTGCTCCAGTTTATATGACAACACATGCAGGTGCTCCAGTTTCTATGACAACACAAATAGATACGCCAGTTTCTATGACAACACAAATAGATGCTTCAGTTTCTATGACAACACAAACAGTTGCTCCCATTTCTATATTGATGAATCTGTGACAACATAACGGTAATATTAGATATTCTATGAAGATGTTGACATAATCAGGTGTGTCAGTCAGGGGTAAACATGTTGACAAGCCTCAACAGACTGATTATATCCATATCTTTGTTACTGAAATAGTTCAACAGTATCTCTGCCAGTGGTTACACTGCCTGCCCCATAAGATTTGTGTCTCTGCCAGTGGTTACACTGCCTGCTCCAAGAGACTTGTGTCGCTGCCAGTGGTTACACTATCTGCCCCATGAGATTTGTGTCTCTGTCAGTGGTTACACTGCCTGCCCCATGAGACTTGTGTCTCTGCCAGTGGTTACACTATCTGCCCCATGAGATTTGTGTCTCTGCCAGTGGTTACACAACCTACCCATTGAAACTTGTGTCTCTACCAGTGGTTACACTGCCTGCCCGATGAGATTTGTGTCTCTGCCAGTGGTTACACTGCCTGCCCCATGAGACTTGTGTCTCTGCCAGTGGTTACACTATCTGCCCCATGAGATTTGTGTCTCTGCCAGTGGTTACACTGCCTGCCCCATGAGACTTGTGTCTCTGCCAGCGGTTACACTATCTGCCCCATGAGATTTGTATCTCTGCCAGTGGTTACACTATCTGCCCCATGAGACTTGTGTCTCTGTCAGTGGTTACACTATCTGCCCCATGAGACTTGTGTCTCTGCCAGTGGTTACACTATCTGCCCCATGAGACTTGTGTCTCTGCCAGTGGTTACACTGCCTGCTCCAAGAGACTTGTGTCGCTGCCAGTGGTTACACTGCCTGTTCCAAGAGACTTGTGTCTCTGCCAGTGGTTACACTGCCTGCCCCATGAGACTTGTGTCTCTGCCAGTGGTTACACTGCCTGCTCCAAGAGACTTGTGTCTCTGCCAGTGGTTACACTATCTGCCCCATGAGACTTGTCTCTGTCAGTGGTTACACAACCTGCCCATTGAAACTTGTGTCTCTGCCAGTGGTTACACTGCCTGCTCCAAGAGACTTGTGTCTCTGTCAGTGGTTACACTGCCTGCCCCATGAGACTTGTGTCTCTGCCAGTGGTTACACTGCCTGCCCCAAGAGACTTGTGTCTCTGTCAGTGGTTACACTGCCTGCTCCAAGAGACTTGTGTCTCTGTCAGTGGTTACACTGCCTGCCCCATGAGACTTGTGTCTCTGCCAGTGGTTACACTGCCTGCCCCATGAGACTTGTGTCTCTGTCAGTGGTTACACTGCCTGCTCCAAGAGACTTGTGCCTCTGCCAGTGGTTACACTGCCTGCTCCAAGAGACTTGTGTCTCTGTCAGTGGTTACACTGCCTGCTCCAAGAGACTTGTGTCTCTGCCAGTGGTTACACTGCCTGCCCCATGAGACTTGTGTCTCTGTCAGTGGTTACACTGCCTGCTCCAAGAGACTTGTGTCTCTGCCAGTGGTTACACTGCCTGCTCCAAGAGACTTGTGTCGCTGCCAGTGGTTACACTGCCTGCTCCAAGAGACTTGTGTCTCTGTCAGTGGTTACACTGCCTGCCCCATGAGACTTGTGTCTCTGCCAGTGGTTACACTATCTGCCCCATGAGACTTGTGTCTCTGTCAGTGGTTACACAACCTGCCCATTGAAACTTGTGTCTCTGCCAGTGGTTACACTGCCTGCTCCAAGAGACTTGTGTCGCTGCCAGTGGTTACACTGCCTGCCCCATGAGACTTGTGTCTCTGCCAGTGGTTACACAACCTGCCCATTGAAACTTGTGTCGCTGCCAGTGGTTACACTGCCTGCTCCAAGAGACTTGTGTCTCTGTCAGTGGTTACACTGCCTGCCCCATGAGACTTGTGTCTCTGCCAGTGGTTACACTATCTGCCCCATGAGACTTGTGTCTCTGTCAGTGGTTACACAACCTGCCCATTGAAACTTGTGTCTCTGCCAGTGGTTACACTGCCTGCTCCAAGAGACTTGTGTCGCTGCCAGTGGTTACACTGCCTGCCCCATGAGACTTGTGTCTCTGCCAGTGGTTACACAACCTGCCCATTGAAACTTGTGTCTCTGTCAGTGGTACACTGCCTGCTCCAAGAGACTTGTGTCGCTGCCAGTGGTTACACTGCCTGCCCCATGAGACTTGTGTCTCTGCCAGTGGTTACACAACCTGCCCATTAAAACTTGTGTCTCTGCCAGTGGTTACACTGCCTGCTCCAAGAGACTTGTGTCTCTGCCAGTGGTTACACTGCCTGCCCCATGAGACTTGTGTCTCTGCCAGTGGTTACACAACCTACCCATTGAAACTTGTGTCTCTGCCAGTGGTTACACTGCCTGCTCCATGAGACTTGTGTCTCTGCCAGTGGTTACACTGCCTGCCCCATGAGACTTGTGTCTCTGCCAGTGGTTACACAACCTACCCATTGAAACTTGTGTCTCTGCCAGTGGTTACACTGCCTGCTCCATGAGACTTGTGTCTCTGCCAGTGGTTACACTGCCTGCCCCATGAGACTTGTGTCTCTGCCAGTGGTTACACAACCTACCCATTGAAACTTGTGTCTCTGCCAGTGGTTACACTGCCTGCTCCAAGAGACTTGTGTCTCTGCCAGTGGTTACACTGCCTGCTACATGAGACTTGTGTCTCTGCCAGTGGTTACACTGCCTGCTCCATGAGACTTGTGTCTCTGCCAGTGGTTACACTGCCTGCTCCATGAGACTTGTGTCTCTGTCAGTGGTTACACAACCTGCCCATTGAAACTTGTGTCTCTGCCAGTGGTTACACTGCCTGCTCCAAGAGACTTGTGTCTCTGCCAGTGGTTACACTGCCTGCTCCATGAGACTCGTGTCTCTGCAAGTGGTTACACTGTCTGCTCCATGAGACTTGTGTCTCTGCCAGTGGTTACACAACCTACCCATTGAAACTTGTGTCTCTGCCAGTGGTTACACTGCCTGCTCCAAGAGACTTGTGTCACTGCCAGTGGTTACACTGCCTGCCCCATGAGACTTGTGTCTCTGCCAGTGGTTACACTGCCTGCTCCATGAGACTGGTGAATGGACTACTACAGGACCCAACTACCTGGATCTACTGGTGCATAACAACGACACAGGGACACCAAGAAATACTAACACTGCTGTCTCAGTGAGATGATACTTGACAAGACATGTCATTTGATACTGAAGTCACAGTCAAACTGTCAGTGGTCCTGTGAACCCTGACATACATTATTGGTCCACACAACCAGTGGTCCTGTGAACCCTGACATACATTGTTGGTCCACACAACCAGTGGTCCTGTGAACCCTGACATACAATGTTGGTCCACACAACCAGTGGTCCTGTGAACCCTGACATACATTGTTGCTCCACACAACCAGTGGTCCTGTGAACCCTGACATACATTGTTGGTCCACACAACCAGTGGTCCTGTGAACCCTGACATACAATGTTGGTCCACACAACCAGTGGTCCTGTGAACCCTGACATACATTGTTGGTCCACACAACCAGTGGTCCTGTGAACCCTGACATACATTATTGGTCCACACAACCAGTGGTCCTGTGAACCCTGACATACATTGTTGGTCCACACAACCAGTGTCCATGCGTCCCCACTGGAGCCAGTCAGCTCATAGTCTACTGCCAGTTCCAGTAACACTGCATCCGGACACACATGAGTGACTCCTGTCACACTCGACTGCACACAACTGCCTGGTCCACAAGTGTACTATTTACTTGAGGTAGCTGGGGTAGCAATTATGTGCTTGTCTTGGACTGAGTAGTTTCAGTAGATGTTTTTAAGATAAATTAACCATTCCAGATTAATAACATTTTTGAGTTTTTCATTTATTTGGTTATGTTACAAGATTTAAAAAAAAATGTTGTAAATGTGAAAAAACCCACAAAATGCTAAATTATATCATTTTGAGAAAAAAAGCTTTCACTGTGAACAAATATAGCTGGTTTGAACATCATAGCACTTGCGGTCATTACTATGGAAACACTGTCAGCATTTCTAAGAAATCAGGGCGATTTTCAAAAGGACTGTTTTTTTAAAAGATCGATTGGCAAAATATGACATTACTGCCGAGTGATTATTTGTTGTGCCGATGTTCAGTTCAATATTTCCTAGCATGTTATGAAGAAAAAAATGAAAATATCACATACTAGCTGCCCCATCTACCTTAAGGGTCATGTTGACAGGTTACTGCAGGGTGATGTTGACAAGTTACTGCAAGGTCATACTGACAGGTTACTGCAGGGTCATGTTGACAGGTTACTGCAGGGTCATGTTGACAGGTTACTGCAGGGTCATTTTGACAAGTTACTGCAGGGTCATGTTGACAGGTTATTGTAGGGTCATGTTGACAGGTTACTGCAGGGTCATGTTGACAGGTTAAAGCAAGGTCATGGTCCCTCTCACCTGCACTTGCAGCTCGGCCTGGGTCAGGGCTGTCTTCCCTGCCCTGGGAAGTGTGGAGGAGGAGGGTGAACTCTCGGCATCGCCCCCGCCCTTCTCTGGGGCGATCTCACTGCGCAGCTGTTCCTGCAGCAACCCGACCTCGCATCGCAGGTCACTGACCTTGTGTTGGAGGTCACACTCTGTCGACGTTAGAGAACGGATCTGTTGTTCTTGGCCCTGAATGGTTCTCTTTGCATCCACCAGGGCTGCTCCAAGATCTCTCTGTAGATCAATACATCATGAATCACCAATATCTCTCTGTAGATCAATACATCATGAATCATCAATATCTCTCTGTAGATCAATACATCATGAATCACCAATATCTCTCTGTAGATCAATACAGTCATCATGAATCACCAATATCTCTCTGTAGATCAATACATCATGAATCACCAATATCTCTCTGTAGATCAATACAGTCATCATGAATCACCAATACCTCTCTGTAGATCAATACATCATGAATCACCAATATCTCTCTGTAGATCAATACAGTCATAATGAATCACCAATATCTCTCTGTAGATCAATACATCATGAATCACCAATATCTCTCTGTAGATCAATACATCATGAATCACCAATATCGTTCTGTAGATCAATACAGTCATCATGAATCACCAATATCTCTCTGTAGATCAATACATCATGAATCACCAATATCTCTCTGTAGATCAATACAGTCATCATGAATCACCAATATCTCTCTGTAGATCAATACATCATGAATCACCAATATCTCTCTGTAGATCAATACAGTCATAATGAATCACCAATATCTCTCTGTAGATCAATACATCATGAATCACCAATATCTCTCTGTAGATCAATACATCATGAATCACCAATATCTCTCTGTAGATCAATACATCATGAATACCAATATCTCTCTGTAGATCAATACAGTCATCATGAATCACCAATATCTCTCTGTAGATCAATACATCATGAATCACCAATATCTCTCTGTAGATCAATACAGTCATCATGAATCACCAATATCTCTCTGTAGATCAATACATCATGAATCACCAATATCTCTCTGTAGATCAATACAGTCATCATGAATCACCAATATCTCTCTGTAGATCAATACATCATGAATCACCAATATCTCTCTGTAGATCAATACAGTCATCATGAATCACCAATATCTCTCTGTAGATCAATACATCATGAATCACCAATATCTCTCTGTAGATCAATACAGTCATCATGAATCACCAATATCTCTCTGTAGATCAATACATCATGAATCATCAAGATCTCTCTTTAGATCAATACATCATGAATCATCTATATCTCTCTGTAGATCATAAACCAAAATATAGATACAATATAGATACAATATAGATACAATATAGATACAATAAGGGGGCATTTTTCATGTACAAATTACAACATATGTGAAAAACATTACTTCCACTGACATCTTAATTCAAATAATGAGTGAATTGAGTTGACCTGTCCAGGGAGAATTGACCTGTCCAAGGAGAGTTGACCTGTCCAGGGAGGGTTGACCTGTCCAGGGAGAGTTGACCTGTTCTAGAAGATTTGACCTGTCCAGGGAGAGTTGACCTGTTGAGGGAGAGTCGACATATCCAGGGAGAGTTGACCTATCCAGGGAGAGTTGCCCTGTCCATGGAAAGTTGACCTGTCCAGGGAGAGTTGACCTGACACTGACCTGAGACTCGAGGTGGCTGGAGACTGTCTTGTCCATGCGAGTGTCTCTGTTCTTTAGTTGTTCCTCCAACTGCTGGATCTCTGTCTCGTACCTCGCCTACAACCACAGGTCAACAAGTGACACTTGTATATTCCTTGCAGTAATTGGCACATCATCTACTGTTTCTTCTGATTGAATGCAACTTCAGTCGGAAAACGAATGATTTCAACACATGCCCAGAAGTGTTTTGCTACGCCTAGAAGGCAATGATGACACTGGTGACACACTGACCTGTGTGTTGGCCATGATGACATTAACCTGTGTGTTGACCATGGTCACACTGTTGACATATTGACCTGTGTTTTGGCCACGATGACACTGATGACACATTGACATGTGTGTTGGTAATGATGACACTGATGACACTAACCTGTGTGTTGAACATGGTGACACTGTTGACATACTGACATGTGTGTTGGTACTGATGACATTGATGACACTAACCTGTGTGTCAACCATGATGACACAATGACCTGTGTGTTGGTAAGGATGACACTAACCTGTTTCGATCATGATGACACTGACCTGTGTGTTGGTAATGACGACATTGATGACACTAACCTGTTGGCCATGATGACACTGATGACACACTGACTGTGTTGGCCATGATAACACTGATAACACACTGACTTGCATTGGATATGATGATACTAGTGACACACTGATCTGTGTCGGCTGTGGTGACATACTGACCAGTGTATCTGTGATGACACTGGTGACACACTGACCTGTGTGTTGGCCGTAATGACACTGGTGACACACTGACCTGTCTGTTGGCCATGATGACACTGGTGACACACTGACTTGTGTTGGATATGATGATGCTAGTGACACACTGATCTGTGTCGGCTGTGGTGACATACTGACCAGTGTATCTGTGATGACACTGGTGACACACTGACCTGTGTGTTGGCCGTAATGACACTGGTGACACACTGACCTGTGTGTTGGCCATGATGACACTGGTGACACACTGACTTGTGTAGGCCATGGTGACACACAGACCTGTGTTGGCCATGGTGACACACTGACCTGTGTGTTGGCCATGATGACACACTGACCCGTGTTGGCCACGATGACACTGGTGACACACTGACCTGTGTGTTGGCCATGATGCCATCTGTCTGACGTTGGATGTTGTGTAGCTGTTGAGCGAGTGTCTCCGTCTCTCTCTGTTTCTCACTCAACGTCTCCTTCAGCTCCTCCAAGTCGTGCTCCAGTTGTCCCCGCCCTTCTTCTGCACGCTCCAGCCTCTCTCTCACCTCTGCCAACTCATGCGTCAGTGCACTCGTCTCAGCCTCCTTCTGGCGCAACGTGTCCTCCAGCCTGCACGCTGCCACCTGGTGGCTCGAGTCAGTGGCCTGCCTCGACTGTGGGTGAGACCGCACAAGTCAGGGCAGTATTGATCAACACCATAATAATGATCTAAGACTCAGCTTCAAAAAGCTTTTACGCACTGAAAATACTTTTTTACTCTTTTTCAATATTATATGCATTTAACTTTGTAATTTTGTTACAAATTACACAAATCTCCTGTGAGGATAGTAACCTTGCCACCTTGCCTCCCTGATCAATGCAACAACAGACACAGCTACTTGACTACTGATGACACCAGAGTCCACTTGGTCCACTGAGCACAACTCTCGTCTCAGCGACCCACCTGGTTAGCTTGCCGGAGCTGATCTTGGAGCTGCTCCAGCTCCGCCTGGCTCTGGCTCCTCTCCTTCTCAAGCGTGTCAGACACAGCCTTTAACTCCTCCTCCACCTAGAGACATACGATAGAATCACTTGGGGGGGGGTAATTTAACTTGTCCTCCACCTACAGACATACGACAGAATCACTTGGGGGGAGTAATTTAACTCCTCCTCCACCTACAGACATACAATAGAATCACTTGGGGGTGAGTAATTTTAACTCCTCCACCTACAGACATATGACAGAATCACTTGGGGGGTAATTTAACTCCTCCTCCACCTACAGACATATGACAGAATCACTTGGGGGGGAGTAATTTAATTCCTCCTCCACCTACAGACATACGATAGAATCACTTGGGGGGGAGTAATTTAACTCCTCCTCCACCTACAGACATACGATAGAATCACTTGGGGGGGTAATTTAACTTGTCCTCCACCTACAGACATACGACAGAATCACTTGGGGGGAGTAATTTAACTCCTCCTCCACCTACAGACATACGATAGAATCACTTGGGGGGGAGTAATTTTAACTCCTCCTCCACCTACAGACATATGACAGAATCACTTGGGGGGGAGTAATTTTAACTCCTCCTCCACCTACAGACATATGACAGAATCACTTGGGGGGTAATTTAACTCCTCCTCCACCTACAGACATATGACAGAATCACTTGGGGGGGAGTAATTTAATTCCTCCTCCACCTACAGACATACGATAGAATCACTTGGGGGGGGGTAATTTAACTCCTCCTCCACCTACAGACATACGACAGAATCACTTGGGGGGGGTAATTTAACTCCTCCTCCACCTACAGACATACGATAGAATCACTTGGGGGGGGGTAATTTAACTCCTCCTCCACCTACAGACATATGACAGAATCACTTGGGGGGAGTAATTTAACTCCTCCTCCACTTACAGACATACGATAGAATCACTTGGGGTGGGAGTAATTTGATTCTACTAAGTTGTTGATTATTTATATCAAATAGGGAATGATTACATCTCAGTATATTTGATTCTACTAAATGGCTGATTTTGTTATCCATGATTTTGTTATCCAGGATTCTGTTAAGCATAGTACCCTGTAATTGTCATTTAATAATTTGTAATTAATTGCAATCACTGTGTAATTATACTTGTCATTTTAGAACACTGTAAATGTAATTAGTTTTATGACATTGTGCAACTGTGACGAACACAGACAAACAACTGTGAGGAACACAGACACACAACTGTGACGAACACAGACAAACAACTGTGAGGAACACAGACACACAACTGTGAGGAACACAGACACACAACTGTGACAAACACAGACACACAACTGTGATGAAAACAGACACACAACTGTGACAAACAGACACACAACGGTGACAAACACATACACACAACTGTGAGGAACACAGACACACAACTGTGATGAACACAGACACACAACTGTGATAAACACAGACACACAACTGTGATGAACACAGACACACAACTGTGACGAACACAGACAAACAACTGTGAGGAACACAGACACACAACTGTGACGAACACAGACAAACAACTGTGAGGAACACAGACACACAACTGTGAGGAACACAGACACACAACTGTGACAAACACAGACACACAACTGTGATGAAAACAGACACGCAACTGTGACAAACAGACACACAACTGTGACAAACACATACACACAACTGTGAGGAACACAGACACACAACTGTGATGAACACAGACACACAACTGTGATAAACACAGACACACAACTGTGATGAACACAGACACACAACTGTGATGAACACAGACACACAACTGTGAGGAACACAGACACACAACTGTGATAAACACAGACACACAACTGTGACAAGCACAGACACACAACTGTGATGAAAACAGACACACAACTGTGAGGAACACAGACACACAATTGTGACAAACACATACACACAACTGTGACAAACACAGACACACAACTGTGAGGAACACAGACACATAACTGTGATAAACACAGACACACAACTGTGATAAACACAGACACACAACTGTGATGAACACAGACACACAACTGTGATGAACACAGACACACAACTGTGAGGAACGCAGCCACACAACTGTGATAAACACAGACACACAACTGTGACAAACACAGACACACAACTGTGATGAAAACAGACACACAACTGTGAGGAACACAGACACACAATTGTGACAAACACATACACACAACTGTGACAAACACAGACACACAACTGTGAGGAACACAGACACACAACTGTGATAAACACAGACACACAACTGTGATGAACACAGACATACAACTGTGATGAACACAGACACACAACTGTGATAAACACAGACACACAACTGTGACAAACACAGACACACAACTGTGAGGAACACAGACACACAACTGTGATGAACACAGACACACAACTGTGATAAACACAGACACACAACTGTGATGAACACAGACACACAACTGTGATGAACACAGACACACAACTGTGATGAACACAGACACACAACTGTGATAAACACAGACACACAACTGTGATGAACACAGACACACAACTGTGATGAACACAGACACACAACTGTGATGAACACAGACACACAACTGTGACAAACACAGACACACAACTGTGATGAACACAGACACACAACTGTGACAAACACAGACACACAACTGTGATGAAAACAGACACACAACTGTGACAAACACAGACATACAACCGTGACAAACACATACACACAACTGTGAGGAACACAGACACACAATTGTGACGAACACAGACACACAACTGTGATAAACAAAAACACAGAACTGTGATGAACACAGACACAGAACTGTGATGAACACAGACACAGAACTGTGATGAACACAGACACACAACTGTGATGAACACAGACACACAACTGTGATGAACACAGACACACAAGGTGGTGGAATACATGACACATCTGAACCATTAAGTAGTCCAGTACTGCTGAAGTTATTGTAATATGATGATGTCCTTGAGTAGAGACAAGCTGTTCACTTGACAGAAGTCGTGTTCTCGCTGCTCAAAGTGTCTCCAGATGTTGGCCAACTCCACTTCAGCCGTCCTCTGATACGTCTCATACTCAGTATCTGTCTTTCCCAGTCGCTGCTTCACTTCATTCAGCTCCTGTTTTGTTTCAGTCAAATGATTCTTTGTTTCAGTCAACTGATTCATTGTTTCAGTCAACTGATTATTTGTTTCAGTCAACTGGTTCTTTGTTTCAGTCAACTGCTGTGTGGCATCAGTCAACTGGAGCAAGGTTTCAGCCAGCTGTTGGTGTGCTTCAGTCAACTCTCTGGTCATCCTGGTTGAGTTGAATCTAACATCAGCAAGAAGCTGTGTGGCTTCCACCAGCTCATTGTTGGCTTCAGTCAGCTGCCGAGATATTTCAGTCAGCTGTTGAGATCTTTCAGTTAGCTGTTGAGATCTTTCTGTCAGTTGCTGAGATCTTTCAGTCAGCTGCTCTGATATTTCACAAAGTTTCTCTTTAGTCCTAGACAAAGCCAGCTCAGTCTTTATTTGCTGTTGCTGATCCTCAGTCACTTGCTGTTGAGCCTTAGTAAGCTGATACTTATGCTCAATCAAATGTTCTTCTGCTTTAGTCAACTGTCTCTGAGAATCAGTCAGCTGCTGTTTAATTTCAGCCAACTCTTCAACATTGTCATTCTGGTGCTGTTTTGATTCAGTCAGCTGCTGCGTTAATTCAGTCAGTTGTTGGGCTGATTCAGTCAACTGATCAGTCATCTGCGTCACTTGACTCTGTGCTATATTGTGCTGCTCAGCTATGTTGGCTTGGTGTCGTTTTGTGTCACTCAGTTCAGTCTGTGTCACTTCAAGTCTTCTAAGTGTCTAGAAACAAAGACATGTCAGTTGATGCCACACACTGTCACAGGACTAGCCCTAACTAGGGGGGACACCTGTCACACAGTCTACCGCTGCACTACACTGTCACCATACACTGTAGCTAGGGGGTGTCACATGTCACACAGTCTACCCCTGCACTACACTGTCACCATACACTGTAGCTAGGGGGTGTCACATGTCACACCGTCTACCGCTGCACTACACTGTCACCATACACTGTAAATAGGGGGCATCACATGTCACCCAGTCTACCCCTCCACTACACTGTCACCATACAATGTAGCTAGGGGGTGTCACATGTCACACAGTCTATCCCTGCACTATACTGTCACCATACACTGTAGCTAGGGGTGTCACATGTCACCCAGTCTACCCCTGCACTAGACTGTCATAAGGCAGAACTTGTGTTACTGTCTTCTTACTAAATTCATACCAGTTGTGCAACAGGTGTACAGGTGTGCTATGTGGCATTTGTTATCTGGATGATATGTGACAGACCAGGACACATGTCATGACACACCACGGTGGCATGTCATGACACCCCAGGGTGACATGTCATGACAGACAAAGGGTGACATGTCGTGATGCACCAGGATGACATGTTACCTGTGTGAGTTGGGTGTCCTTCTGCCCCAGGGCTGCATTGACTGTGGCCAGAGACTGCTCCATGTCCACTCTGTAGCGGTCATGTTCCGTCCTCAGTTGCGTCATTTCATGTTCCAGTGCCTCCACCTGCTGGTGACACACAGAACTTGGCTCAATGCAAGACACAACATAGGTCTAAGTGTGACAAACTGTCAACATATGGATGAGACAGTGACAGTGTTAACAGTGACAATGTTGACAGTGGCACAATTAGAGTGTTGACAGTGACAATGTTGAAAGTGACACAGTGACAATGTTGAATGTGAAACTGACAATGTTGACACTGACATAGTGACAGAGTTACATTGTCAACAGTGACACAATTAGATTGCTGACAGTTACTATGTTGAAAGTGACACAGTGACAATGTTGACTGTGATGCAATGAGTGTTGACAGTTACAATATTGACAGTGACACAGTTACAGTTACAGACACAATTATAGTGTTGACAGTGACAATGTTGAAACTTGACAGTGACATAGTGACAATGTCAACAGTGATGCACTGACAATGCCAACAGTGACAAAATGACAATGTTGACAGGGACAATGTTGACAGTGACACAGTTACAGTGTTGACAGTCATACAATTAGAGTGTTGACAGTGACCAGGCTTCGATTTTCATGGGAGTCTGTGAGTCCGAGACTCCTTGTTTCACCTACGGACTCCTTATATGTCCCTTGTGACTTCCTAGTTTTAAAAGATGATAACTCCAGTGTTAAAGTGGCCAATTTCAACGATCCGTCAATGTGTGTGTATGCTGCCATCTTGAATCTCGCTTCTGTCAATTCGAAAATACCCATGAGCACGGCACACCACGCTGCCGTTGGATCTGACATGGGAGCAGTTATCTTGGGTTATGGGCTACTCATAGGTGTTCGCTTGTGATTGGTCAAAATATCAGAATTAAATTAACTATCTAGCCCGGGCCTGCGCGGTAGGCATAAGCATGCAGAAGATTGGAGTGCCGTACAGAATATGAAGTCTACGAGATGATTCAGTAAAACAAAGCATTATTTGGACTGAATTTGTTTAAGTTATTATTTGATTGCTGACTCACAAATATAAGCAGCAGAGTGGGAGTCTGTTGGACTCACAAATATGAGCAGAGTGGGAGTCTGCTGGACTCACAAATATGAGCAGAGTGGGAGTCTGCTGGACTCACAAATATGAGCAGAGTGGGAGTCTGCTGGACTCACAAAAATGAGCAGAGTGGGAGTCTGCTGGACTCCCACCAATTTCCCATAAAAATCCATGCCTAGTGACAATGTTGACAGTGATGCAGTGACAGTGTCGACAGTGACAATGTTGACAATGACATAGTGATGATGTTACCAGTGATGCAGTGACAGTGTTGACAGTGACACACAGACAATGTTGAGTGACACAGTGACGACGTTGAGTGACAGTGTCGATAGTTCACAAGTAAATCATTCCAAGCTGGACAACACATGTCAGCTGTAGTGTCACTGTATCTGTAGTGTCACTGTATCTGTAGTATCAATGTATCTGTAGTGTCACTGTATCTGTAGTGTCACTGTATCTGTAATATGTAGTGTCACTGTATCTGTAGTGTCAATGTATCTGTAGTGTCACTGTATCTGTAGTGTCACTGTATCTGTAGTGTCACTGTATCTGTAGTGTCACTTTATATGTAGTGTCACTGTATCTGTAGTGTCAATGTATATGTAGTGTCACTGTATCTGTAGTGTCACTGTATCTGTAGTGTCACTGTATCTGTAGTGTCACTGTATCTGTAGTGTCAATGTATCTGTAGTGTCACTGTATCTGTAGTGTCACTGTGTCAGTAGTGTCAATGTATCTGTAGTGTCACTGTATCTGTAGTGTCACTCTGTCTGCAATAACAATTCCCCACCTGTTTAATATTTAGTTCTTTCTCTGTCTGCTTCCTCTGTAGCAGGGACAGTTCCTCCTGGGCTGTCTCCCTTTCCCTCTCCGCTGCCCCCAGTTGCTCCTGTGTTGCCCTGAGCTCCTCCTGTGTTGCCCTGAGTTCTAGTTGTGCTCCTGTTAGATGTGTCTGTAGCGTCTCTATCCTCTCGTCATTCTGCAACACAGACTCGCTGTCACCTGCCTGTGTCACTGGGTTGACCATTCAACACCAATTGCTGGACATGACAGACTGGACGGTGTCCAGGTCAAACATTGGTGTAGTTAGTTTCACCCACACATCTACAGTTGCTACACTCCACACATCTACAGTTGCTACACTTCACACATCTACAGCTGCTACACTCCACACATCTACAGTTGCTACACTTCACAAATCTACAGTTGCTACACTTCACACATCTACAGTTGCTACACTCCACACATCTACAGTTGCTACACTCCACACATCTACAGTTGCTACACTCCACACATCTACAGTTGCTACACTTCACAAATCTACAGTTGCTACACTTCACACATCTACAGTTGCTACACTCCACACATCTACAGTTGCTACACTCCACACATCTACAGTTGCTACACTCCACACATCTACAGTTGCTACACTTCACAAATCTACAGTTGCTACACTTCACACATCTACAGTTGCTACACTCCACACATCTACAGTTGCTACACTCCACACATCTACAGTTGCTACACTCCACACATCTACAGTTGCTACACTCCACACATCTACAGTTGCTACACTCCACACATCTACAGTTACTACACTCCACACATCTACAGTTGCTACACTCCACACATCCACACATGTGAAGTTATATAAACACACTTGTGTGGACACAAGCGTGCAAGTAATCCACAGATGTGTGCACTTATGAACATGCTCATACAGGCACGCACACCCGTGTGCTCGCACATACTCACACATACGCTCAGTCTGGAGAACTGTGATTTGATTGGATCTAACAGCAGCAAGTGACATGACAGTTTGTGACACTGTGTAACTCATACCTGTGAGTGACAGGAATGGATGACATGATGACTCAGTGACACTGGAGACAACTGCCTTAGCTACACACACACACACCTTGTTGATAAAGTCTAGTATGTTCCTGTCCTTTGACTCCGCACTCTCTACGGCGTGTCTGAGAGCTTGAGAGCGTGTGTCTGGCTGCGACACGCTCCGTACGGAGGACAGAAGTACAGGCCGGTGCACACATTTCTGTGTCATACAAGGCTGACACAATAACTAGTCCGACACAGTGACACAAGGTCTACACTGACACAGTGACACACGATCAACACTGACACAAGGTCTACACTGACAGAGTGACAAAAGGTCTACATTGACACACTGCCAACACTGACAGTGACACAGTGTCTACACTGACACAAGTTTGACAAAGGAAGATGGTGTGAAGACACTTACATAGTGACAAAAGGTCAATACTGACAGTGACACAATGTCTGCACTGACACGGAACTAGTGAAGACAAAGGGAATACACTGTGAAGACAGAGGGAAGACAAGGGGAAGATGATGTGAAGACAGGGGGAAGACAAGGTGAAGACAAGGGGAAGATGATGTGAAGACAGAAGGAAGACAAGGGGAAGATGACGTGAAGACATAGGGAAGACAAGGTGAAGACAAGGGGAAGATGATGTGAAGACACAGGGAAGACAAGGTGAAGACAAGGGGAAGATGATATGAAGACAGAGGGAACACAAGGTGAAGACAAGGGAAGATGATTTGAAGACAGAGAGAAGACGGGGGAAGATGATGTGAAGACAGAGGGAAGACAAGGTGAAGACAAGGGGAAGATGATGTGAAGACAGAAGGAAGACAAGGTGAAGACAAGGGGAAGATGATGTGAAGACAGAGGGAAGACAAGGTGAAGACAAGGGGAAGATGATGTGAAGACAGAGGGAAGACAAGGTGAAGACAGGGGGAAGATGATGTGAAGACATAGGGAAGACAAGGTGAAGACAAGGGGAAGATGATGTGAAGACAGAGGGAAGACAAGGGGAAGATGATTTGAAGACAGAGAGAAGACAAGGGGAAGATGATGTGAAGACAGAGGGAAGACAAGGTGAAGACAAGGGGAAGATGATGTGAAGACAGAGGGAAGACAAGGTGAAGACAAGGGGAAAATGATGTGACGACATAGGGAAGACAAGGTGAAGACAAGGGGAAGATGATGTGAAGACAAGGTGAAGACAAGGGGAAGATGATGTGAAGACAGAGGGAAGACAAGGGGAAGATGATTTGAAGACAGAGAGAAGACAAGAGGAAGATGATGTGAAGACAGATGGAAGACAAGGGGAAGACAACACAAAGGTGAAAGAGTAACTAAACCCACCAGCAGAGACGTGCATGTAATAAATGTGAGGTAAAACAACAACTACTAATGAGTGAGGTAAAACAACAACTACTAATGAGTGAGGTAAAACAACAATTACTAATGAGTGAGGCAAGACAGAAATGTAGTAACTGAATAAATAAAGTTTGCTAATGCAAATCTATTATAGTATGCTACTGTCAGGTGAGTGAGACGTATCTATAAACACGTCACACGTCTGAGAGGTCATTCAATTGTTTACACATTTGTGATGAAATCAGTAACTCTTGAGTTTGGAAGATTGTCTAGTGTTCTCTATACTCTAGACATGGAAGATTGTCTAGTGTTCTCTATACTCTAGACACTGGCCCAGGAGACTGCAGTGAATATGTGACAGTGCAGCAGCAAAGATCACAGAGTAACTCTAGACACTGGCCCAGGAGACTGCAGTGAATATGTGACAGTGCAGCAGCAACGATCACATAGTAACTTTAGAACAACTACTGAATGAAACTGTCCTTAGGAGAACTACTCACAGTATCGGCTATGACATTGCCAGCAGCCCCCGTGTCGGAGTGCGAGGGTACGTCCCCCACAGCCTGCAGCTGTAGAATGTGTTCATTCAAGTGATCAATCTCTGCGTTCTTCTCATCAATGAGTTGTTGGGCAAACACAGGCATAGAGAAGGCTTCCTGGCTGTGTTCTTGGGTCAGTCGGTTCACCTCTGCCTAAACAAAGCACTCAGTGGTACAACATCAATAGAGTGTTGCTCAACTGAGGGGGAGGAGTGCCACCATCTCATTGTTTGAAGACAGTCTCATTCAATCCCCACAGATAGAGCACAAGCTGTTGTATCAAAACTTGGCTGAAGACAGTGGAATTATTGGAGTGAATAATTGTCAGGCAGGAACATATGGCTGACTGTACACAACAACATGTGTTGGTGTGTGCCATAGATCCTAAAGCATCAGAGTTACAAGTGTCCATGGCAAGTACACAACATGTGTTGGTGTGTGCCATAGATCCTAAAGCATCAGAGTTACAAGTGTCCATGGCAAGTACACAACATGTGTTGGTGTGTGCCATATATCCTAAAGCATCAGAGTTACAAGTGTCCCTGGCAAGTCAGGGTGGTTTGTGTCTCTGTTTCTTGGTGAACCTACGTCAAGATTGGTCCACAGCATGTCCCCTGGAAACACATGCTTTTGTGCATAGAGCCTTGCAGTGTTCTAGTGACCAAGTGGCCAGATGAGCCTTTGTAACTGAGATTCCATCAATCATTGTTTCTCAACAAATGTGTTAAAAGACAAAACTGTCATCTGCCATTTGGTGTAATTACATATTACAACACTTGCTCTGTACTTGCATGTTTAGAAATGCATTTTCCTAAAGTTTTATGATAAAACAACTTTTAATTTTTATATATCCACAATAGCAATGCTGCTATTTGTGGATGTATAAAAATTAAAAGTTGTTTTTATCATAGTTTGTTTGGGAAAGTACAATCCCAAATAAGCGTGACAAACATCAGCTTTCTGCACTAGTTTATTCGCATTGATCCTAGACACACAAAACCACAACTCAAAAACCCTCCAGTGACCTCACTGGATCCAGTGACCTCACTGGATCCAGTGACCTCACTGGATCCAGGCTCACAGTGGCAGTGTTCCCCTGGGTAAAATCATATGGGAGGTGGTGGGGTGGACAGAGGGAGCGACATAGGCACGAAGCAATGCTATGGCGGTCTGGGGGCATGCCCCCCTGAATTTTTTTAATATTAGCTTTAAAATGGTGCATTTTCCCTTGAAGGGGGACAGTATTAAAACTAAAAACTTTGCTAATACAATACTGAAAGTCAGTAATTTGAGAACAACAAGAATACAAGAATTGTTTGAATTGAGAACAACATTTATAAGATTACCAGGATTACCTGAGAGCAACAAGACTATCATGGCAGGATTACCTGAGAGCGACAAGACTATCATGGCAGGGTTACCTGAGAGCGACAAGACTATCATGGCAGGATTACCTGAGAGCGACAAGACTATCATGGCAGGATTACCTGAGAGCGACAAGACTATCATGGCAGGATTACCTGAGAGCGACAAGACTATCATGGCAGGATTACCTGAGAGCGACAAGACTATCATGGCAGGATTACCTGAGAGCGACAAGACTATCATGGCAGGATTACCTGAGAGCGACAAGACTATCATGGCAGGATTACCTGAGAGCGACAAGACTATCATGGCAGGATTACCTGAGAGCGACAAGACTATCATGGCAGGATTACCTGAGAGCGACAAGACTATCATGGCAGGATTACCTGATACCTAGCGACAAGACTATCATGGCAGGATTACCTGAGAGCGACAAGACTATCATGGCAGGATTACCTGAGAGCGACAAGACTATCATGGCAGGATTACCTGAGAGCGACAAGACTATCATGGCAGGATTACCTGAGAGCGACAAGACTATCATGGCAGGATTACCTGAGAGCGACAAGACTATCATGGCAGGATCGCATGAGAGCAACAAGACTTTAAACATTCCAGAAACAATTTCTTTCAGAACACAGACACTGCTTATTAAAATCCTCCGCTGATGTCACAGCTGGACCTGGTACACTTGATGTCACAGCTGGACCTGGTACACTTGATGTCACAGCTGGACCTGGCACACTTGATGTCACAGCTGGACCTGGTACACTTGATGTCACAGCTGGACCTGGCACACTTGATGTCACAGCTAGACCTGGCACATTTGATGTCACAGCTGGACCTGGTACACTTGATGTCACAGCTGGACCTGGTACACTTGATGTCACAGCTTGACCTGGCACACTTGATGTCACAGCTAGACCTGGCACATTTGATGTCACAGCTGGACCTGGTACACTTAATGTCACAGCTGGACCTGGTACACTTGATGTCACAGCTGGACCTGATACACTTGATGTCACAGCTGGACCTGGTACACTTGATGTGTCGGTTGAGATTTTGCAAGTAGAATTCCCACACCAGGTCTCTGAAGTCTACGTCCCTTGGCCCTAGGCTGAGCCGGGACTGTGACACGTCGATGCAGCTAGGCTAAGACTGCACCTTTAGCCTGCTCCGAAAAATGATACTGGAGCTGGTTGAAAATACACATCAAATATAACATTATAATTGCCATAGCATATCAATATTAAAACTTAGTGCAAAAGACATCTTAGTTTGGTGACCTTTTTTTGTTTGTTGTTTGTCTTCAACATTTTCGCTAAACGCAATCAGCACTTGGAAGCCATCTTGCATGAATGATTTAGTTTGCCAACACTCAGATTGTCATAGGTAAATCCTATGTGGATGTTGGCGAAACTTGAGGACAAGACAATATCGCTATATATCTGGATTTTGCAGAAATTGAAGTTATTTTATGGCCATTTTAGATGCTGCTCATCGACGCTGAATATATCGCGTAATATATCGAGGTGGTTTGAAAAAACAGCGAGTGGTTTGCCTCGCTAGTCATATACCAGGAGAAACACTGCAACGGTGAAGCACCTTGCAGTACAAACACCACAGAGCATTTACTGATTTAGAGGACCTTAACGGAGCTAGACAGTGGACAATACCATGGATATGTATATAAATGTAGGGACAGACAGGCCACGGTGATGATTAGACAGACCACAGGAACAAACTTAGTTTTTTAGTTGGTACCTGGAAATTCAAATGTCCAACCAGCAAATTGACCAGTAAAGAACAATCTTCCTGGTCTTCTTCCATTCTCTCTATTGTCAGCTTCTCAATGCCACTGAATGTCTATACACAGTGTACCATTCAGGAGGGTCTAGCTACACATTCTTTAATTTGATAAGACATCTAGGTATTTCAGACATGACAATAGCAGCCATGTTTGTAGTGTTGCCATGACGATGATGATGATGTCACAGTACACATAAATTCATGGCAAATAGATATAAATAAAACATATTTTTTTCAAACATGACATTGCTAGAAATAAAATTTAGGTTGATAATCGTTGCTATGGTGATTACATACAGTTTGCACTGGTCATACATAGTAATACTTACTTTCAGGATTATCTGTATGTATGTAAACTGTTTGCCAACACAAACATCTACAATAACTACCAAAGAAACATAAGAGAATAATTGCCAAGATCTTGCTTTGTTGTAAAAGCATTTATAACTACAATAATATTCTAGTATGGAGGTTATTGTTGTTGTCATATGATATTCCATATCATTACATATTGGACATGGCTACAATTATGTCTATGAGGAACTGGCTGTATAACCATTGCTGATATATGTAAACATCTTTATGATGTAGACATATGAAGTTTGTAATAGCTTTACATGACATATGAAGGTTGTAATAGCTTTACATGACATATGAAGGTTGTAATAGCATGACATGACATATGAAGGTTGTAATAGCTTTACATGACATATGAAGGTTGTAATGGCATTACATGACATATGAAGGTTGTAATAGCTTTACATGACATATGAAGGTTGTAATGGCATTACATGACATATGGAGGTTGTAATAGCTTTACATGACATATGAAGGTTGTAATAGCTTTACATGACATATGAAGGTTGTAATAGCTTTACATGACATATTAAGGTTGTAATAGATTTACATGACATATGAAGGTTGTAATAGCTTTATATGACATATGAAGGTTGTAATAGCTTTATATGACATAAGGTGCACTTAGTATTTGGTTGTATATGACTGATTTAGACAATGTCTCCGAATGTGTTCTGACAAGTAACCATGGCTTAGAGACCAAATGAACTAAGGCCCAGGAACATGTTAACTTGTTCAGTTTCACACACAACTGCTGTTTGTTGACTCAGACAAAAACTACGTGAATGTGGCATGTCGACCTCAACCGTGTGTTACTTTGTGTGGTATACCAACTTTTGTATTGTGTCTTCTAAATCATAAACAAAGTTGCATCCTATCTTTATTGTTAGGTTGTACCTTTTCCTAAATGCATCACTAGCTAACTAATAATGCCTCCCTAGCTAACTAATAATACATCACTAGCTAACCAATAATGCATCACTAGCTAACTAATAATGTATCACTAGCTAACTAATAATGCATCACTAGCTAACTAATAATACATTACTAGCTAACTAACAATACATCACTAGCTAACTAATAATGCATCACTAGCTAACTAATAATGCATCACTAGCTAACTAATAATGATAATAAAACTTGTGTAGTGCCTTAAATCTTCAGGAACTCGCACTAGGAACAAACCAGGACTGTTAAACAGAGAGAGGGACTATGAAGGATTTAGGGTGGAAATGCAATTTAAAAAAAAGTCTTGATTTTTGTGGCTGGTAGCTTGTTTTGTGGCTTGTTTTATAATACTTTTTTACATCACTTGCTGATTACCTGAAATTGTGATCAAACCACCCGTTTGATAACATTTACCTGCAACTGCTGAATCTTATCTTCGAGCTCACTGACATGTTGACATCGCTTCTCGCTGACAACAACCTGTGCCTCCATCTGGTGGAGTTGTTCGTCTCTCTCAATGAGCTGTTCTCTGAACTGCTCCAACTGTTCCGTTAGATCAGCCGCCTGAAAGACAAATACGTTCATAAAGCTCGGAGATAATAGAACTAATAAAATTTTCTTACAGCTCAATTATTTAGTTCACTCAACTGACCGCTGTGTCTGCCTACCTAACCTACCTTCCTTGTGACACTGACTGCTGTGTCTGCCTACCTAACCTACCTTCCTTGTGACACTGACCGCTGTGTCTGCCTACCTAACCTACCTTCCTTGTGACACTGATAGCTGTGTCTGCCTGCCTAACCTACCTTCCTTGTGACACTGACCGCTGTGTCTGTCTACCTAACCTACCTTCCTTGTGACACTGACCGCTGTGTCTGTCTACCTAACCTACCTTCCTTGTGACACTGACCGCTGTGTCCGCCTGCCTAACCTACCTTCCTTGTGACACTGACCGCTGTGTCTGCCTACCTAACCTACCTTCCTTGTGACACTGACCGCTGTGTCTGCCTGCCTAACCTACCATCCTTGTGACACTGACCGCTGTGTCTGCCTACCTAACCTACCATCCTTGTGACACTGACCGCTGTGTCTGCCTACCTAACCTACCTTCCTTGTGACACTGACCGCTGTGTCTGCCTGCCTAACCTACCTTCCTTGTGACACTGACCGCTGTGTCTGCCTACCTAACCTACCTTCCTTGTGACACTGACCTCTGTGTCTGCCTGCCTAACCTACCTTCCTTGTGACACTGACCGCTGTGTCTGCCTACCTAACCTACCTTCCTTGTGACACTGACCGCTGTGTCTGCCTACCTAACCTACCTTCCTTGTGACACTGACCGCTGTGTCTGCCTACCTAACCTACCTTCCTTGTGACACTGACCGCTGTGTCTGCCTACCTAACCTACCTTCCTTGTGACACTGACCACTGTGTCTGCCTACCTAACCTACCTTCCTTGTGACACTGACCGCTGTGTCTGCCTACCTAACCTACCTTCCTTGTGACACTGACCGCTGTGTCTGCCTGCCTAACCTACCTTCCTTGTGACACTGACCGCTGTGTCTGCCTACCTAACCTACCTTCCTTGTGACACTGACCACTGTGTCTGCCTACCTAACCTACCTTCCTTGTGACACTGACCGCTGTGTCTGCCTACCTAACCTACCTTCCTCGTGACACTGACCGCTGTGTCTGCCTACCTAACCTACCTTCCTCGTGACACTGACCGCTGTGTCTGCCTACCTAACCTACCTTCCTTGTGACACTGACCGCTGTGTCTGCCTGCCTAACCTAACATTTAACTCACCGGGAGGAATGGTTAAGAGAAAGGTTGTAATATAGAATAAGTCTCACGAATAATGGCACCGAGAAAAAATCAGAGGAAACCAATAAAGAATGGTAACATAAAGTAGAGTAGACAGTATAAGTTTAGACAACACATGGTAGATAAGAATGGTAAGCAAAATGGTAGATAAGAACGGTAGATAACAAGATTATTATGTAAGCAAAACACCAGATGGCAAGTGGACATTGGTCTATCTCTGTGTCTATATGTAACGGGCCCTTCCAAGATATTTGTAACCTAAAAAACATATCCACACTGCCAACACAACCTGTAGAGTTAGGGTTAACCCTAACCCACACTGCCAACACAACCTGTAGAGTTAGGGTTAACCCTAACCCACACTGCCAACACAACCTGTAGAATTAGGGTTAACCTAACCCACACTGCCAACACAACCTGTAGAGTTAGGGTTAACCCTAACCTACAATGCCAACACAACCTGTTTCATTCATTCATTTATTAGTGTCCTATATGAGTACTTTCTGATATATAATCTACAATGATGCTTCACTAATGACAACCTGTGTCCTCTAGTTCTACTATCTTTCTTTAGTGAGAAACTATTTCTATCAATATTTTCATACCCATTCAATATATTAACAACTTCTGTTTGATTTCCTCTTAACATCCTTGTCTCTAGGGTTCATAAACCACATTCTTTTAGTCATTCGTCATAACTACCTTATGTATCTTGGTTAAGGAACCATTTTAGTTGTTGATAAAATAAGAAAGGTAAGCGAGATGGAAGATGGTAGAGAGGAATGTCAAGAGAGATGATAGAGAGGAATGTCAAGAGAGATGATAAAGACGAATGTCAAGAGAGACGGTAGAGAGGAATGTCAAGAGAGATGATAGAGAGGAATGTCAAGAGAGATGATGGAGAGGAATGTCAAGAGAGATGATAGAGAGGAATGTCAAGAGAGACGGTAGAGAGGAATGTCAAGAGAGACGGTAGAGAGGAATGTCGAGAGAGATGATAGAGAGGAATGTCGAGAGAGATGATAGAGAAGAATGTCAAGAGAGACGGTAGAGAGGAATGTCGAGAGAGACGGTAGAGAGGAATGTCGAGAGAGATGATAGAGAGGAATGTCGAGAGAGATGATAGAGAGGAATGTCAAGAGAGACGGTAGAGAGGAATGTCCAGAGAGACGGTAGAGAGGAATGTCGAGAGAGATGATAGAGAGGGATGTCGAGAGAGATGATAGAGAGGGATGTCGAGAGAGATGATAGAGAGGAATGTCAAGAGAGACGGTAGAGAGGAATATCGAGAGAGATGATAGAGAGGAATGTCGAGAGAGATGATAGAGAGGAATGTCGAGAGAGATGATAGAGAGGAATGTCGAGAGAGATGATAGAGAGGAATGTCGAGAGAGATGATAGAGAGGAATGTCGAGAGAGATGATAGAGAGGAATGTCGAGAGAGATGATAGAGAGGAATGTCGAGAGAGATGATAGAGAGGAATGTCAAGAGAGATGATAGAGAGGAATGTCAAGAGAGATGATAGAGATGCATGTCAAGAGAGATTGTAGAGAGGAATGTCAAGAGAGACGGTGGAGATGCATGTCAAGAGAGACAGTAGAGAGGAATGTCAAGTGAGATGATAGAGAGGAATGTCAAGAGATGGTAGAGAGGAATATCACCTCCTTGCTGCTGTGTGTTAATGCATCCCTCTCCTGCTCCAGTTGGTGTTGTAGACTCGGTGACATTGATGGTAACACCGCTGAGCTGCTACTGTCACCGGCCTCCGTCACCTTGACTGCGTCCAGCTGGGCCTTCAGGGCACTCATCTGTGTCATCTGTCTGTCCACCCGGCACTGCAGGGCCGCCTTGTCATGGGTCAACTCCTTGTGCAGCGAACATCACATACAGTGAGTCACATGCACTGGCTCAGTCATACAATGATGAGTTATTTGGTCAGTAGATGGCGCTGCTAGATTCGGCGTACCATTGGCATATCAGAATTGCGGTTAATTATCTTAATATTGTTCTAGGTGCTGTATAAATACTTCGTAATACAGAACTTATTTGTTCACCATTACTTGAATACAACAAGACAAAGACAACAAGACAACGACAACAAGACAACGACAACAAGACAAAGACAACAAGACAAAGACAACAAGACAAAGACAACAAGGTGAATGGAACAAAGGCAACAAGACAAATACAACAAGACAAATACAACAAGACAAAGACAACAAGACAACGACAACAAGACAACGACAACAAGACAAAGACAACAAGACAAAGACAACAAGACAAAGACAACAAGACAAAGACATAAAGACAAAAACAAGACAAAGCAGTGATGCCAGACCTCCTCCAGCGTCTTGAGGTTCTTCAGTTCGTCCTCCAAGGTTGTGACCTTCTCAAGGGCGAGAGACTCTGCCCTGCGCAGGGTGTCAACTTGTGCCTCTAAGTCTGTGATGGAGTGCGACAGTTCCTCCCTGTCTGCCTGGCTGTCACCTCCTGACACCTCCAGGTCAGCTGTCTCCTGGTCCACGGGTGGGACAGTTGTCACCTGTAACAGGGACGCAAGGACGTCAACTCAGTGATGTCACATGCATCGTATGTATCACTAACTTCCAACTACAATATTTGTAACTTCCCAGTGTAATAAACACAACAATGTAAATTATTGGGATTGATCTGTGTTGGAAAAGGGGTAAATTGAAGAGTGTTATTTCTCTATATTTACCCTTCTTTGTCAAATTAGGTGGGTTACACACAGATGAATAATGTTTTCAACGGCAATCTTGTCATGTAAAGCCTGTACAATTGAGGGGAGCTACAGGCGTGTACATTTGAGGGGAGCTACAAGCCTGTACAATTGAGGGGAGCTATAAACCTGTACAATTGAGGGGAGCAACAAGCCTGTACATTTGAGGGGAGCTACAAGCCTGTACAATTGAGGGGAGCTACAAGCCTGTACAATTGAGGGGAGCTACAAGCCTGTACAATTGAGGGGAGCTATAAACCTGTACAATTGAGGGGAGCTATAAACCTGTACAATTGGGGGGAGCTACAAGCCTGTACAATTGAGGGGAGCTACAAGCTTGTACAATTGAGGGGAGCTATAAACCTGTGTAATTGATGGGAGCTACAAGCCTGTACAATTGAGGGGAGCTACAGGCGTGTACAATTGAGAGGAGCTATAAACCTGTACAATTGAGGGGAGCTACAAGTGTGTACAATTGAGGGGAGCTACAAGCCTGTACAATTGAGGGGAGCTACAAGCCTGTAAAATTGAGGGGAGCTACAAGCCTGTACAATTGGGGGGAGCTATAAACCTGTACAATTGAGGGGAGCTACAAGTCTGTACAATTGAGGGGAGCTACAAGCCTGTACAATTGGGGAGAGCTATAAACCTATACAATTGAGGGGAGCTACAAGCCTGTACAATTGAGGGGAGCTACAGGCCTGTACAATTGAGGGGAGCTATAAACCTGTACAATTGGGGGGAGCTATAAACCTGTACAATTGAGGGGAGCTACAAGCCTGTACAATTGAGGGGAGCTACAAGCCTGTACAATTGAGGGGAGCTACAAGCCTGTACAATTGGGGGAGCTATAAACCTGTACAATTGAGGGGAGCTACAAGCCTGTACAATTGAGGGGAGCTACAAGCCTGTACAATTGAGGGGAGCTACAAGCCTGTACAATTGGGGGAGCTATAAACCTGTACAATTGAGGGAAGCTACAAGCCTGTACAATTGAGGGGAGCTACAAGCCTGTACAATTGAGGGGAGCTACAAGCCTGTACAATTGGGGGAGCTATAAACCTGTACAATTGAGGGGAGCTACAAGCCTGTACAATTGAGGGAGAGCTAAAAGATCTCAGGTATGTTCTTGCACCTCTACGAGTAGTTCTGAGTTCACCCATCCACCCTGTGTTGTGCTCCGCTTGTTGTCCACTCCTTGTCCTCCACTCCTTGTCCTCCATTCCTTGTCCTCCACTCTGTGTTCTCCACTCATTGTCCTCCACTCCATGTCGTCCACTCCATGTCGTCCACTCCTCGTCATCCACTCCTCGTCCTCCACTCCTCGTCCTCCACTCCTTGACTCCACTCCTTGTCTTCCACTCCTTGACTCCACTCCTTGTCATCCACTCCTCATCCTCCACTCCTTGACTCCACCTCTTGTCATCCACTCCTTGTCCTCCACTCCTTGACTCCACTCCTTGTCATCCACTCCTCGTCCACCACTCCTTGTCCTCCACTCCTTGACTCCACTCCTTGTCCTCCACTCCTTGTCATCCACTCCTTGTCCTCCACTCCTTGACTCCACTCCTTTTCATCCACTCCTTGTCCTCCACTCCTTGACTCCACTCCTTATCATCCACTCCTTGTCCTCCACTGCTTGTCATACACTCCTTGTTGTACTCTAAGAAATATCGTGACAGGAGGCAAGCTTCTCTCCACAGCATTCACACAGCAACCTGCGGTTACTGTTGTGTCGCTCTCTGTTGCTGTTATTTGGCCAACCTACTTTGTGCCTTTGGCAGCAATGATCTTTGGCAGCAATGATCTTTGGCAGCAATTACCTTTGGCAGCAATGATCTTTGGCAGCAATTACCTTTGGCAGCAACGATCTTTGGCAGCAATTACCTTTGGCAGCAATGATCTTTGGCAGCAATTACCTTGGGCAGCAATGATCTTTGGCAGCAATTACCTTTGGCAGCAATGATCTTTGGCAGCAATTACCTTTGGCAGCAATGATCTTTGGCAGCAATTACCTTTGGCAGCAACGATCTTTGGCAGCAATTACCTTTGGCAGCAATGATCTTTGGCAGCAATTACCTTGGGCAGCAATGATCTTTGGCAACAATTACCTTTGGCAGCAATGATCTTTGGCAGCAATTACCTTTGTCAGCAATGACCTTTGGCAGCAATTACCTTTGGCAGCAATGATCTTTGGCAGCAATTACTGGTTCAAGGCACCCCATGGCCCAAGGAGCCCCCTGGTTCAAGGCACCCCATAGCCGAAGGAGCCCCCTGGTTCAAGCCACCTCATGGCCCAAGGAGCCCCCTGGTTCAAGCCACCTCATGGCCCAAGGAGCCCCCTGGTTCAAGGCACCCCATAGCCCAAGGAGCCCCCTCTCCCCTATAGTTGAGGGGGCATAAGCCTATACACTCAGGGGGAGCTATAAACCTGTACAATTGAGGGGGGTATAAGCCTGTACACTCAGGGGAAACTATAAACATGTATAATTGAGGGGGGTATAAGCCCTTACACTCAGGGGGAGCTATAAACCTGTACAACTGAGGGGGTTATAAGCATGTACACTCATGGGGAGCTATAAGCCTGTACACTCAGGGGGAGCTATAAACCTGTACAACTGAGGAGGGTATAAGCCTGTACACTCAGGGGAGCTATAAACCTGTACAACTGAGCGGGGTATAAGCCTGTACTCTCAGGGGGGAGCTATAAACCTGTACAACTGAGGGGGGTATAAGCCTGTACACTCACACTGTCTGATGCTGCCTGGGCCTCTAGCTCTGCCTCCAGCTGAGATATGACGTCTCGCAGCTCCAACAGAGTCGTCTTCTGCTCAGTGTTGGAGCACTCCAGCTGCTCCAACCACTGTTTCTGAGTTCTCACTTGATCCGTCTTCTCACGCAGCTGCTCCTCCAACTCCTGGAGCTGCTCCAGAGAAAATACAAAGGCAACAAATGTTTGTCTCAGTCACACTGCATCAAGTGATAACACTGGCAACAAATGTTTGTCTCAGTCACACTGCATCAAGTGATAACACTGACAAATGTTTGTCTCAGTCACACTGCATCAAGTGATAACACTGGCAACAAATGTTCATCTCAGTCAAACTGCATCAAGTGATAACACTGGCAAATGTTTGTCTCAGTCACATTGCATCAAGTGATAACACTGACAAATGTTTGTCTCAGTCAAACTGCATCAAGTGATAACACTGGCAACAAATGTTTGTCTCAGTCACACTGCATCAAGTGATAACACTGACAAATGTTTGTCTCAGTCACACTGCATCAAGTGATAACACTGACAAATGTTTGTCTCAGTCAAACTGCATCAAGTGATAACACTGGCAACAAATGTTTGTCTCAGTCACACTGCATCAAGTGATAACACTGACAAATGTTTGTCTCAGTCAAACTGCATCAAGTGATAACACTGGCAACAAATGTTTGTCTCAGTCACACTGCATCAAGTGATAACACTGACAAATGTTTGTCTCAGTCACACTGCATCAAGTGATAACACTGGCAACAAATGTTTGTCTCAGTCACACTGCATCAAGTGATAACAGTCAACAAATGTTTGTCTCAGTCACACTGCATCAAGTGATAACACTGGCAACAAAAGTTTGTCTCAGTCACACTGCATCAAGTGATAACACTGACAAATGTTTGTCTCAGTCAAACTGCATCAAGTGATAACACTGGCAACAAATGTTTGTCTCAGTCACACTGCATCAAGTGATAACACTGACAAATGTTTGTCTCAGTCAAAGTGCATCAAGTGATAACACTGACAAATGTTTGTCTCAGTCAAAGTGCATCAAGTGATAACACTGAAAAATGTTTGCCTCAGTCACACTGCATCAAGTGATAACACTGGCAACAAATGTTTGTCTCAGTCACACTGCATCAAGTGATAACACTGACAAATGTTTGTCTCAGTCAAAGTGCATCAAGTGATAACACTGACAAATGTTTGTCTCAGTCAAAGTGCATCAAGTGATAACACTGACAAATGTTTGCCTCAGTCACACTGCATCAAGTGATAACACTGACAAATGTTTGTCTCAGTCACACTGCATCAAGTGATAACACTGGCAACAAATGTTTGTCTCAGTCACATTGCATCAAGTGATAACACTGACAAATGTTTGTCTCAGTCACACTGCATCAAGTGATAACACTGGCTACAAAAGTTTGTCTCAGTCACACTGCATCAAGTGATAACACTGACAAATGTTTGTCTCAGTCAAACTGCATCAAGTGATAACACTGGCAACAAATGTTTATCTCAGTCACACTGCATCAAGTGATAACACTGACAAATGTTTTTCTCAGTCAAAGTGCATCAAGTGATAACACTGACAAATGTTTGTCTCAGTCAAACTGCATCAAGTGATAACACTGACAAATGTTTGTCTCAGTCACACTGCATCAAGTGATAACACTGGCAACAAATGTTTGTCTCAGTCACACTGCATCAAGTGATAACAGTCAACAAATGTTTGTCTCAGTCACACTGCATCAAGTGATAACACTGGCAACAAATGTTTGTTTCAGTCACACTGCATCAAGTGATAACACTGGCAACAAATGTTTGTCTCAGTCACACTGCATCAAGTGATAACACTGACAAATATTTGTCTCAGTCACACTGCATCAAGTGATAACACTGGCAACAAATGTTTGTCTCAGTCACACTGCATCAAGTGATAACACTGACAAATGTTTGTCTCAGTCACACTGCATCAAGTGATAACACTGACAAATGTTTGTCTCAGTCAAACTGCATCAAGTGATAACACTGGCCACAAATGTTTGTTTCAGTCACACTGCATCAAGTGATAACACTGACAAATGTTTGTCTCAGTCAAACTGCATCAAGTGATAACACTGACAAATGTTTGTCTCAGTCACACTGCATCAAGTGATAACACTGGCAACAAATGTTTGTCTCAGTCACACTGCATCAAGTGATAACACTGGCAACAAATGTTTGTTTCAGTCACACTGCATCAAGTGATAACACTGACAAATGTTTGTCTCAGTCAAACTGCATCAAGTGATAACACTGGCAACAAATGTTTGTTTCAGTCACACTGCATCAAGTGATAACACTGGCAACAAATGTTTGTCTCAGTCACACTGTATCAAGTGATAACACTGACAAATGTTTTACTCAGTCAAACTGCATCAAGTTATAACACTGACAAATGTTTGTCTCAGTCACACTGCATCAAGTGATAACACTGGCAACAAATGTTTGTCTCAGTCACACTGCATCAAGTGATAACACTGACAAATGTTTGTCTCAGTCAAACTGCATCAAGTGATAACACTGACAAATGTTTGTCTCAGTCACACTGCATCAAGTGATAACACTGGCAACAAATGTTTGTTTCAGTCACACTGCATCAAGTGATAACACTGACAAATGTTTGTCTCAGTCAAACTGCATCAAGTGATAACACTGACAAATGTTTGTCTCAGTCACACTGCATCAAGTGATAACACTGGCAACAAATGTTTGTCTCAGTCACACTGCATCAAGTGATAACAGTCAACAAATGTTTGTCTCAGTCAAAGTGCATCAAGTGATAACACTGACAAATGTTTGTCTCAGTCAAACTGCATCAAGTGATAACACTGACAAATGTTTGTCTCAGTCACACTGCATCAAGTGATAACACTGGCAACAAATGTTTGTCTCAGTCACACTGCATCAAGTGATAACACTGACAAATGTTTGTCTCAGTCACACTGCATCAAGTGATAACACTGACAAATGTTTGTCTCAGTCAAACTGCATCAAGTGATAACACTGGCAACAAATGTTTGTCTCAGTCACACTGCATCAAGTGATAACACTGACAAATGTTTGTCTCAGTCAAACTGCATCAAGTGATAACACTGACAAATGTTTGTCTCAGTCACACTGCATCAAGTGATAACACTGACAAATGTTTGTCTCAGTCACACTGCATCAAGTGATAACACTGACAAATGTTTGTCTCAGTCAAAGTGCATCAAGTGATAACACTGACAAATGTTTGCCTCAGTCACACTGCATCAAGTGATAACACTGACAAATGTTTGTCTCAGTCACACTGCATCAAGTGATAACACTGGCAACAAATGTTTGTCTCAGTCACACTGCATCAAGTGATAACACTGACAAATGTTTGTCTCAGTCACACTGCATCAAGTGATAACACTGGCAACAAAAGTTTGTCTCAGTCACACTGCATCAAGTGATAACACTGACAAATGTTTGTCTCAGTCAAACTGCATCAAGTGATAACACTGGCAACAAATGTTTATCTCAGTCACACTGCATCAAGTGATAACACTGACAAATGTTTTTCTCAGTCAAAGTGCATCAAGTGATAACACTGACAAATGTTTGTCTCAGTCAAACTGCATCAAGTGATAACACTGACAAATGTTTGTCTCAGTCACACTGCATCAAGTGATAACACTGGCAACAAATGTTTGTCTCAGTCACACTGCATCAAGTGATAACAGTGAACAAATGTTTGTCTCAGTCACACTGCATCAAGTGATAACACTGGCAACAAATGTTTGTTTCAGTCACACTGCATCAAGTGATAACACTGGCAACAAATGTTTGTCTCAGTCACACTGCATCAAGTGATAACACTGACAAATGTTTGTCTCAGTCACACTGCATCAAGTGATAACACTGGCAACAAATGTTTGTCTCAGTCACACTGCATCAAGTGATAACACTGACAAATGTTTGTCTCAGTCACACTGCATCAAGTGATAACACTGACAAATGTTTGTCTCAGTCAAACTGCATCAAGTGATAACACTGGCAACAAATGTTTGTTTCAGTCACACTGCATCAAGTGATAACACTGACAAATGTTTGTCTCAGTCAAACTGCATCAAATGATAACACTGACAAATGTTTGTCTCAGTCACACTGCATCAAGTGATAACACTGACAAATGTTTGTCTCAGTCACACTGCATCAAGTGATAACACTGGCAACAAATGTTTGTTTCAGTCAAACTGCATCAAGTGATAACACTGGCAACAAATGTTTGTCTCAGTCACACTGCATCAAATGATAACACTGACAAATGTTTGTCTCAGTCAAACTGCATCAAGTGATAACACTGACAAATGTCTGTCTCAGTCACACTGCATCAAGTGATAACACTGACAAATGTTTGTCTCAGTCACACTGCATCAAGTGATAACACTGGCAACAAATGTTTGTTTCAGTCACACTGCATCAAGTGATAACACTGGCAACAAATGTTTGTCTCAGTCACACTGCATCAAGTGATAACACTGACAAATGTTTGTCTCAGTCACACTGCATCAAGTGATAACACTGGCAACAAATGTTTGTCTCAGTCACACTGCATCAAGTGATAACACTGACAAATGTTTGTCTCAGTCAAACTGCATCAAGTGATAACACTGACAAATGTTTGTCTCAGTCACACTGCATCAAGTGATAACACTGGCAACAAATGTTTGTTTCAGTCACACTGCATCAAGTGATAACACTGACAAATGTTTGTCTCAGTCACACTGCATCAAGTGATAACACTGGCAACAAATGTTTGTTTCAGTCACACTGCATCAAGTGATAACACTGACAAATGTTTGTCTCAGTCAAACTGCATCAAGTGATAACACTGGCAACAAATGTTTGTCTCAGTCACACTGCATCAAGTGATAACAGTCAACAAATGTTTGTCTCAGTCAAAGTGCATCAAGTGATAACACTGACAAATGTTTGTCTCAGTCAAACTGCATCAAGTGATAACACTGACAAATGTTTGTCTCAGTCACACTGCATCAAGTGATAACACTGGCAACAAATGTTTGTCTCAGTCACACTGCATCAAGTGATAACACTGACAAATGTTTGTCTCAGTCACACTGCATCAAGTGATAACACTGACAAATGTTTGTCTCAGTCAAACTGCATCAAGTGATAACACTGGCAACAAATGTTTGTCTCAGTCACACTGCATCAAGTGATAACACTGACAAATGTTTGTCTCAGTCAAACTGCATCAAGTGATAACACTGACAAATGTTTGTCTCAGTCACACTGCATCAAGTGATAACACTGACAAATGTTTGTCTCAGTCACACTGCATCAAGTGATAACACTGACAAATGTTTGTCTCAGTCAAACTGCATCAAGTGATAACACTGGCAACAAATGTTTGTTTCAGTCACACTGCATCAAGTGATAACACTGACAAATGTTTGTCTCAGTCAAACTGCATCAAGTGATAACACTGGCAACAAATGTTTGTCTCAGTCACACTGCATCAAATGATAACACTGACAAATGTTTGTCTCAGTCAAACTGCATCAAGTGATAACACTGACAAATGTCTGTCTCAGTCACACTGCATCAAGTGATAACACTGACAAATGTTTGTCTCAGTCACACTGCATCAAGTGATAACACTGGCAACAAATGTTTGTTTCAGTCACACTGCATCAAGTGATAACACTGGCAACAAATGTTTGTCTCAGTCACACTGCATCAAGTGATAACACTGACAAATGTTTGTCTCAGTCACACTGCATCAAGTGATAACACTGGCAACAAATGTTTGTCTCAGTCACACTGCATCAAGTGATAACACTGACAAATGTTTGTCTCAGTCAAACTGCATCAAGTGATAACACTGACAAATGTTTGTCTCAGTCACACTGCATCAAGTGATAACACTGGCAACAAATGTTTGTTTCAGTCACACTGCATCAAGTGATAACACTGACAAATGTTTGTCTCAGTCACACTGCATCAAGTGATAACACTGGCAACAAATGTTTGTTTCAGTCACACTGCATCAAGTGATAACACTGACAAATGTTTGTCTCAGTCAAACTGCATCAAGTGATAACACTGGCAACAAATGTTTGTCTCAGTCACACTGCATCAAGTGATAACAGTCAACAAATGTTTGTCTCAGTCAAAGTGCATCAAGTGATAACACTGACAAATGTTTGTCTCAGTCAAACTGCATCAAGTGATAACACTGACAAATGTTTGTCTCAGTCACACTGCATCAAGTGATAACACTGGCAACAAATGTTTGTCTCAGTCACACTGCATCAAGTGATAACACTGACAAATGTTTGTCTCAGTCACACTGCATCAAGTGATAACACTGACAAATGTTTGTCTCAGTCAAACTGCATCAAGTGATAACACTGGCAACAAATGTTTGTCTCAGTCACACTGCATCAAGTGATAACACTGACAAATGTTTGTCTCAGTCAAACTGCATCAAGTGATAACACTGACAAATGTTTGTCTCAGTCACACTGCATCAAGTGATAACACTGACAAATGTTTGTCTCAGTCACACTGCATCAAGTGATAACACTGACAAATGTTTGTCTCAGTCAAACTGCATCAAGTGATAACACTGGCAACAAATGTTTGTTTCAGTCACACTGCATCAAGTGATAACACTGACAAATGTTTGTCTCAGTCAAACTGCATCAAGTGATAACACTGACAAATGTTTGTCTCAGTCACACTGCATCAAGTGATAACACTGACAAATGTTTGTCTCAGTCACACTGCATCAAGTGATAACACTGACAAATGTTTGTCTCAGTCAAACTGCATCAAGTGATAACACTGACAAATGTTTGTCTCAGTCACACTGCATCAAGTGATAACACTGACAAATGTTTGTCTCAGTCACACTGCATCAAGTGATAACACTGACAAATGTTTGTCTCAGTCAAACTGCATCAAGTGATAACACTGGCAACAAATGTTTGTCTCAGTCACACTGCATCAAGTGATAACACTGACAAATGTTTGTCTCAGTCACACTGCATCAAGTGATAACACTGGCAACAAATGTTTGTCTCAGTCACACTGCATCAAGTGATAACAGTCAACAAATGTTTGTCTCAGTCACACTGCATCAAGTGATAACACTGACAAATGTTTGTCTCAGTCAAACTGCATCAAGTGATAACACTGGCAACAAATGTTTGTCTCAGTCACACTGCATCAAGTGATAACACTGACAAATGTTTGTCTCAGTCAAAGTGCATCAAGTGATAACACTGACAAATGTTTGTCTCAGTCAAAGTGCATCAAGTGATAACACTGAAAAATGTTTGCCTCAGTCACACTGCATCAAGTGATAACACTGGCAACAAATGTTTGTCTCAGTCACACTGCATCAAGTGATAACACTGACAAATGTTTGTCTCAGTCAAAGTGCATCAAGTGATAACACTGACAAATGTTTGTCTCAGTCAAAGTGCATCAAGTGATAACACTGACAAATGTTTGCCTCAGTCACACTGCATCAAGTGATAACACTGACAAATGTTTGTCTCAGTCACACTGCATCAAGTGATAACACTGGCAACAAATGTTTGTCTCAGTCACACTGCATCAAGTGATAACACTGACAAATGTTTGTCTCAGTCACACTGCATCAAGTGATAACACTGGCAACAAAAGTTTGTCTCAGTCACACTGCATCAAGTGATAACACTGACAAATGTTTGTCTCAGTCAAACTGCATCAAGTGATAACACTGGCAACAAATGTTTATCTCAGTCACACTGCATCAAGTGATAACACTGACAAATGTTTTTCTCAGTCAAAGTGCATCAAGTGATAACACTGACAAATGTTTGTCTCAGTCAAACTGCATCAAGTGATAACACTGACAAATGTTTGTCTCAGTCACACTGCATCAAGTGATAACACTGGCAACAAATGTTTGTCTCAGTCACACTGCATCAAGTGATAACAGTGAACAAATGTTTGTCTCAGTCACACTCCATCAAGTGATAACACTGGCAACAAATGTTTGTTTCAGTCACACTGCATCAAGTGATAACACTGGCAACAAATGTTTGTCTCAGTCACACTGCATCAAGTGATAACACTGACAAATGTTTGTCTCAGTCACACTGCATCAAGTGATAACACTGGCAACAAATGTTTGTCTCAGTCACACTGCATCAAGTGATAACACTGACAAATGTTTGTCTCAGTCACACTGCATCAAGTGATAACACTGACAAATGTTTGTCTCAGTCAAACTGCATCAAGTGATAACACTGGCAACAAATGTTTGTTTCAGTCACACTGCATCAAGTGATAACACTGACAAATGTTTGTCTCAGTCAAACTGCATCAAATGATAACACTGACAAATGTTTGTCTCAGTCACACTGCATCAAGTGATAACACTGACAAATGTTTGTCTCAGTCACACTGCATCAAGTGATAACACTGGCAACAAATGTTTGTTTCAGTCACACTGCATCAAGTGATAACACTGACAAATGTTTGTCTCAGTCAAACTGCATCAAGTGATAACACTGGCAACAAATGTTTGTCTCAGTCACACTGCATCAAATGATAACACTGACAAATGTTTGTCTCAGTCAAACTGCATCAAGTGATAACACTGACAAATGTTTGTCTCAGTCACACTGCATCAAGTGATAACACTGGCAACAAATGTTTGTTTCAGTCACACTGCATCAAGTGATAACACTGACAAATGTTTGTCTCAGTCACACTGCATCAAGTGATAACACTGGCAACAAATGTTTGTTTCAGTCACACTGCATCAAGTGATAACACTGACAAATGTTTGTCTCAGTCAAACTGCATCAAGTGATAACACTGGCAACAAATGTTTGTCTCAGTCACACTGCATCAAGTGATAACAGTCAACAAATGTTTGTCTCAGTCAAAGTGCATCAAGTGATAACACTGACAAATGTTTGTCTCAGTCAAACTGCATCAAGTGATAACACTGACAAATGTTTGTCTCAGTCACACTGCATCAAGTGATAACACTGGCAACAAATGTTTGTCTCAGTCACACTGCATCAAGTGATAACACTGACAAATGTTTGTCTCAGTCACACTGCATCAAGTGATAACACTGACAAATGTTTGTCTCAGTCAAACTGCATCAAGTGATAACACTGGCAACAAATGTTTGTTTCAGTCACACTGCATCAAGTGATAACACTGACAAATGTTTGTCTCAGTCAAACTGCATCAAGTGATAACACTGACAAATGTTTGTCTCAGTCACACTGCATCAAGTGATAACACTGACAAATGTTTGTCTCAGTCACACTGCATCAAGTGATAACACTGACAAATGTTTGTCTCAGTCAAACTGCATCAAGTGATAACACTGGCAACAAATGTTTGTTTCAGTCACACTGCATCAAGTGATAACACTGACAAATGTTTGTCTCAGTCAAACTGCATCAAGTGATAACACTGGCAACAAATGTTTGTCTCAGTCACACTGCATCAAATGATAACACTGACAAATGTTTGTCTCAGTCAAACTGCATCAAGTGATAACACTGACAAATGTTTGTCTCAGTCACACTGCATCAAGTGATAACACTGGCAACAAATGTTTGTCTCAGTCACACTGCATCAAGTGATAACACTGGCAACAAATGTTTGTTTCAGTCACACTGCATCAAGTGATAACACTGGCAACAAATGTTTGTCTCAGTCACACTGCATCAAGTGATAACACTGACAAATGTTTGTCTCAGTCAAACTGCATCAAGTGATAACACTGACAAATGTTTGTCTCAGTCACACTGCATCAAGTGATAACACTGGCAACAAATGTTTGTTTCAGTCACACTGCATCAAGTGATAACACTGACAAATGTTTGTCTCAGTCACACTGCATCAAGTGATAACACTGGCAACAAATGTTTGTTTCAGTCACACTGCATCAAGTGATAACACTGACAAATGTTTGTCTCAGTCACAACTGCATCAAGTGATAACACTGGCAACAAATGTTTGTCTCAGTCACACTGCATCAAGTGATAACACTGACAAATGTTTGTCTCAGTCAAACTGCATCAAGTGATAACACTGGCAACAAATGTTTGTCTCAGTCACACTGCATCAAGTGATAACAGTCAACAAATGTTTGTCTCAGTCAAAGTGCATCAAGTGATAACACTGACAAATGTTTGTCTCAGTCAAACTGCATCAAGTGATAACACTGACAAATGTTTGTCTCAGTCACACTGCATCAAGTGATAACACTGGCAACAAATGTTTGTCTCAGTCAAACTGCATCAAGTGATAACACTGACAAATGTTTGTCTCAGTCACACTGCATCAAGTGATAACACTGACAAATGTTTGTCTCAGTCACACTGCATCAAGTGATAACACTGGCAACAAATGTTTGTCTCAGTCACACTGCATCAAGTGATAACACTGACAAATGTTTGTCTCAGTCAAACTGCATCAAGTGATAACACTGACAAATGTTTGTCTCAGTCACACTGCATCAAGTGATAACACTGACAAATGTTTGTCTCAGTCACACTGCATCAAGTGATAACACTGACAAATGTTTGTCTCAGTCAAACTGCATCAAGTGATAACACTGGCAACAAATGTTTGTCTCAGTCACACTGCATCAAGTGATAACACTGACAAATGTTTGTCTCAGTCAAACTGCATCAAGTGATAACACTGACAAATGTTTGTCTCAGTCACACTGCATCAAGTGATAACACTGACAAATGTTTGTCTCAGTCACACTGCATCAAGTGATAACACTGACAAATGTTTGTCTCAGTCAAACTGCATCAAGTGATAACACTGACAAATGTTTGTCTCAGTCACACTGCATCAAGTGATAACACTGACAAATGTTTGTCTCAGTCACACTGCATCAAGTGATAACACTGACAAATGTTTGTCTCAGTCAAACTGCATCAAGTGATAACACTGGCAACAAATGTTTGTCTCAGTCACACTGCATCAAGTGATAACACTGACAAATGTTTGTCTCAGTCACACTGCATCAAGTGATAACACTGGCAACAAATGTTTGTCTCAGTCACACTGCATCAAGTGATAACAGTCAACAAATGTTTGTCTCAGTCACACTGCATCAAGTGATAACACTGACAAATGTTTGTCTCAGTCAAACTGCATCAAGTGATAACACTGGCAACAAATGTTTGTCTCAGTCACACTGCATCAAGTGATAACACTGACAAATGTTTGTCTCAGTCAAAGTGCATCAAGTGATAACACTGACAAATGTTTGTCTCAGTCAAAGTGCATCAAGTGATAACACTGAAAAATGTTTGCCTCAGTCACACTGCATCAAGTGATAACACTGGCAACAAATGTTTGTCTCAGTCACACTGCATCAAGTGATAACACTGACAAATGTTTGTCTCAGTCAAAGTGCATCAAGTGATAACACTGACAAATGTTTGTCTCAGTCAAAGTGCATCAAGTGATAACACTGACAAATGTTTGCCTCAGTCACACTGCATCAAGTGATAACACTGACAAATGTTTGTCTCAGTCACACTGCATCAAGTGATAACACTGGCAACAAATGTTTGTCTCAGTCACACTGCATCAAGTGATAACACTGACAAATGTTTGTCTCAGTCACACTGCATCAAGTGATAACACTGGCAACAAAAGTTTGTCTCAGTCACACTGCATCAAGTGATAACACTGACAAATGTTTGTCTCAGTCAAACTGCATCAAGTGATAACACTGGCAACAAATGTTTATCTCAGTCACACTGCATCAAGTGATAACACTGACAAATGTTTTTCTCAGTCAAAGTGCATCAAGTGATAACACTGACAAATGTTTGTCTCAGTCAAACTGCATCAAGTGATAACACTGACAAATGTTTGTCTCAGTCACACTGCATCAAGTGATAACACTGGCAACAAATGTTTGTCTCAGTCACACTGCATCAAGTGATAACAGTGAACAAATGTTTGTCTCAGTCACACTGCATCAAGTGATAACACTGGCAACAAATGTTTGTTTCAGTCACACTGCATCAAGTGATAACACTGGCAACAAATGTTTGTCTCAGTCACACTGCATCAAGTGATAACACTGACAAATGTTTGTCTCAGTCACACTGCATCAAGTGATAACACTGGCAACAAATGTTTGTCTCAGTCACACTGCATCAAGTGATAACACTGACAAATGTTTGTCTCAGTCACACTGCATCAAGTGATAACACTGGCAACAAATGTTTGTTTCAGTCACACTGCATCAAGTGATAACACTGGCAACAAATGTTTGTCTCAGTCACACTGCATCAAGTGATAACACTGACAAATGTTTGTCTCAGTCAAACTGCATCAAGTGATAACACTGACAAATGTTTGTCTCAGTCACACTGCATCAAGTGATAACACTGACAAATGTTTGTCTCAGTCACACTGCATCAAGTGATAACACTGGCAACAAATGTTTGTCTCAGTCACACTGCATCAAGTGATAACACTGACAAATGTTTGTCTCAGTCAAACTGCATCAAGTGATAACACTGGCAACAAATGTTTGTCTCAGTCACACTGCATCAAGTGATAACACTGACAAATGTTTGTCTCAGTCAAACTGCATCAAGTGATAACACTGACAAATGTTTGTCTCAGTCACACTGCATCAAGTGATAACACTGACAAATGTTTGTCTCAGTCACACTGCATCAAGTGATAACACTGGCAACAAATGTTTGTTTCAGTCACACTGCATCAAGTGATAACACTGGCAACAAATGTTTGTCTCAGTCACACTGCATCAAGTGATAACACTGACAAATGTTTGTCTCAGTCACACTGCATCAAGTGATAACACTGGCAACAAATGTTTGTCTCAGTCACACTGCATCAAGTGATAACACTGACAAATGTTTGTCTCAGTCAAACTGCATCAAGTGATAACACTGACAAATGTTTGTCTCAGTCACACTGCATCAAGTGATAACACTGGCAACAAATGTTTGTTTCAGTCACACTGCATCAAGTGATAACACTGACAAATGTTTGTCTCAGTCACACTGCATCAAGTGATAACACTGGCAACAAATGTTTGTTTCAGTCACACTGCATCAAGTGATAACACTGACAAATGTTTGTCTCAGTCAAACTGCATCAAGTGATAACACTGGCAACAAATGTTTGTCTCAGTCACACTGCATCAAGTGATAACACTGACAAATGTTTGTCTCAGTCACACTGCATCAAGTGATAACACTGCAACAAATGTTTGTCTCAGTCACACTGCATCAAGTGATAACACTGACAAATGTTTGTCTCAGTCACACTGCATCAAGTGATAACACTGGCAACAAATGTTTGTTTCAGTCACACTGCATCAAGTGATAACACTGGCAACAAATGTTTGTCTCAGTCACACTGCATCAAGTGATAACACTGGCAACAAATGTTTGTTTCAGTCACACTGCATCAAGTGATAACACTGGCAACAAATGTTTGTCTCAGTCACACTGCATCAAGTGATAACACTGACAAATGTTTGTCTCAGTCAAACTGCATCAAGTGATAACACTGACAAATGTTTGTCTCAGTCACACTGCATCAAGTGATAACACTGACAAATGTTTGTCTCAGTCAAACTGCATCAAGTGATAACACTGACAAATGTTTGTCTCAGTCACACTGCATCAAGTGATAACACTGGCAACAAATGTTTGTCTCAGTCACACTGCATCAAGTGATAACAGTCAACAAATGTTTGTCTCAGTCACACTGCATCAAGTGATAACACTGGCAACAAATGTTTGTTTCAGTCACACTGCATCAAGTGATAACACTGGCAACAAATGTTTGTCTCAGTCACACTGCATCAAGTGATAACACTGACAAATGTTTGTCTCAGTCACACTGCATCAAGTGATAACACTGGCAACAAATGTTTGTCTCAGTCACACTGCATCAAGTGATAACACTGACAAATGTTTGTCTCAGTCACACTGCATCAAGTGATAACACTGACAAATGTTTGTCTCAGTCAAACTGCATCAAGTGATAACACTGGCAACAAATGTTTGTTTCAGTCACACTGCATCAAGTGATAACACTGACAAATGTTTGTCTCAGTCAAACTGCATCAAGTGATAACACTGACAAATGTTTGTCTCAGTCACACTGCATCAAGTGATAACACTGACAAATGTTTGTCTCAGTCACACTGCATCAAGTGATAACACTGGCAACAAATGTTTGTTTCAGTCACACTGCATCAAGTGATAACACTGACAAATGTTTGTCTCAGTCAAACTGCATCAAGTGATAACACTGGCAACAAATGTTTGTCTCAGTCACACTGCATCAAATGATAACACTGACAAATGTTTGTCTCAGTCAAACTGCATCAAGTGATAACACTGACAAATGTTTGTCTCAGTCACACTGCATCAAGTGATAACACTGACAAATGTTTGTCTCAGTCACACTGCATCAAGTGATAACACTGGCAACAAATGTTTGTTTCAGTCACACTGCATCAAGTGATAACACTGGCAACAAATGTTTGTCTCAGTCACACTGCATCAAGTGATAACACTGACAAATGTTTGTCTCAGTCAAACTGCATCAAGTGATAACACTGACAAATGTTTGTCTCAGTCACATTGCATCAAGTGATAACACTGGCAACAAATGTTTGTTTCAGTCACACTGCATCAAGTGATAACACTGACAAATGTTTGTCTCAGTCAAACTGCATCAAGTGATAACACTGACAAATGTTTGTCTCAGTCACACTGCATCAAGTGATAACACTGGCAACAAATGTTTGTCTCAGTCACACTGCATCAAGTGATAACAGTCAACAAATGTTTGTCTCAGTCACACTGCATCAAATGATAACACTGGCAACAAATGTTTGTCTCAGTCACACTGCATCAAGTGATAACACTGACAAATGTTTGTCTCAGTCACATTGCATCAAGTGATAACACTGGCAACAAAGGTTTGTCTCAGTCACACTGCATCAAGTGATAACACTGACAAATTCTGAGCATGTAACTTTAAGTTTACATAGTGAGTATGATAAAATTATCTATATAAATGATGACTTTTCATAACTTCATGAATGAGACAAAATGTTTATGACATGCCAGAAAATTAACTTGGCACCAAGTGTGACTGGTTATTTATATATATATATATATATATATATATATATATATATATATATATATATATATATATATATACATATACATAATTGTAAGTGTTAGATACAACCTGGTTGTAACTGTGAGTGCCAGATACAACCTGGCTGTAACTGTGAGTGCCAGATACAACCTGGTTGTAACTGTGAGTGCCAGATACAACCTGGTTGTAACTGTGAGTGCCAGATACAACCTGGTTGTAACTGTGAGTGCCATATACAACCTGGTTGTAACTGTGAGTGCCAGATACAACCTGGTTGTAACTGTGAGTGGCAGATACAACCTGGTTGTAACTGTGAGTGCCAGATACAACCTGGTTGTAACTGTGAGTGCCAGATACAACCTGGTTGTAACTGTGAGTGCCAGATACAACCTGGTTGTAACTGTGAGTGCCAGATACAACCTGGTTGTAACTGTGAGTGCCATATACAACCTGGTTGTAACTGTGAGTGCCAGATACAACCTGGTTGTAACTGTGAGTGCCAGATACAACCTGGTTGTAACTGTGAGTGCCATATACAACCTGGTTGTAACTGTGAGTGCCAGATACAACCTGGTTGTAACTGTGAGTGCCAGATACAACCTGGTTGTAACTGTGAGTGCCATATACAACCTGGTTGTAACTGTGAGTGCCAGATACAACCTGGTTGTAACTGTGAGTGCCAGATACAACCTGGTTGTAACTGTGAGTGCCAGATACAACCTGGTTGTAACTGTGAGTGCCAGATACAACCTGGTTGTAACTGTGAGTGCCATATACAACCTGGTTGTAACTGTGAGTGCCAGATACAACCTGGTTGTAACTGTGAGTGCCAGATACAACCTGGTTGTAACTGTGAGTGCCAGATACAACCTGGTTGTAACTGTGAGTGCCAGATACAACCTGGTAGTAATGAATGATCCCACTGCTCTGTAGACACAACAACGTTCAACTGGGCCTCATAGACAAATTTGGCAGACATGTCAGTTACTACCTTGTTGACCTGAGGCAACAAATTTTAAAGTGGTGCCAAAATAACAGTATAGTAGACAGTATGGTAATATAAATATAAAGTGGTGAACCTCACTGAGGACACGAAAGTAAGTGACAAACAGTTTATTATTTCAAAAGACCAAAACATATACACTTGTCTCTGCACTGTACATATATAGAACCACTCTAGACAAACCTGCTGGTTTGTATCGTATTAGACAAACCTGCCTCTGGTTTGTACATATTAGACAAACCCATTTCTAACTTGTATTTTTGCAGACAAACCTGTCATGAACATTGATATTTGTATGACTCCAGACTGCGTACCTCGCGCTCCAGTCTCTGGTCTCGACTATGTTGAGTCTCGGAGTCGCGCTTTAACTTTTCCAGCTGCTCCATCTTTTGCTGTAGTTCGTCGCGCTCCACTTCACGTTCCACCGACTGCTCCTGAAAGAAACCCGACTAGCTGTGAACATGTCACACTCCACTGACTCCTGAAACAACCACAACTAAATGTGAACATGTTTTGAGAATAAAGTTGAACTGAATTGATGTTCCCTATGACCCAGGACTTACTTCCCAGATGTGATGTTCCCTCTGACCCAGGACTTACTTCCCAGATGTGATGTTCCCTCTGACCCAGGACTTACTTCACAGATGTGATGTTCCCTCTGACCCAGGACTTACTTCACAGATGTGATGTTCCCTCTGACCCAGGACTTACTTCCCAGACGTGATGATCCCTCTGACCCAGGACTTACTTCACAGATGTGATGTTCCCTCTGACCCAGGACTTACTTCCCGGATGTGATGTTCCCTCTGACCCAGGACTTACTTCACAGACGTGATGTTCCCTCTGACCCAGGACTTACTTCAAGGAATCTCCTGTTGGCAGCCAGCTGTTTGTTGGTGGCCTCTATCTGTCGCTGCAGCTCATCAGTCTCCTCCTTGCTCTCCTCCCCCGCTCTCTCTATCTGCAAGTGTAGTTCTTCTACTATCATCTCCAGGTCGCGTCTCTCCGTCTCCCAGTCACTTCTCTCTCTCTCACTCTGTCGCCCCATGTCTCGCTTCTCCTCTGTCAGTCGCGTCAACTGATGCACTAAACCTGCAACACACCAACTGAATCAACACACCAATTCAGTCAACACACCAACTGAATCAACACACCAATTCAGTCAACATACCAACTGAATCAACACACAAATTCAATCAAACACACACATCAAATCAAACACATTTACTAATTCAATCATTTATTAAAAATTAAAACACACAAAAAAAAAAACACATATTCAGGCAACAAACGGATCAGTTTAATGAACACATGTTCACTGAATGTTGCATAAAACCCTGTATCTCACCTGCTCAACCAACACACTTACCAATTCAACCAACACAAATATCCGTACAACCAACACACCAACACGCATCAATTCAACCAATAAAATGGTCAACTACATTATTACATCTACTACCTCTAAAGACTTTAACTAACTCTAAACACACATGCACGCAGATGCACATCCATGCACAGTCCAGCTACCATTACCTACATTCAACCAACACAGTGCAGTCAAGACAGAGGTCAATTGACAACTGTTGTATTGGACTTTGTTAACAGCTGTTTGTGAATGGATTGAACAGCCAGGGTCTGATACTGATGAAGAAATAACAGTCAAGTTATACTAATTATGATGCAGAAATAACAGTCAAGTTATACTGATTATGATGCAGAAATAACAGTCAAGTTATAGTGATACTGATGAAGAAATGACAGTCAAGCTATAGTGATACTGATGAAGAAATAACAGTCAAGTTATACTGATACTGATAAAGAAATAACAGTCAAATTATACAGATACTGATAAAGAAATAACAGTCAAGTTATACTGATCCTGATAAAGAAATAACAGTCAAGTTATACTGATAAAGAAATAACGGTAAAGTTATACCGATAAAGAAACAACAGTCAAGTTATACTGATCCTGATAAAGAAATAACAGTCAAGTTATACTGATAAAGAAATAACAGTCAAGTTATATAGATAAACAAATAACAGTCAAATTATATTGATAAAGAAATAACAGTCAGGTTATACTGATCCTGATAAAGAAATAACAGTCACATTATACTGATATAGAAATAACAGTCAAGTTATACTGATAGAGAAATAACAGTCAAGTTATACTGGTAAAGAAATAACAGTCAAATTATACTGATAGAGAAATAGCAGTCAAGTTATTCTGATACTGATAAAGAAATAACAGTCAAGTTGTACTAAACATTGCTTCATTAAAACATATTTGGATGGTCAAAATGTTAGAAATATGTACATTTCATATTAACATATTATTCAACATATTATATAACATTTTATATAACATCTTACATAACATATTATATAACATCTTATATAACATATTATATAACATCTTATATAACATGATGTTACGATAATTTGAGCAGACTGCATACTCTTATATCAACAAAAATAATTATTTATTATCCAACCAATTCATGTGTAGTACTAAAACAAATGCTGCTGTTTCTGCACCAACCTGACCCACCAGCGTCATCGACCACCTGGTGGTTGCCGCTGATGGCACTCATGTCCACCTGGTGGCAGCGGTCAACTACGAATGTGGATCAGTTGCAAAGCACACACGGTGAGTAAAATGAAAAGAAAGTGAACAACACAAGAGTTAGACAAACAAGCAGCCTACACCTGACTGCATTGTGAGACATGTCTCAAGACTGCTGCCTTCTCACACGATGGGGGTGCACATTGTGAGACATGTCTCAAGACTGCTGCCTTCTCACACAATGGGGGTGCACATTGTGAGACATGTCTCAAGACTGCTGCCTTCTCACACAATGGGGGTGCACATTGTGAGACATGTCTCAAGACTGCTGCCTTCTCACACAATGGGGGTGCACATTGTGAGACATGTCTCAAGACTGCTGCCTTCTCACACAATGGGGGTGCACATTGTGAGACATGTCTCAAGACTGCTGCCTTCTCACACGATGGGGGTGCACATTGTGAGACATGTCTCAAGACTGCTGCCTTCTCACACAATGGGGGTGCACATTGTGAGACATGTCTCAAGACTGCTGCCTTCTCACACAATGGGGGTGCACATTGTGAGACATGTCTCAAGACTGCTGCCTTCTCACACGATGGGGGTGCACATTGTGAGACATGTCTCAAGACTGCTGCCTTCTCACACAATGGGGTGCACATTGTGAGACATGTCTCAAGACTGCTGCCTTCTCACACGATGGGGTGCACATTGTGAGACATGTCTCAAGACTGCTGCCTTCTCACACAATGGGGTGCACATTGTGAGACATGTCTCAAGACTGCTGCCTTCTCACACAATGGGGGTGCACATTGTGAGACATGTCTCAAGACTGCTGCCTTCTCACACGATGGGGGTGCACATTGTGAGACATGTCTCAAGACTGCTGCCTTCTCACACAATGGGGTGCACATTGTGAGACATGTCTCAAGACTGCTGCCTTCTCACACGATGGGGGTGCACATTGTGAGACATGTCTCAAGACTGCTGCCTTCTCACACAATTGGGTGCACATTGTGAGACATGTCTCAAGACTGCTGCCTTCTCACACAATGGGGGTGCACACTGTGAGACATGTCTCAAGACTGCTGCCTTCTCACACAATAGGGGTGCGCATTGTGAGACATGTCTCAAGACTGCTGCCTTCTCACACAATGGGGGTGCACATTGTGAGACTGTCTCAAGACTGCTGCCTTCTTACACAATAGGGGTGCACATTGTGAGACAGGTCTCAAGACTGCTGCCTTCTCACACAATGGGGGTGCACATTGTGAGACATGTCTGAAGACTGCTGCCTTCTCACACAATGGGGGTGCACATTGTGAGACATGTCTCAAGACTGCTGCCTTCTCACACAATGGGGGTGCACATTGTGAGACTGTCTCACAATGCCTTCTCACACAATGGGGGGTGCACATAAAAATACCCCCAAAACACTACATGTAACGTGTGAATTAGTCATGCTGAACCAGTCATTTACTTCCACATTGCAGCTCATTAGAGAAACAACACTGACATGCATGAAATAAATCAAATCACAATCAAACAAATTAAATACAACCACAGCAAAGCAACTAATTAAGTATAAATAGTATAAATGCTCCATGTCATCAGCCAGTGTCACATGACACTGTTACCTCCGTGACATCAGCCAGTGTCACATGACACTGTTACCTCCGTGTCATCAGCCAGTGTCACATGACACTGTTACCTCCGTGACATCAGCCAGTGTCACATGACACTGTTACCTCCGTGACATCAGCCAGTGTCACATGACACTGTTACCTCCGTGACATCAGCCAGTGTCACATGACACTGTTACCTCCGTGACATCAGCCAGTGTTATATCAACCAAACATCAACTAATAATATTAGGTCAAGTAAGTGTCACCTAAGCTACACAACAATGATAGCCAACTGTCACACAGCAATGACACATCAACTAAGTGTCACACAGCGATGACACATCAACTACGTGTCACACAGCAATGACACATCAACTAAGTGTCACACATCAATGACACATCAACTAAGCAACGCACAACCATGCCACACCAAGCAAGCGTCACATACAGCTACAGCCAGGTCAACACCCCACTAGAGTAACTTACCCTGCCCCTGCACCCCAGTGCCCTGACAGGGTAACTTACCTGCTCCTGCACCCTAATGCCCTGACAGGGTGACTTACCCTACTCCTGCACCCAAATGCCCTGACAGGGTGACTTACCCTGCTCCTGCGCACCAATGCCCTGTTCCCACTCCGCCCTCTGTCGAGCGAGGTCGTCGCTGCGGGCGTCGAGGTCAGATTGAGCTGCCTCGAGCTCCACCAGGCGGCGCTTGGTTTGCTCCAGTTCGATGACGAGTCCCTCCTTGCTGTCCTCCAGGGACTGGAGGCGTGCATCCTGCTCTTCCCTCTCCCCCCGGTAGCCCTGCAGCAACCCTACAACATGTGTTGTCATAGCAACCAGGTCAGTGTTACTGTGGGGACTGTTGTTTCATCAATGAACATAAAACCAACTCTGCAATATGCACCATGTTGTCATGGCAACCAGCAGCTGTACATGAAACACAACGTTACCATAGCAACAACGGAGGAGACAGACATGAAGAGTTGGATCAAAGAGACACTACACGCAACTGTCAATATTTGTCCCTTGTGTCATTCTGATTTGTCAACACCATATTTGATGACAAATGCCAATTTGTCTGTCCATCTATCTATCCGTCTGTGCATCTGTCTGTCCGTCACCCACCTTCGGCTGTGTTGAGTTCCGTAGCCAGTAGTTCCTTGGCCCGGCCCTCTTCCCCCAGCCTCTCTTCCAATTCTTCACACCGCTCTGTTAAGGTCACGACCTCCACATCGCGCTCCTCCAGCGTGGCCGCCAGGTGGTGCTGTAGGTGCTGTGTGTCGTGGAGCTGCTGCGACGTGTCGAGGACGATGTCGAGGAGACAGTCCACAGCGGCCTGGAGACGACTGCCTGCATCTGTGACACCATGACACAGATGATGACTGGTCACTTCATTGACAAGTGTGACAATGAGACATGTCAATGTAGATCAATGACACACTGATCAAGATGATGATGAGATACTTCAGATCAAACATATACAACACATCAGACTGTCTGAGTGAGCTCACTATGATAGGCTACACTCTGCCAATAGAACAACACATCAGTCTGTCTGAGTGAGCTCACTATGATAGGCTACACTCTGCCAATAGAACAACACATCAGTATGTCTGAGTGAGCTCACTATGATAGGCTACACTCTGCCAATAGAACAACACATCAGTATGTCTGAGTGAGCTCACTATGATAGGCTACACTCTGCCAATAGAACAACACATCAGTCTATCTGACTGACCTAGCTGTGACAGACTACATTCAGCCAATAGAACACATCAGTCTGTCTGACTGACCTCACTATGACAGGCTACACTCTGCCAATAGAACAACACATCAGTCTGTCTGACTGACCTAGCTGTGACAATAGAACAACACATCAGTCTGTCTGACTGACCTAGCTGTGACAATAGAACAACACATCAGTCTGTCTGACTGACCTAGCTGTGACAATAGAACAACACATCAGTCTGTCTGACTGACCTAGCTGTGACAATAGAACAACACATCAGTCTGTCTGACTGACCTAGCTGTGACAATAGAACAACACAGCAAGTCTCAGTATGTAAGTTTCCAGAAAACATCAGCACACATCACAAACAAGAACTATCTTTGGTTTTGGTAATAGCAAATCCCAATTTACTAGCCTGATATTCTATTACATCAGCTTGCTATTATTCTACTGTGGTGATAAATACTATTTCCATAATTCAAAAAAGGGTATTTTGAATCCACACTTGCTAAGTTCTGACAAATTTGTAGCTGTTTTACAATGTTACTCAGCAGAGACATTGCACAAGACGTAGCAAGTCCAAAACCAAAATAATTTCAGTTTTGTTGAAATGTGACTTATTTGGGATATTCCATTGGACGGCTAAATTGTTAAGGTAGAGAGTGGACCAGTGTCACTTGTCCAGGCTTGGATTCAAATGCGAGTCAGCACATTTAAATACAAATGCGAGTCAGCACATTTAAACACAAATGCGAGTCAGCACATTTAAATACAAATGCGAGTCAGCACATTTAAATACAAATGCGAGTCAGCACATTTAAATGCAAATGTTTCAAATTACTCAAATGCAAATGCACCAAGACATGATTGCATTTAAATGAAAATGCATGGGTTTTGAATGATTCAAATGTAAATGCAAGTGTTTGAAATGATTATTTATATTATTCAAATGCATATGTTTAAAATGATTCAAATGCAAATGCATGTTTTCATATTATTCAAATGCAAATGCAATAATTTTGTTTTAAATGTATGTTAACACATGGTATATAATCAGGAATATCAACCTAATGGTTAACATGGGGTATACAGTCAGCAATATCAACTCGTATGTTAACATGGGATATATAATCAGCAATATCAACTCGTATGTTAACACGGGATATATAATCAGCAATATCAACTCGTATGTTAACACGGGGTATATAATCAGCAATATCAACTCGTATGTTAACACGGGGTATATAATCCGCAATATCAACTTGTATGTTAACACGGGGTATATAATCCGCAATATCAACTCGTATGTTAACACGGGGTATATAATCAGCAATATCAACTTGTATGTTAACACGGGGTATATAATCAGCAATATCAACTTGTATGTTAACACGGGGTATATAATCAGCAATATCAACTTGTATGTTAACACGGGGTATATAATCCGCAATATCAACTTGTATGTTAACACGGGGTATATAATCAGCAATATCAACTTGTATGTTAACATGGGGTATATAATCAGCAATATCAACTTGTATGTTAACACGGGGTATATAATCCGCAATATCAATTTGTATGTTAACACGGGGTATATAATCAGCAATATCAACTTGTATGTTAACACGGGGTATATAATCTGCAATATCAACTTGTATGTTAACGCGGGGTATATAATCCGCAATATCAACTTGTATGTTAACACAGGGTATATAATCAGCAATATCAACTCGTATGTTAACACGGGTTATATAATCAGCAATATCAAATTGTATGTTAACACAGAGTATATAATCAGCAATATCAACTTGTACGTTAACATGTTCCACTTTAATTGTTGCATTAACTTGGGGTATAACTGATGTGTTAACATGATGACAACATGTGTTACACAGTTCAGCCACTGAAAACACACCTTATGCATGCAGTTAGGTAGATCCACCATCCAACACACACACAAACAGTTAGGTAAAATGTGTTACTGCTTGACACATCCACATGCAGGGAGATGTGTAATACAGTCACACATTTACATATTGAGAGAAACGTGTATGAACAAACACATTAAAAGCATACATTAGATCAAACGTGTATACACACGTGTTCCAGTGAACACATCTGCAGACAGGAGTGACACCCTTAAAGAGACCAAGAGGCTGGGTGTACCCTAGGGGTGTACCCTAGGGGGGTGGGGAGTGGTGGGGTTGTACCTGACTGCTGGGCCAGTGTCTCCAGCACAAAGCTCTCTGAAGACAAACAAACGTCACATCAAACAAACACCAGCCAGTGGCACAGGACTTATATAATCATCAACTATAACTTGTCATCAATATTAACTATAACTTGTCATCAGTATTAACTAAACTGAAATAAGTATAAGTTATAATCATAATGGTAACCAAAACGTTGTCAAGTGTCCACACCAGTGACACAACATGCATAAATAGTGACACATGACACCACCAGTGACACATGACATAGACATCCCAGTGACACATGACATAGACAACTAGTGACACAAAACAACGACCACCAGTGCCACATGACAGACACCACTAGTGACACATGACAGACCCAAATGAGTAATATGTTTACTTATTTCACAGTCAGTCATCCTACGCAGACGTCACTCTGGTGTGTGCCCCCCGTGGCCGCGCCCTGGGTGGCCCTTCAGGAGATCATTGTAGATATGTGAAAGTCGGTATCGGCCCTCATCTTGATTCATGCTGTCTTTGGTTTTCCTTATCCATATCGCTTCTTTGATGCCTCTGGTTCTCCAGTCCGACTCTCTGTCTACAAAACTGACCCCCTCCCAGTCTACTATGTGATTCTGTTGAGTCATGTGATCTGTGATAGCTGATTTATGCATCTCTTTTTCTGGTGTTTTTCTGTTGCTTCGGGTGTAGGGTCTGCTAGCCGATGCTTTCTCAGTGTCTTCGGGTGTAGGGTCTGCTAGCCGATGATTTCTCAGTGTCTTCGGGTGTAGGGTCTGCTAGCCGATGCTTTCTCAGCGTCTTCGGGTGTAGGGTCTGCTAGCCGATGCTTTCTCAGCGTCTTCGGGTGTAGGGTCTGCTAGCCGATGCTTTCTCAGCGTCTTCGGGTGTAGGGTCTGCTAGCCGATGCTTTCTCAGGGTCTTCGGGTGTAGGGTCTGCTAGCCGATGCTTTCTCAGCGTCTTCGGGTGTAGGGTCTGCTAGCCGATGCTTTCTCAGCGTCTTCGGGTGTAGGGTCTGCTAGCCGATGCTTTCTCAGCGTCTTCGGGTGTAGGGTCTGCTAGCCGATGCTTTCTCAGCGTCTTCGGGTGTAGGGTCTGCTAGCCGATGCTTTCTCAGTGTCTTCGGGTGTTGCTAGCCGATGCTTTCTCAGTGTCTTCGGGTGTAGGGTCTGCTAGCCGATGCTTTCTCAGCGTCTTCGGGTGTAGGGTCTGCTAGCCGATGCTTTCTCAGCGTCTTCGGGTGTAGGGTCTGCTAGCCGATGCTTTCTCAGCGTCTTCGGGTGTAGGGTCTGCTAGCCGATGCTTTCTCAGCGTCTTCGGGTGTAGGGTCTGCTAGCCGATGCTTTCTCAGCGTCTTCGGGTGTAGGGTCTGCTAGCCGATGCTTTCTCAGCGTCTTCGGGTGTAGGGTCTGCTAGCCGATGCTTTCTCAGCGTCTTCGGGTGTAGGGTCTGCTAGCCAATGCTTTCTCAACGTCTTCTTTGTGTTCTTTGATGCGGGTTCCTAGGGTACGTTTCGTTTCTCGGATGTATGTGGCATTACAGTTCTTACACGTTATGGAATACACCCCTTCGCACATCTCTTGTGGTTCGATTGTGTCCTTTGGTCTTACTAGTGACCTCTTGATGGTGTTGTGAGGCTTCATTGCTGTACTTTGTCCTTTGGTCTTACTAGTGACCTCTTGATGGTGTTGTGAGGCTTCATTGCTGTACTTTGTCTTTTGGTCTTACTAGTGACCTCTTGATGGTGTTGTGAGACTTCATTGCTGTACTTTGTCCTTTGGTCTTACTAGTGACCTCTTGATGGTGTTGTGAGGCTTCATTGCTGTACTTTGTCTTTTGGTCTTACTAGTGACCTCTTGATGGTGTTGTGAGACTTCATTGCTGTACTTTGTCTTTTGGTCTTACTAGTGACCTCTTGATGGTGTTGTGAGGCTTCATTGCTGTACTTTGTCCTTTGGTCTTACTAGTGACCTCTTGATGGTGTTGTGAGGCTTCATTGCTGCACTTTGTCCTTTGGTCTTACTAGTGACCTCTTGATGGTGTTGTGAGGCTTCATTGCTGCACTTTGTCCTTTGGTCTTACTAGTGACCTCTTGATGGTGTTGTGAGGCTTCATTGCTGCACTTTGTCCTTTGGTCTTACTAGTGACCTCTTGATGATGTTGTGAGGCTTCATTGCTGCACTTTGTCCTTTGGTCTTACTAGTGACCTCTTGATGGTGTTGTGAGGCTTCATTGCTGCACTTTGTCTTTTGGTCTTACTAGTGACCTCTTGCTGGTGTTGTGAGACTTCATTGCTGCACTTTGTCCTTTGGTCTTACTAGTGACCTCTTGCTGGTGTTGTGAGGCTTCATTGCTGTACTTTGTCCTTTGGTCTTACTAGTGACCTCTTGATGGTGTTGTGAGGCTTCATTGCTGTACTTTGTCCTTTGGTCTTACTAGTGACCTCTTGATGGTGTTGTGAGACTTCATTGCTGTACTTTGTCTTTTGGTCTTACTAGTGACCTCTTGATGGTGTTGTGAGACTTCATTGCTGTACTTTGTCCTTTGGTCTTACTAGTGACCTCTTGATGGTGTTGTGAGACTTCATTGCTGTACTTTGTCCTTTGGTCTTACTAGTGACCTCTTGATGGTGTTGTGAGGCTTCATTGCTGTGTCCAAATTGTATTTCTTCATGATGCGTGATGTGGTTTCGGATAATCCTTTGACATATGGAAGTACCACTGTGCCTTTGTTCTTGTCTCTTTCCACTGTCTTTTTCATTATGTTATCTTCCTTCTTTGTTTTATTCTTTCTCTGCACTGTTGATATGGTCCATTCAGCATCTTGTTATAGCTTCCTTGATGTGTTCTCTTTCTTTCCATTTAATTTCCTCTTCTGTCACCAGTGTTTCGCATCTGTTTAGCAACGTACAGTGCAGTACAGTACCAGAGTGACATCTGTTTAGTAACGTACAGTGCAGTACAGTACCAGAGTGACATCTGTTTAGCAACGTACAGTGCAGTACAGTACCAGAGTGACGTCTGCATAGAATGACTACCGTGTTGCCATCTAGCGGTAGTCGTCTGAAGAAGATTGCAGATAGCAAATGAAACGTCACGAGTAGAAAAAGGTAAACTGACTGTGAAATAAATAAAAATATTACTCATTTGAACCATCCAGTCTGATGAACATCTTCACTCATATGACAGACCCACCTGTGACAACTTCCTCTACTTCTGGGTCGAGCTCTGGTCCAGAGAAGATTGTGTCAGTGATGCGCTGTGACATGTCGAGACCTTCATCCGACACACCTGATGTGACACTTGTGTTGTGTGGCGTCAACTCAGAGGCACCAGGTGCTAGTGACGCGCCTACAAGACACGACACAGACATGAGGACAAAGTGACAAACAATTGTAGTGTGACATGACACAAGTGATCAGTAGGACTGAATTACTACTCGAGGACATAATATGTGTGGAGGTCTCGCGGACAGGGTCTTGCAGACACCGGGTCTTCCAGTCAGGGGGTCTCCCAGACAGGGGGTCTCCCAGACAGGGGGTGTCCTAGAAATGGGGGTACAACTATAAGGAGGGAACTTAGATACTTACCTCCACCAGCCGCCTCATCACCAGAACCATTGTCTGAAATGCCCCTGCCAGCGCCACCCCCCTGGGGTGAGTGTCCAGCTGACTGGTTGACCAGAGTGACCAGTCGCCGACTGATCCTGTCCTCGGTGTGCAGGTTAGACTGGACAAGGTCTGAGAGCAATCGCAGGAGTCGCTCATTGGACATAAGGATGTCATCCCTGGAAAGAGACTCGGCATCAGTTACTTGACACAAGTCACTCATGTCAAACTTAGTGTCACATCTAGCCAAGCCTGGGGTGTGAATGTGCACGTATGTATATGTATGTATGTGTGTGTGTGTGTGTGTGTGTGTGTGTGCATGCATGTGTGCACAGATGTGTGCTTATACACATACCAGTCTCCCATGAAGATCACTACACTACAACACACTACACTTGAAGACATACTTTACCCACAACAATACTCTTACCATAATAATACTCTTACCACAACAATACTCTCACCACAACAATGTTCTTACCACAACAATCATACTCACACCTCAACAATACCAGTCTCACCTCTCAGTGCTCAGCCTGTCTATGTCAGACTGCAACATCTTCAGGCGACCGTCTCTCTCAGCATCCTCTTGCTCGAGTCGACTCGTCAGCAACTCTTGCTCCTCCTTCTCCAACAGGTGGCGCTCCTGCTCACTGTCTCGCTCTGACAACTTGACTTCCATAGTTGATATCTTCTCCTTGTACTGAAGCAGAAGGCATCAGTGGATCATGAACAGTCACACAGCTCAGCCTAGGCACAGGTAATGTGTGGGGTAAGTTTAGGGGATCTGCCTAGGCACAGGTAATGTGTGGGGTAAGTTTAGGGGATCTGCCATGTTTCACATATCAACTCAATACAATCGTCACTAATGATAATAATAATATATTTTATTTGGCATAGCACTAAATCCAAAATTGTTTGTGGTGACACTTCATAGCATATTAAAAATTATAAGATACACGGGCACTTTGTCATGCATGGCTTTGTAGGTAAAAACTAGTATCACTCACCCTCTCTCTTGTCTTTGAATGACACAATCTGCACTCACCCTCTCTGTCTTGTCTCAGTATGACAATCTCCACTCACCCTCCCTGTCTTGTCTCAGTATGACAATCTCCGCTCACCCTCTCTGTCTTGTCTCAGTATGACAATCTCCACTAACCCTCCCTGTCTTGTCTCAGTATGACAATCTCTGCTCACCCTCTCTGTCTTGTCTCAGTATGACAATCTCCACTCACCCTCTCTGTCTTGTCTCAGTATGACAATCTGCACTCACCCTCTCTGTCTTGTCTCAGTATGACAATCTCCACTCACCCTCCCTGTCTTGTCTCAGTATGACAATCTCCGCTCACCCTCTCTGTCTTGTCTCAGTATGACAATCTCCACTAACCCTCCCTGTCTTGTCTCAGTATGACAATCTCCGCTCACCCTCTCTGTCTTGTCTCAGTATGACAATCTCCACTCACCCTCCCTGTCTTGTCTCAGTATGACAATCTCTGCTCACCCTCTGTCTTGTCTCAGTATGACAATCTCCACTCACCCTCCCTGTCTTGTCTCAGTATGACAATCTCTGCTCACCCTCTCTGTCTTGTCTCAGTATGACAATCTCTGCTCACCCTCTCTGTCTTGTCTCAGTATGACAACCTCCACTCACCCTCTCTGTCTTGTCTCCGTAGAACACAATTTCCACTCACCCTCTGTCTTGTCTCTGTATGACACAATCTCCACTCTCACTCTGTCTCATCTCTGTATGACACAACCTCCACTCACCATCCCTGTCTCATCTCTGTATGACACAACCTCCACTCACCCTCCCTGTCTCATCTCTGTATGACACAACCTCAACTCACCATCCCTGTCTCATCTCTGTATGACACAATCTCCACTCACCCTCCCTGTCTCATCTCTGTATGACACAATCTCCACTCACCCTCCCTGTCTCATCTCAGTATGACACAAACTCCACTCACTCTCTCTGTCTCATCTCTGTATGACACAACCTCCACTCACCCTCCCTGTCTAATCTCTGTATGACACAATCTCCACTCACCCTCCCTGTCTCATCTCAGTATGACACAAACTCCACTCACTCTCTCTGTCTCATCTCTGTATGACACAATCTCCACTCACCCTCCCTGTCTCATCTCTGTATGACACAACCTCCACTCACCCTCCCTGTCTCATCTCTGTATGACACAACCTCCACTCACCCTCCCTGTCTCATCTCTGTATGACACAACCTCCACTCACCCTCTCTGTCTCATCTCTGTATGACACAATCTCCACTCACCCTCCCTGTCTCATCTCAGTATGACACAAACTCCACTCACTCTCTCTGTCTCATCTCTGTATGACACAACCTCCACTCACCCTCCTTGTCTAATCTCTGTATGACACAATCTCCACTCACCCTCCCTGTCTCATCTCAGTATGACACAAACTCCACTCACTCTCTCTGTCTCATCTCTGTATGACACAACCTCCACTCACCCTCCCTGTCTAATCTCTGTATGACACAACCTCCACTCACCCTCCCTGTCTCATCTCTGTATGACACAACCTCCACTCACCCTCTCTGTCTCATCTCTGTATGACACAATCTCCACTCACCCTCCCTGTCTCATCTCAGTATGACACAAACTCCACTCACTCTCTCTGTCTCATCTCTGTATGACACAATCTCCACTCACCCTCCCTGTCTCATCTCAGTATGACACAAACTCCACTCACTCTCTCTGTCTCATCTCTGTATGACACAATCTCCACTCACCCTCCCTGTCTCATCTCTGTATGACACAACCTCCACTCACCCTCCCTGTCTCATCTCTGTATGACACAATCTCCACTCACCCTCCCTGTCTCATCTCTGTATGACACAATCTCCACTCACCCTCCCTGTCTCATCTCAGTATGACACAATCTCCACTCACCCTCCCTGTCTCATCTCTGTATGACACAACCTCCACTCACCCTCCCTGTCTCATCTCTGTATGACACAATCTCCACTCACCCTCCCTGTCTCATCTCTGTATGACACAACCTCCACTCACCCTCCCTGTCTCATCTCTGTATGACACAACCTCCACTCACCCTCTCTGTCTCATCTCTGTATGACACAATCTCCACTCACCCTCCCTGTCTCATCTCAGTATGACACAAACTCCACTCACTCTCTCTGTCTCATCTCTGTATGACACAACCTCCACTCACCCTCCCTGTCTAATCTCTGTATGACACAATCTCCACTCACCCTCTCTGTCTCATCTCTGTATGACACAATCTCGCTGCGTAACTTATCAATCACATCTTCATTGTCCGCAACCTCGTTCACGTGTTGCTCCGTGAGGGCAGCAATCCTCTCCAGTAGGTGGCGTTCTGTGTCAGTCTCGTCACTGACGGTCTCGAGACTTTGTCGCAGCATCGTGATCTCAGCCTCCAGTCTCTGCTGTACACACTCAATCTCAGCCTGCAACAACACCCAGACTGTCAAACAACACACAGACTGTCAGACAACACCCAGACTGTCAGACAACACCCAGACTGTCAGACAACACACAGACTGTCAGACAAAACACCCAGACTGTCAGACAACACACAGACTGTCAGACAACACCCAGACTGTCAGACAACACACAGACTGTCAGACAACACACAGACTTTCAGACAACACACAGACTGTCAGACAACACCCAGATTGTCAGACAACACACAGACTGTCAGACAACACACAGACTGTCAGACAACACACAGACTGTCAGACAACACCCAGATTGTCAGACAACACACAGGCTGTCAGACAACACACAGACTGTCAGACAACACCCAGATTGTCAGACAACACACAGACTGTCAGACCACACCCAGACTGTCAGACAACACACAGACTGTCAGACAACACACAAACTGTCAGACAACACCCAGATTGTCAGACAACACACAGACTGTCAGACAACACCCAGACTGTTAGACAACACACAGACTGTCAGACAACACAAAGACTGTCAGACAACACACATAAACTCAGACAACACAGACTGTCAGACAACACACAGACTGTCAGACAACAACACCCAGACTATTAGGGTGGGTGACTACAAACAACACCCATACTCTCAGGTTGGGTGACTACAAACAACACAGACTCTCATGGTGGGTGACTACAGTCAACAACACCCAGACTCTCAGGGTGGGTGACTAAAAACAACAGACTCTCAGGGTGGGTGACTACAAACAACACAGACTCTCATGGTGGGTGACTACAGTCAACAACACCCAGACTCTCAGGGTGGGTGACTACAAACAACACCCAGACTCTCAGGGTGGGTGATAACAAACAACACCCAGACTCTCAGGGTGGGTGACTACAAACAACACCCAGACAATCAGGGTGGGTGACTACAAACAACACCCAGACTCTCAGGGTGGGTGACTACAAACAACACCCAGACAATCAGGGTGGGTGACTATAAACAACACCCAGACTCTCAGGGTGGGTGACTACAAACAACACAGACTCTCAGGGTAGGTGACTACAAACAACACAGACTCTCAGGGTGGGTGACTACAAACAACACAGACTCCCAGGGTGGGTGACTATAAACAACACCCAGACTCTCAGGGTGGGTGACTACAAACAACACAGACTCTCAGGGTGGGTGACTACAAACAACACCCAGACTCTCAGGGTGGGTGACTACAAACAACACCCAGACTATCAGAGTAGGTGACTACAGATGGAAATCTCACCTGACAGAGACATTGATCTTACCTGACAGAGACACTTATCTCAACTGACAGATACACAAATCTCACCTGTTTCTCCTCCTCCAGCTCTGTCCTCAGCTGGAGCAGTTGAGTAGCTACCTTCTCCTCTCTCCTCTCCTCCTGCTCTCGGTGGCTGCCCTCAAGCTCTCTGCGCAGCTCTGACAGGGCCTGTGCATTTTCCGTCTCCAGACTGCTCCGAAGCTCCTCCAGGTTGCTCTGGAGCTGCTCCAGTTCGTCCTCTTTGGCTCTGAGTTGCTCCTGTAGTTGCTCCAGTTCCTCCTTTTTAGCTCCAACCTGCTCCGGTAGTTGCTCCAGTTGTGAGTCCTTCAGTAGAGCAGACGTACACAGTTATTGTTGTTATTCAACAGAGCAGACGTACACAGTTATTGTTGTTATTCAATAGAGCAGACGTACACAGTTATTGTTGTTATTCAGTAGAGCAGACGTACACAGTTATTGTTGTTATTCAGTAGAGCAGACGTACACAGTTATTGTTGTTTACTAGCATTTATAAAGTGCCATATATCTGGGACACATGCACCCATGCACAATCAAAAGGGTCATAACTATAATTAAACTATTATAATTATAGTTACAATTCACGGAACAATCCACTTCACAAATATTGTTCTGGTGGAAAGGTTCTATAATAATTCATTAATGGCAAAGTTAATATGATTTATTAGGGAGATTCCAATTAACAACACAAGACAAACACACACAAACTCACACTTCCTGCCGTCTCTGTCAACTCAGCCTCATGCTCCAGGGATCTTGCCTCCATTTCGGCCTTCTCCCTCTCATATCCCTCTTCCCTCTCAGCCATTTCCCTCTCATATCGCTCTTCCCTCTCAGCCATCTCCCTCTCATATCCCTCTTCCCTCTCAGCCATCTCCCTCTCGTGCGTCTCTGTCAACTCAGCCATCTTGTCCCCTGTCTCAGTCCTTAGGTTGTTTGTCTCATTCAAGTGTCTCTCCCTCAGTTCACTTGTCACCTGCTCATGTCCACTTGTCAACTCTGTAACCTCCTTGTCGTGTCTGGCTGTCACCTCCACCATGTCAGCATCGTGTCTGGCTGTCACCTCCACCATGTCAGCATCGTGTTTGGCTGTCAAGTCGGTTGTCAACGCTGTCACTATGGCCGTGTGACGTTGTGTCAACTCGTCCAGCTCAGCAGCGTGGACCTTGTCCAGTTCACCGATGGATGTTTCAGCGTCCAGTCTGGCTGCGGCCAACTCATCCACGTGACTGGTCATCAACTCTACAACACATCTGACACATGTGACACATGCAGTGATATCATTTGACACTGACACTATGACAGCAAGGGACAGGGTGCTTCCTGCCGTGTGTTACAGCACATTCTACTGGCAAACTGCTTCTACTACCAATGGCCACAAATACTCTAGTCAAAGTTAACACCGCATCCACAATGAATAGAGTCCCATCATGAATAAGTTTGGTGATATTCAAATATGTAGTGTTTGAATAATTTAAACAAAATGTGCAGTCAGTTTCCATTCATGTTCAACAACTAGAAAGGGTTTAAGATGTCTTACTACAACTCAACCAAACCTTGCTTAGCCTTTTCAACTGCATCAACCAGTTCCTTCTTTTGCAATGTCCGCAGTTCGTCCAGTTCTTTCTCTTGTTCCTCGCGCTGCTCCTGAGCAAACAACTGCATCTCTGTGACTGTCTTCTTCATCCTATCATCCTTCTCTGTCAGCCGCCCTGAGGAACACATCACTCCACTGAGGAACACATCACTCCACTGAAGAATACATCACTACACTGAAGAACACATCACTCCACTGAAGTACAACACATCACTCCACTGAGGAACACATCACTCCACTGAGGAACACATAACTCCACTGAGGAACACATAACTCCACCGAGGAACACATAACTCCACCGAAGAACACATCACTCCACTGAGGAACACATCACTCCACTGAGGAGCACATCACTCCACTGAGGAGCACATCACTCCACTGAGGAGCACATCACTCCACTGAGGAGCACATCACTCCACTGAGGAGCACATCACTCCACTGAAGAGCACATCACTCCACTGAAGAACACATCACTCCACTGAGGAACACATAACTCCACTGAGGAACACATAACTCCACTGAGGAACACATCACTCCACCGAGGAACACGTCAATGCACTGAGGAACACATCACTCCACTGAGGTACACATCACTCCACTGAAGAACACATCACTCCACTGAGGAACACATCACCAAGAACAGAAACTGTCACCCTGCCCATCTCTTGTAGAATGACCAACCTTCATATGACGCTGTAAGATGATTCAACTCGAGTTGATGTGCTTCCTTCAGCTCTGAGACCCTGTCCTCCAGCCTCAACCCCGCCTCCTCCCCAGCTTCCCTCTGTAACAAACACTTCCTCCTCACACACCCTTCACAGCTGTCACAGCAATGACATCTCACACACCATTCACAGCTGTCACAGCAATGACATATCACACACCATTCATAGCTGTCACAGCAATGACATCTCACACACCCTTTACTGCTGTCACAGCAATGACATCTCACACACCATTCACAGCTGTCACAGCAATGACATCTCACACATATACAACTGTATTAGTTCCACAGTAGATCAAACATAGGCTTCACATCATCAACATGTACAACACTACTTTATTAAGTTGAAGTTGGAGGGGCTGGCAAAGCTACCAATCACCAGCATTGCTACACATCCACCAATCAACAGCCATGTTACATAGCCACCAATCAGGAATGTTCTTACAAAGACCCACCTGCAGGTTATCTTTCAACTCCTGGAGTTGAGTGTCATGTGACAGCCGGAGCTGCTCCAGCACCTGGTCATGTGACTGCCGGAGCTGTTCCATGTCCTGGATGTGTTTCTCGTGCAGCTCCGTTAGTTCACTATTGGCTGCATTCAACTTCGCTTCCAGGTCCTGCAGTGCCACGCGGTGGCTCTCATTCTGGTCATGTAGCGCTACCTGGTGGTTCGCCACCAGGTCCTGCTGCACTTTCTGCAGGTCCTGCATTTCCCCGTTGTGTTTTTCGTTCATCTCACTGACTTCCTTCTCTCGCTCTGCCACAAAGTCATCCATCAGAGCCTCGTGCTGCTGCAGGAAACGCGCCTGGAACAGGCCAGACAGAGCATCATATTACTGGGCCAGGGCGTCATACTACTGGGACAGGGCGTCATACTACTGGGACAGGGCGTCATACTACTGGGACAGGGCGTCATACTACTGGGCCAGGGCGACACACTACTGGGACAGGGCATCATATTACTGGGACAGGGCTTCACACTACTGAGACAGGGCATCATACTACTGGGACAGGGTGACACACTACTGGGACAGGGCATCATACTACTGGGACAGGGCATCATATTACTGGGACAGGGCTTCACACTACTGAGACAGGGCATCATACTACTGGGACAGGGTGACACACTACTGGGACAGGGCATCATACTACTGGGATAGGGCTTCACACTACTGAGACAGGGCATCATACTACTGGGACAGGGCGACACACTACTGGGACAGGGCTTCACACTACTGGGATAGGGTGTCATTCTACTGGGACAGGGCTTCATACTACTGAGACAGAGCATCATACTACTGGGACAGGGCGTCATACTACTGGGCCAGGGCGACACACTACTGGGACAGGGCATCATATTACTGGGACAGGGCTTCACACTACTGAGACAGGGCATCATACTACTGGGACAGGGTGACACACTACTGGGACAGGGTGTCATTCTACTGGGACAGGGCATCATACTACTGAGACAGGGCATCATACTACTGGGACATGGCTTCATACTACAGGGACAGGGCGTCATACTAGTGGGAATGGGTGTCATGCTACTGGGACGGGGCGTCATACTACTGGGATGGGGCATCATACTACTGGGAATGGGCATCATACTACTGGGAATGGGCGTCATTCTACTGGCAATGGACGTCATACTACTGGGAATGGGCATCATTCTACTGGGAATGGGCGTCATACTACTGGGAATGGGCGTCATTCTACTGGCAATGGACGTCATACTACTGGGAATGGGCGTCATACTACTGGGAATGGGTATCATACTACTGGGACAGGGCAACACACTACTGGAACAGGGTGTCATTCTACTGGGACAGGGCTTCATACTACTGAGATAGGGCATCATACTACAGGGACAGGGCATCATACTAGTTCACATATCCACCAATGTCTATAGCCAGGTACTCATTGACATAGCTGAGTGAACTCTCTATAGCCAGGTACTCATTGACACAGCTGAGTGAACTGTCTATAGCCAGGTACTCATTGACACAGCTGAGTGAATTGTCTATAGCCAGGTACTCATTGACACAGCTGAGTGAACTGTCTATAGCCAGGTACTCATTGATACAGCTGAGTGAACTGTCTATAGCCAGGTACTCATTGACATAGCTGAGTGAACTGTCTATAGCCAGGTACTCATTGACACAGCTGAGTGAACTGAGGCAACGTAGAGAGAACAAAATTACCCAGGCTTCGAAATGGCAGCAAGATGATTAAAAATCGGGTTCTCTTGATTGCAACGCTGATGTTCTAACCACTACGCTACCTCACACTATCCACTACGCTACCTCACACTATCCACTACGCTACCTCACACTATCCACTACGCTACCTCACACTATCCACTATGCTACCTCACACTATACATCAACTGTCACAGTGACAGTATTCAAATGTCACAGTGATAGTATTCAACTGGCAGTGATAGTATTCAAAGGTCACAATGATAGTATTTAACTGTCACAGTGACTACTGCCAACACAGTTGACTTGTGTCTTATTACAATAGTTTACATTCACAACTCAAACATTTTATTTAAAACCACTGCTTATGTTTACAATTACTCTTATGTTTACAATTACTCTTATGTTTACAATTACTCTTATGCTTACAATTACTCTTATGTTTACAATTACTCCTATGTTTACAATTACTCTTGTCTACACTGACCCTCTCTAGAATCAAATACGCAGCTGACATCACAAATGCCCCACAAAACATTTGCTTTATGTAGTGCCAATTAGCTTGTGACATTGTGTCTACTGGTGACATTGTGTCTACTGTGTGACATTTTGTTGCAGTTTTTATTGCCAGCATGAACCAGCCCCATCTACCTGACCACCACCTGACCACCACTTGACCACTATCACTGCATAGTGATTGCGGGGTATTCCCACTTCACCTACTCTCAATTAGGATTAAATATTTGGTTATAAAGATCTGTCTTTAGCAATTTTTATCAAAATCAAGTTTTTCTTGAGTTAAATCTTATTCTTATCTTATAAACAACATTCACTAAATCCAAACATAGCTTATATATATAACTCAATAAAATGCAGATTTCTGCAAAGCCACTATTGTGAAAATGCTAAAGAAAGCCATATGTAGTTAACTTTTGACCATGTTGAAGCCAAACCATCTACATGACCAAGACAAAGTGATATATGAGTATACATGACCAAGACAAAGTGATATATGAGTATACATGACCAAGACAAAGTGACATATGAGTATACATGACCAAGACAAAGTGATATATGAGTATACATGACCAAGACAAAGTGATATATGAGTAGACAAAGGGGGTGTGGTGGTTAATTGGCCAGTAGGGAACTGGGAATCTGTCTCACAATTAGCCATACAATCAGAGTAAGCAAAATAAGGATGAATTGACTAAAGGACACAACTAGACAGTCAGGTGATAGTCACTTGTGTTTATAATGAATCCTGAAACTGGAGTTGATTTCCAGACATGACATGTTGAATCTCTACAAAGTGCCACATCTTGTACAATATCACAGAACAAGTAGTTATGTTTGTGTAGAGTGACAGTAATATGTGACAGTCACACAATGACTGTCATACACAGGTGAATGGTGTTTGCTGTTTTTGTTCAATGCAGCTGTCGCAAACATATGAGTCATCAATGTGCACAGAAACTGCGACTACAACTCCCAGTTACACACTTGTTAAGACTCAAATCTGGCCTGCCACCTGGAGTCTTATCCGATTCGAAAATTGAATCGGGAACCCGATTACTCGCCAGTGTGTGCCAATGTGTGCGGCCCTGGGGTGGTCACTCGCCAATGTGTGCGGCCCCGGGGTGGTCACTCGTCAGTGTGTGCGGCCGCGGGGTGGTCACTCGCCAGTGTGTGCGGCCCTGGGGTGGTCACTTGCCAGTGTGTGCGGCCCTGGGGTGGTCACTCGCCAATGTGTGTGGCCCCGGGGTGGTCACTCGCCAGTGTGTGTGGCCCTGGGGTGGTCACTCACCAGTGTGTGCGGCCCCAGGTGGTCACTCAAAGCCCAGTCACAAGTGTTAGCAGTTCTTAGATTGCCACTCAATTGTCGGGAATCCCTTAGCCAATAGCAGTGTGGCGTTTGTCACGTGACACATAATCGAGGCTCCCTGCTTGAAACCCTGTTCTGGAAAGTCCCTTGCTCATCCCTCTCCTCTATATGGGGTGCAACCCACCAGTGTGGATGGGTCACACAGTGGGGTCAATTCCATTTTGTCAATTACAATTCCATTCAATACAAAAATCTATTCAAATTCCATCTGGGGAAATCGATTTCAGTCAACTAAAAAAACTCATTCATAGGCCACCTGTATTTATAGGTCTTGTAGTTGGTTGTGGAAGTAGACATTTGTTATTTTGATGATCTGAAGATTGGCTGACATGGTGTGATGGGCAGGTGACGAGTTTACTTTAAAGATTGGCTGACATGGTGTGATGGCCAGGTGACAAGTTTACTTTGAAGATTGGCTGACATGGTGTGATGGCCAGGTGACGAGTTTACTTTAAAGATTGGCTGACATGGTGTGATGGCCAGGTGACGAGTTTACTTTAAAGATTGGCTGACATGGTGTGATGGGCAGGTGACGAGTTTACTTTAAAGATTGGCTGACATGGTGTGATGGGCAGGTGACGAGTTTACTTTGAAGATTGGCTGACATTGTGTGATGGGCAGGTGACGAGTTTACTTTAAAGATTGGCTGACATGGTGTGATGGCCAGGTGACAAGTTTAATTTGAAGATTGGCTGACATGGTGTGATGGGCAGGTGACGAGTTTACTTTAAAGATTGGCTGACATGGTGTGATGGGCAGGTGACGAGTTTACTTTAAAGATTGGCTGACATTGTGTGATGGGCAGGTGATGAGTTTACTTTAAAGATTGGCTGACATGGTGTGATGGGCAGGTGACGAGTTAACTTTGAAGATTGGCTGACATTGTGTGATGGGCAGGTGACGAGTTTAATTTGAAGATGGGCTGACGTGGTGTGATGGACAGGTGATGAGTTTATTTTGAATTCAAAACAGGTTGTACCTTGGAGCCTTGGAAAAAGTTCCTATTCTAAATAAGCATGTATAATTTGCCTGATTTGTAGTGGCACCCTCTGTGTGTGTGTTATAATTAGTGTCAAACACTGGCTGCCACAGCTTGTAGATTTGTTGTGGCACCCTCTGTGTGTGTGTTACAATGAGTGTCAGACACTGGCTGCCATAGCTTACCACCTGAATATTACTTAACAGAGTAATTGGCTACTGCTGCATTGTCTCATTGAGCAGGTGTTTCTGAAGCTATTAACTTATCAACCTGTTATTCATTTACACTTTGTGTCAGTAACACTAAGTAACACTAACACTATGTGCAACAGTACGTGTGACAGTACGTGTGGCAGTATGTGTGACAGTATGTGCAACAGTACGTGTGGCAGTACGTGTGGCAGTATGTGTGACAGTATGTGTGGCAGTATGTGCGACAGTACGTGTGACAGTATGTGTGACAGTATGTGTGGCAGTACGTGTGGCAGTATGTGTGGCAGTATGTGTGACAGTACGTGTGACAGTATGTGTGACAGTATGTGTGGCAGTATGTGTGACAGCATGTGTGGCAGTATGTGTGACAGTATGTGTGACAGTACGTGCGACAGTACGTGTGGCAGTATGTGTGACAGTATGTGCGACAGTATGTGTGACAGTATGTGTGGCAGTACGTGTGGCAGTATGTGTGGCAGTATGTGTGACAGTACGTGTGACAGTATGTGTGACAGTATGTGTGGCAGTATGTGTGACAGTATGTGTGACAGTACGTGTGACAGTATGTGTGGCAGTATGTGTGACAGTATGTGTGGCAGTATGTGTGACAGTACGTGTGACAGTATGTGTGACAGTATGTGTGGCAGTATGTGTGACAGTACGTGTGACAGTACGTGTGGCAGTATGTGTGACAGTATGTGTGGCAGTATGTGTGACAGTATGTGTGACAGTATGTGTGACAGCATGTGTGGCAGTATGTGTGACAGTATGTGTGACAGTACGTGCGACAGTACGTGTGGCAGTATGTGTGACAGTATGTGCGACAGTACGTGTGACAGTATGTGTGACAGTATGTGTGGCAGTACGTGTGGCAGTATGTGTGGCAGTATGTGTGACAGTACGTGTGACAGTATGTGTGACAGTATGTGTGGCAGTATGTGTGACAGTATGTGTGACAGTATGTGTGACAGTACGTGTGACAGTATGTGTGGCAGTATGTGTGACAGTATGTGTGGCAGTATGTGTGACAGTATGTGCGACAGTACGTGTGGCAGTATGTGTGACAGTATGTGCGACAGTATGTGTGGCAGTATGTGTGACAGCATGTACAATAAGGCAGTAGTAGCAGTTGTAAAAAGGTAAAGGTATGATCTTATACAGCACAGTAGCCAGTCCTTTGGGACTGCTCAAAGCGCTTTACTGGCAGACCTGTTCATTCCAACGCCATCTCAACTTCTCTGAGAAGCATTCAGCCATGCTGCAATTACTGCACAAAGACTATTCATTCAGATGTCCACCTTTGTCTGTAGCCAGGTAGTCATTTATACACCTGAGTGGACAGTGGCAACATGGGATGAACAGTGGCAACTTGGGGTGAACAGTGGCAACATGGGATGAACAGTGTCAACATGGGGTGAACAGTGGCAACATGGGATGAACAGTGGCAACTTGGGGTGAACAGTGGCAACATGGGATGAACAGTGTCAACATGGGGTGCACAGTGGCAACTTGGGGTGAACAGTGGCAACATGGGATGAACAGTGGCAACATGGGATGAACAGTGGCAACATGGGATGAACAGTGGCAACATGGGATGAACAGTGGCAACTTGGGGTGAACAGTGGCAACATGGGATGAACAGTGGCAACATGGGGTGAACAGTGGCAACATGGGATGAACAGTGGCAACTTGGGGTGAACAGTGGCAACATGGGATGAACAGTGGCAACATGGGATGAACAGTGGCAACATGGGGTGAACAGTGGCAACTTGGGGTGAACAGTGGCAACATGGGGTGAACAGTGGCAACATGGGGTGAACAGTGGCAACATGGGATGAACAGTGGCAACATGGGGTGAACAGTGGCAACATGGGGTGAACAGTGGCAACATGGGATGAACAGTGGCAACTTGGGGTGAACAGTGGCAACATGGGATGAACAGTGGCAACATGGGGTGAACAGTGGCAACATGGGATGAACAGTGGCAACTTGGGGTGAACAGTGGCAACATGGGGTGAACAGTGGCAACATGGGGTGAACAGTGGCAACATGGGATGAACAGTGTCAACATGGGGTGAACAGTGGCAACTTGGGATGAACAGTGGCAACATGGGATGAACAGTGGCAACATGGGATGAACAGTGGCAACATGGGGTGAACAGTGGCAACATGGGATGAACAGTGGCAACATGGGATGAACAGTGGCAACTTGGGGTGAACAGTGGCAACATGGGATGAACAGTGGCAACATGGGGTGAACAGTGGCAACATGGGGTGAACAGTGGCAACATGGGGTGAACAGTGGCAACATGGGGTGAACAGTGGCAACATGGGGTGAACAGTGGCAACATGGGGTGAACAGTGGCAATATGGGGTGAACAGTGGCAACATGGGGTGAACAGTGGTAAAATGGGGTGAACAGTGACAACATGGGGTGAACAGTGGCAACTTGGGGTGAACGAAACTGCGAAAGCTTCGAAGCAGCAACGAGAGGATTCGAACTCGGGTTCTCTCGATTGAGAGCCCGACATTCTAATATGCTACTGCACCCCTGCGCTACCGCACCCAAAGCTACCACACCCCACTATTGTCAAGACACATGGTTCACTGCTACAGCGTCCCTCTGACAGGATCACACACAACTCAGTGGGTCTCATCGTACATTTACCAACAAACAGATTCACCCTCCTTCTTGTTCATAGAGACAGAGCCTCCTTCTTGTTCATAGAGACAGAGCCTTCTTTGTGTTTATAGAGACAGAGCTTCCTTTGTGTTTATAGAGACAGAGCCTCCTTTGTGTTTATAGAGACAGAGCCTCATTCCTGTTCTTAGAGACAGAGCCTCCATCATGTTCATAGAGACAGAGCCTCCTTCATGTTCATAGAGACAGAACTTCCTTCGTGTTCATAGAGACAGAGCTTCCTTTGTGTTTATAGAGATTCATTAGAGACAGAGCCTCCTTCCTGTTCTTAGAGACAGAGCCTCCTTCCTGTTCTTAGAGACAGAACCTCCTTCTTGTTCATAGAGACAGAGCCTCCTTTGTGTTTATAGAGAGTCATTAGAGACAGAGCCTCCTTCTTGTTCATAGAGACAGAGCCTCCTTCTTGTTCGTAGAGACAGAACCTCCTTCCTGTTCTTAGAGACAGAGCTTCCTTCGTGTTCATAGAGATAGAACCTCCTTCGTGTTTATAGAGACAAAGCTTCCTTTGTGTTTATAGAGACAGAGCCTCCTCCTTCTTGTTCATAGAGACAGAGCCTCCTTCTTGTTCATAGAGACAAAGCCTCCTTTGTGTTTATAGAGACAGAACCTCCTTCCTGTTCATAGAGACAGAACCTCCTTCCTGTTCATAGAGACAGAGCCTCCTTCTTGTACATAGAGACAGAGCCTCCTTCTTGTTCATAGAGACATAACCTCCTTCCTTTTCTTACAGACAGCACACATGGACAGGTTTCAACATGTCTACGCAGAGTTTCCACTGAGACCAACTACACACAGAACTAAAATATACAGCATTGCTAGCACTGGTGTATGGCCCCCCAGGAACAAAAAAACACTAAAAAAACATGTTGATGAATGTGTGGAAACAGAAAATGGAGTATAATTGTGGTCTCACCAAGCTAGCACTAACAAAAAGTGGAGTATAACTGCAGTCTCACCACACTAGCCCTAACAGAAAGTGGAGTACAATTGCAGTCGCACCACACTAGCCCTAACAGAAAGTGGAGTACAACTGCAGTCTCACCACACTAGCCCTAACAGAAAGTGGAGTACAATTGCAGTCGCACCACACTAGCCCTAACAGAAAGTGGAGTACAACTGCAGTCTCACCACACTAGCCCTAACAGAAAGTGGAGTACAACTGCAGTCGCACCACACTAGCCCTAACAGAAAGTGGAGTACAACTGCAGTCTCACCACACTAGCCCTAACAGAAAGTGGAGTACAACTGCAGTCACACCACACTAGCCCTAACAGAAAGTGGAGTACAATTGCAGTCGCACCACACTAGCCCTAACAGAAAGTGGAGTACAATTGCAGTCTCACCACACTAGCCCTAACAGAAAGTGGAGTACAATTGCAGTCTCACCACACTAGCCCTAACAGAAAGTGGAGTACAATTGCAGTCTCACCACACTAGCCCTAACAGAAAGTGGAGTACAACTGCAGTCTCACCACACTAGCCCTAACAGAAAGTGGATTACAACTGCAGTCTCACCACACTAGCCCTAACAGAAAGTGGAGTACAATTGCAGTCTCACCACACTAGCCCTAACAGAAAGTGGATTACAACTGCAGTCTCACCACACTAGCCCTAACAGAAAGTGGATTACAACTGCAGTCTCACCACACTAGCCCTAACAGAAAGTGGAGTACAATTGCAGTCTCACCACACTAGCCCTAACAGAAAGTGGAGTACAACTGCAGTCTCACCACACTAGCCCTAACAGAAAGTGGAGTACAACTGCAGTCTCACCACACTAGCCCTAACAGAAAGTGGAGTACAACTGCAGTCTCACCACACTAGCCCTAACAGAAAGTGGAGTACAACTGCAGTCTCACCACACTAGCCCTAACAGAAAGTGGAGTACAATTGCAGTCTCACCACACTAGCCCTAACAGAAAGTGGAGTACAATTGCAGTCTCACCACACTAGCCCTAACAGAAAGTGGCGTACAACTGCATTCACACCACACTAGCCCTAATAGAAAGTGGAGTACAACTGCAGTCTCACCACACTAGCCCTAACAGAAAGTGGAGTACAACTGCAGTCTCACCACACTAGCCCTAACAGAAAGTGGAGTACAACTGCAGTCTCACCACACTAGCCCTAACAGAAAGTGGAGTACAACTGCAGTCTCACCACACTAGCCCTAACAGAAAGTGGAGTACAACTGCAGTCTCACCACACTAGCCCTAACAGAAAGTGGAGTACAATTGCAGTCTCACCACACTAGCCCTAACAGAAAGTGGAGTACAATTGCAGTCTCACCACACTAGCCCTAACAGAAAGTGGAGTACAATTGCAGTCACACCACACTAGCCCTAACAGAAAGTGGAGTACAACTGCAGTCGCACCACACTAGCCCTAACAGAAAGACGGAACAGAAGCAGTTAGTGTAGTACTTCCAACAGTCCTTCCTGCCTCTGTTGACTCAGTATCACTAACTGCACACAGGGCAGTCTGTCATCTGTCATGTGGTCACAAACACTGCTGTAGAGAGGGTGAAGTAACACTGCCTTGAATAAACACTGCACATATTGCACTGTCTTGCATAATACTGCTGATGCACAATTAGAGTATATTGTATTACTTGGTTCATGAAACCAATTCAATCAAAGCTTCTGTTAAACATTCCTGGCCTTACTCCTCTACTGGAATCAGTTAAACATTCCTGGCCTTACTCCTCTACTGGAATCAGTTAAACATTCCTGGCTTTACTCCTCTACTGGAATCAGTTAAACATTCCTGGCCTTACTCCTCTACTGGAATCAGTTAAACATTCCTGGCCTTACTCCTCTACTGGAATCAGTTAAACATTCCTGGCTTTACTCCTCTACTGGAATCAGTTACATTCCTGGCCTTAACCCTCAACTTGGTTGCCTTGGTAACAGTTGTAGACCTCCCAAAAATCTGTATTGAACATGGAAAATATATACCACAAGACAGTGTGATTATGTTAGGGTTGGAGTAAACGGGAACAGGTGTGATTATGTTCTTCACTTCACTTCACTTCACTTTCCCATAACCCGTAAGGATCGTTGGGGCAGCATTGATGACTTTCTAACCAGCTCTCTCCACGTTTCCCTGTTCTCTACAGCCCTCTGGGAGTCAGCGAACTCCATTCCTGTCCACTCTTTGATGTTGTCTTCCCACCTCTTCTTCTGTCTACCTCTTCGTCTCCCCCCTCTTACGGTACCTTGCAGTATAGTCTTTGCAAGGCCAGATGATCGTGATACATGACCGTACCACTTCAATTTACGCTTCTTAACTGTTGTAAGAAGGTCATCATATGGTCCGATGGCTTCTTTGATCTTGTTGCGGACAGCTTCGTTAGTAACATGGTCTTTGTATGATATGCGCAAGATCTTCCGAAAGCATCTCATTTCCATGGCTTGTATCCTCTTCTGTAGATCTGCTGAGAGGGTCCATGTTTCACAAGCGTACAGAAAGATGGACATGACAAGGGAGCGCATCAGCCTTATCTTCGAACTGACTGTGATGTTTCTGTCGTTCCATAAGGGTTTCAACCTTGTTAGTGCTGCTGTTGTCTGTGCAATCCTGGCAAGTATCTCCGGTTTGGAACCCTCATCTGTGATAATTGATCCCAAGTACCTGAAGCTTGTTACTGTCTGAAGTCTCTGTCCATTAACTTTGACCTCTGTGCTGATGCCTTGTGTGTTGTTCGTCATCAGTTTGGTCTTTTCGGCACTGATCTCCATGCCGTATGATGTAGATGTTTTTTCAAGGTGCTCCACTAAATTGACTAGTTCTTGTTCATCTCCTGCTAAGCCGTCGATGTCGTCAGCAAAACGAAGGTTGGTGATTGTCCTGCCTCCAATGCTGACAGTGCCTTGATGGTTTTCTAAAGCATCAGTCATGATCCTTTCCAGAAAAATGTTGAAGAGCATTGGTGATAGTAGGCATCCTTGTCGAACTCCGACTGTTGTTCGAAACCAGTCTCCTATGCTGCTGTTGAAGGTTACTGCACTGGTGGCATTGTCATATAGGTGTTCAATGGTTCGGACAAGCTTGGAGCCAATGTTGTACTTCCTCATGGTTGCCCATAGGGCCGCATGCCATACCTTATCAAAGGCCTTCTTGAAATCAATAAAGACATGATACAGGCTTTGCTGATGTTGAAGGTGTTTCTCGCAAAGGATTCTAAGGTTGAAGATCTGTTCACTGGTGCTCCGTCCTGCTCGAAAACCCGCTTGTTCTTCAGCGATAATCTCTTCTGCCTGGGGTTTGAGTCTGTTGAGTAGTATCTTCAACATGACTTTGCTCGGGTGGTTGATGAGGCTGATTGTTCTGTAATTTTGGCACATCTGTAGGTTGCCTTTCTTCGGAAATGTTATGATCAGTTGACTGAGTCCATGGGGTGGGCCATTCTCCTGCCTGCCAGATCTTGTTGCAGATTGTTGTAAGTGTGATAATCAAGGCTTCCCCCCAGATTGAACCAGTTCTGCTGGTATGTTATCAATTCCAGCTGACTTTCCTTTTTTCAGAGACTTTACTGCAGCCTCCACTTCCTCATGAAGAATGGTGTAGTCGTCCTCTTCAGTAGTCTGTGTACAATTTAGTACTACTGGGTCTCCGTTGGTGTTGTGGCTGTACAATTCTGAGCAGTATTCTGTCCATCGATTGAGGATCTGCTGTTCTTCTGTCAGGCATTTCCCTGATTTGTCTTGGATAGTGGTAGTTATCCCTTTCTTCACTGATGTCAGGTCTTTCACTATTTGATAAGCCTTCTTGCTGTTGTTCTTGCTCAAGCTGTCTTCAATTTCACAGCATTGGTCTGCTATCCAGTTATCTTTTGCTCTTCTCATATCTTGTTTAATCTTCTTGTTGACTTCTCTGTATTTTGCTGCACCTTCAGGATCACATTTTCTCCTTTTCAATTCCCTTCTTTTGTCACAAAGATCTAGGATGTCTGTTGTGACCCATGGTTTCTTTGTCCGACGGTGTTTTCCAAGGATCTCATGGGCTGTGTCGGTCACTATTTTGTTGAAGGTGTTGGTCAGCAAGTTCACGTCGGTATATTTGTCATCCAGTATGATAAGTGGTGCAAATTTCCCACCTATCATTGCTTTGAATGCTTCTGCTACATCAGGATCCTTAAGTTTCTCGATGTCAAATTTGATTCTTGTTGGCTTTGTGATTATGTTAGGGTTGGAGTAAATGGGAACAGGTGTGATTATGTTAGGGTTGGAGTAAACGGGAACAGGTGTGATTATGTTAAGGTTGGAGTAAACGGGAACAGGTGTGATTATGTTAGGGTTGGAGTAAACGGGAACAGGTGTGATTATGTTAGGGTTGGAGTAAACGGGAACAGGTGTGATTATGTTAGGGTTGGAGTAAACGGGAACAGGTGTGATTATGTTAGGGTTGGAGTAAACGGGAACAGGTGTGATTATGTTAGGGTTGGAGTAAACGGGAACAGGTGGGATTATGTTAGGGTTGGAGTAAACGGGAACAGGTGTGATTATGTTAGGGTTGGAGTAAATGGGAACAGGTGTGATTATGTTAGGGTTGGAGTAAACGGGAACAGGTGTGATTATGTTAGGGTTGGAGTAAATGGGAGCAGGTGTGATTATGTTAGGGTTGGAGTAAGCGGGAACAGGTCTGATTATGTTAGGGTTGGAGTAAATGGGAACAGGTCTGATTATGTTAGGAGTAAACTGGAATAGGTGTGACAGTGATACAGTGGGAAAGAACTGTTGACTGTCAGGGTTGTTGACTGTCAGGGCTGTTGATGGTCAGGGCTGTTAACTGTCAGGGTTGTTGATTGTCAGAGCTGTTGATGATCAGGGCTGTTGACTGTTAGGGTTATTGATTGTCAGACCTGTTGATGATTAGGGCTGTTGACTGTTAGGGTTGTTGACTGTCAGAGCTGTTGATGATCAGGGCTGCTGACCATCAGGGCTGTTGATGGTCAGGGTTGTTGACTGTCAGGGTTGTTGTCTAATGAATGAGGCACATTACAGACCACTGAGTCCTCTACAAGGCACAAGGCTACTGTTTGGGACAATGTCTACTTGTGCACATTCACCCCTATCTCTCCCTCTCTCCAGTTACCCCAACCTTCCCTGCACAGTGACACAGTTAACTCACCCCAAAGGCCAGTAGAGCACACCCACAGGGCAGCAGAACACTAGGGTGTTGACCTCACTGACCTACTGCTGTCTGAGACACTGACCACATCCTTTATCCACACATGTCCAGCCTGGATGGCCCCCATCCTGTCCACTCAGAGTAATATACTTCCAGACCACTGACCACTGTTTCAATTAAAGTTTGGACAGTTCTGCTCACCCCAGATTGCCTGTGTCACACAGTCCCCGTGTGTGCTATGATGAGACAAGGAAAGCCATTCACCCCCAATCACCATTGGTCCCTTCTACCTGGTGTCTATGCCTGGGAAATAAAATATCCCAGGCATGGGGTAAATGTGTGACCTGCTCACTAACTTTAGACAAGGACACTGACAATAAACCACCCCCATGTTAGCCCTAGACAAGGCTAGCTGTCCATAGTACAACCTCCCCCATGTTAGCCCTAGACAGGGCTAGCTGTCCATAGTACAACCCTCCCCCATGTTAGCCCTAGACAGGACTAGCTGTCCATAGTACAACCTCCCAAGTGATACATGAAGTGAGTGATAATAGGGTACCTTGAGGCCACCACCATCTCAGCAGCACAATGGTTGTTGTCAGACTCCAGCTGTCACAAGCTGTCTGGCCACACAGTCTGGCTGGTGACACTGACTACTGTCACCAAGAGGGATTCCCTGGCTGCAGGCTCCCTGTGGCATGTCACCCTGGCTGCCAGGACAGTTAGACTGTTTGTGTTTACCCGCCAAAAGGTAGTAGTGTCTATTCACCAGCTCCCTGCAAGCTTGCCAGTCTGGGCAGGCAGGGGTCATCAAGCTGTGACCTGTGCTCATTTATTGAAGGGGGAACCACATGAGTCTGGTGGGCTGTAACTTGGTGAGTGGTAATTAGGGGTGTTGGGTAATGCTAGCCTAGCCTGGCACATCTGACACAGACACCCAACTAACCACTAGCCTGACACATCTAACACGGACACCCAGCTAACCACTAGCCTGACACATCTAACACAGACACCCAGCTACCCACTAACCTGGCACATCTGACACAGACACCCAACTAACCACTAGCCTGACACATCTAACACAGACACCCAGCTAACCACTAGTCTGGCACATCTAACACAGACACCCAGCTACCCACTAGCCTGACACATCTAACACAGACACCCAGCTAACCACTAGTCTGGCACATCTAACACAGACACCCAGCTACCCACTATGTTGAGCTTACTTTTGGGAACAAAAAGCTGTTTAACAAGATTTGCCATCCAAGCCAAAGGCCCAGATGGCAAGTGGACAAGGAAGCCATTGGCTTATCGAGAGTCCAACAATGTTCATCTACTTATAGCCCGCCCTCCTGAGATATGTGTCAACCTTGTTTTTAAACATATTCAAGCTGCTAGCAGTTACACAATCTGTAGACAATTTGTTCCATTCATTTATTGTCCTCTGTGAGAACGAGTGCTTCCTGATGTCCAATCTACATTGATCTTTTACTAATTTTACCTCATGTCCTCTAGTTCTGCTATCCTTCTTGAATGAGAAAAACATATTTCTATCAATATTTTCATACCCATTCAATATCTTAAAAACTTCAATCTGATCTCCTCTTAACCTCCTTGTTTCTAGAGTTGTTAAACCACATTCTTTCAGGCGTTCTTCATAACTAAGGTCTCTCAGTTCTGGAATAATTTTAGTTGCTCTCCTTTGTATGCGTTCAAGCGCATCTATATCCTTCTTACGATATGGTCTCCATGCTTGTATACAGTATTCTAAATGAGGTCTATCTATTGCTTTATAAAGAGGTATAATTAACTTTTTTCCCTCGTATGCTATGTTTCTTCTAATCAATCCAAGAATTTGATTACCCTTTGAAGCTGCAATACCACACTGCTCTGAAACTTTCATATCAGCGATTATTGTAACTCCTAAGTCCTTTTTTTTTACAGTAGTACCCAGAACAGTATCTCCCATTTTATAGTTTACATTCAAGTTCCTATGTCCTGTATGTAGGCATTTACATTTCCCAAAATTGAACAACATCTGCCATTTCTCAGAACATTTCACTAATCTGTCTAGATCGTTTTGTAAATGTTGTTTATCACCATCAGTATTAACCTTTCTAAACAGTTTTGTGTCATCCACAAATTTCAGTACGTTACTTGTTATACTGTCGTCCAAGTCATTGATATAAATTAAGAATAATATAGGTCCTAATACTGATCCTTGAGGTACCCCACTCAAAACCGATTTCCAATTTGAAACTTCTCCATCTACTACAACTCATTGTCTTCTGTCAGTCAGCCATTGTTCTATCCAGTCAGTTATGCTATCCCCGATACCATGGGCTTTTAATTTAAGTAGTAATCTTTGATCTGGCACTTTGTCAAAAGCTTTCTGAAAATCTAAGTAGATAATATGACTTCCGGCTACTTGGACTTGGTGCAGCGACTTGAATTTGGTGTAGATCATTTACAGAAATACGCGGAATATCAAATAGAACAAGTATTACTATTGCATATATATTATACACAAACGTATTGTAGACATATATTAGGAAACAGGTTTTGTTAATTATTAGTCAGAGGGAGTATTTTAGAGTACGTTAGTTTCGGGTTCTGTCAGGGAATTCAGCGAGCGTTAATAGGGTTGTTTACAATTCGAAAATTGAGATAGCATAGTGAATAGTCAGTAACATTGAATATTGGTTAGAATAAGTATTAGTATTATACATATATTGTTCACCAACTTCTTGTAGACATATTAAGAAACCGTTTTTGTTAACAGAGGTCTACTGTTTCCATTAGTAAGGAATCCATGTTGAGATGAATTTAATAATTTATGCTCAACGAGGAAGTCCACCATATGGTCGTTAATTAACCTTTCTAATAATTTACAAATCACTGACGTTAAACTCACTGGTCTGTAATTCTCTGATTTATATCTCGAACCCTTTTTAAATAATGGTATGATGTTTGCTTCTTTCCATTCAAACGGAACAACTCCCTCTTTTAACGACAAGTTGAATACTCTTGCAAGTGGTATACTGATTTGTTCTACTGTTTCCATTAGTAATTTTGGAGGAATCCCATCCACTCCCGGTGATTTGTTATCCTTCATTGCCTTTATTTTCTTAGCTACCAATTCTGGAGTTACAACTAACGGACCTAAATAGTCAGATTTAGCCCCCTGAAATTTAGCATCAGCAACTGGTAATGAACTAATATCTTCTTTGGTAAACACTGAACTGAAGTAACCATTTAGGTCTTCCACCATTAAAAACCCCTGTGATATTATATTTCCAGCACTGTCTTCTAGAGGTCCAACCTTGTCTTGTACGTTTTGTTTACTCCTGACATATGCATAAAAACTCTTGCTGTCATTTTTTATGTTACATGCTAGTTTTTGCTCATAGCTTCTTTTAGATTGTCTGATTTCAGTTGTAGCTGCATTAAGTGCCTCTTTGTATTTTGCATAGTCTTCGTCCTTTCTGGTACGCCTATAAACCCTCCACATAGTTTGTTTTAGCATTATTTTTCTAATAGCCTCTTTTGACAAGTGTTTCTTTCTACACCGTTTTCCTTGTTTTTGGAAGGGAACAAAATTATCAATGATACTCTCAATTTCATATTTTAGAATATTCCAACATTCAATTGCGGTCTTATTCATCAGCATGTTATTCCAATCTAGGTTTGCTAAGTATTTTCTCATATCCTTGTAGTTACCTTTGTGGAAGTTTCTCTTGTACGTTTTCTTATTTTTACTTTCTGATTTTACATTGATGTCAAAATGTATTTGATTATGGTCACTATTACCCAATGGTTCAAATATGTTTACATTGTCCACTAATTCTTTTTGTGATGACAAAACTATATCTAATACATTTTCTCCCCTGGTTGGTTCTAGCACGTGCTGAGTAAGAAAGCTATCCTGGATTAAACATAGAAATTGTTGGTCTTCAATCCTTGTGCTCTCAAGAGAATTCCATTGTATGTGTCCATGGTTAAAATCTCCCATTATGATACATTCCCCTTTACTAACTTCCTTTATAGCATTTTTTATTTTGTGTTGTCCTCTTCGTTTATGTTAAGACTTCGGTAAACTAATCCAATAGTTAATTTTGAATTTCCTGAAACAATTTTGCACCAAACAGCCTCATCGCAATCTGCTTCCCTTTCTAGTTTTATTTCATAAGCCTGAATAGATTCTTTAACATATAAAATAACTCCCCCGCCCCTTCTTCCTATTCGATCTTTCCTAAACATTACGTATCCTGTCAGTCCTAATTCAGCATCTGTTATATCTATGTTGGCCCATGATTCAGTTATACCAATTATGTGAGGGTCAATATCTTCTACCATAATGTTTAATTCGTTTTTCTTATTTACTATGCTCCTTGCATTTAAACATAAGCATCTATAACCTTTTTCAGAGATATTTTTCAGATGATTTGATATTGGTTTATCTGTGCTAGTGGCCTCTTGTTCTGCTTGAGACACCTCTAGGTAACCCCCCTGCACTTCTAGTTTAAAGAATGATTACTTCCAAAAATATTTGTCATTGTACCCAAGTCACTATCTACTGCTGCTGAAAGTTTGTCCGCGAATACTGCCGCCCCCTTTCCACTTAAATGAAGCCCATCCTTCATGTACATATCAGCCCTCCCAACAAAACTTCCCCATAAATCCAACTTCCTCTTCCCTACATAGCTTCTGGACTGACATGTTAATTGCCATCCCCCGACAATTTCGATATTTGTGACCCCTCCTGCCCATTACTGGTAAAATCCCTGACAGTATTACCTGCTCAACCCGCGTCTGTTTTAGTGTTCTGACCAACTGCCTATATTTCCTAACTATGGCAGTTGTACCCTCCCTCTCTACGTTATTTGTCCCTACGTGTACTAAAACAGATCCACCCTTACCCGAGCCTACGATGTTTTTTACCCTCTCAGTTATCGCCTCTATTTTGGCTCCAGGCAAGCAGACCACCACATCATCTTTAAGAATCTGTCGGTCTTCCTAACTATTGAATCCCCCACAAACACCCTCGCTCTCTTCCTCACCCCCTCTATCACTGCTGCAGAATAACTCTTCCGTTCGATCCCCTCCATCACATTCTGTCCTGACCCTTTCCCTCCTGTCTCCTTCGCTCCTGTCTCCCCCACTTCCCACTCCTTTGCTCTTTTCTCTCCCACTCCCCTCTCCTTCACTCCGGTTGTTTTCCCTCCCGCCTCCCCCACTCCCTTCTCCTTCCCTTCTGTCTCCCCTACTCCCCTCTCCTTCACTCCGGTTGTCTTCCCTCCCGTTCCCCCTTTCCTTCCCATCTCCTTACGTCCTGTCTCCCTACGACCTGTTACCTTCCCTCCTCTCAGCTTCCTCCCAGGCTGCGGTGAGCTCTCCCTAGCTCTCTTGTGTCTTTCCCCACTTTATCATCTACTGTTCCCCCACGGGAACTACTGGCACAACCCCCCTGTTCCCTTCCCACCATTGCCACAACGAGCAGCCTCAGCTCTTCCAACTCCACCTCTAGTTCCTTCATCTTCGTACATCCCCTACACTAAAAACTAAAACTATCTGCCTGGACCTCAGCCCAGGACTTCTCGCACCCAGACTTGACGAAGTCCACCCAGTTACTGCAACTGCCACAAATTAAGTGCCTTGTGGCCTTTAACTGCCGTTTGCACGGCGCCATCATACAATTTAGTTTTAATTAGTTTGCTATGTTAGCCTTAAATAAGGCTGTTTTTGTGATCAAAAGAACACTTTAGTCTAATACACTTGCTAACTGTGTCTTCTATTAACCTCGCATGAGAAAAAAAATCCTGCCACCTAGCGAATACGGAGAACACTGTGTAACAAAACAACGAAGTCAGTGTGTACTAATTTACGCTAAAATCCTGCTGTTAATTCCTTTTTACCGAAAACGTTTACTACCACTATGTCAGATATTACCTGATGTATGCAATTTAAGTAAATAAATCACTTTATCTTATATATATATTAGCCAATGTAAACAATAGCTCGATGCACGGGTTGAATTCACGACCTGTAAACAAACTCCCTTTTATCGCTCGTTGAGTTTGAATCCAGGATAAAATACTACCTCTGTTAACGGTTTCTTAATATATGTCTACAAGAAGTTGGTGAACAATATATGTATACTAATAATACTTATTCTAACCAATATTCCAATGTTGTGAGATCAAACTGGAAAATGAAAGGGTGGATTAGTTACCGACTGATTGAATAAAAACTAACTGACCAGTAGATAACAATAAATCATTGTTTGGGAAGTGCACTGATATTTTAGATAAATGTGAAAAGTGAACAAAATCCCACAAAGTATTTTAATTTTTACCATTCTAGTCACATCCTGGTGATGACAACTGTATAATTTTTACCATTCTAGTCACATCCTGGCGATGACAACTGTATCATTTTTACCATTCAAGTCACATCCTGGCGATGACAACTATATAATTTTTACCATTCTAGTCACATCCTGACGATGACAACTGTATCATTTTCAACTTGTCCATTCAAGAAAGATGATTGTTGTCGTTTTACAAGTTCTTTCGTTGCTCAATTGTTTACTGTTAATTTGGACATAACCGTGAGAATATGTTCAAATCATGAGTATACTGTTTACACTTACATTCAAAGCAAATGTTTGCAAACTTGTGAAAGTTATAATAATAATAATAATTGACTTCTATGGCGCCTTTATCCTCAGGAACCTGAGATCAGAGGCGCGACAAAACAGAATCAGTAAGTGTAATCGTAAACAGGGACGCGCAAAAGTCAGTATCAGAACGAGGGACAACCGAACATTTATGGTGGGAATGCAAGTTGGAATAGGAGTTGACCAATATTTACATTTGTTGTTACAAACAGCCGTCTTATCTGCCACAGCAGGTTTCAGAGTCATGTTTATTGCCATTTGTTGTTACAAACAGCCGTCTTATCTGCCACAGCAGGTTTCAGTGTCATGTTTATTGCCATTTGTTGTTACAAACAGCCGTCTTATCTGCCACAGCAGATTTCAGAGTCATGTTTATTGCCATTTGTTGTTACAAACAGCCGTCTTATCTGCCACAGCAGGTTTCAGTCATGTTTATTGCCATTTGTTGTTACAAACAGCCGTCTTATCTGCCACAGCAGGTTTCAGTGTCATGTTTATTGCCATTTACAGGCTCAGTAATCTCACAATTCTACACTTATGGCAACATACCCTCCAACTAATGGAATACCTTTCAATTGTTCAGATTGGTCAAAGCCACACTAATTGAGTTGGTACCAAACTATAATTATTTCTAAAATAATTGTGTTTTAATGATTGCATGCAAGTTAAGCTCTGGTTTCAAAATTAATTTGTATTCAACCATTTTATCATGCACAAATAATTTCAAGAGTTTGTCTCAATTATTAATTGAATTAAGCAACCTTAAAATGAGCTAAACAAACAAAATATATGTATGTGCAATTTGTGCATGAAAGCTGCCATAAAATGTAAATGGTAATTAAAAAAACTATGAGGAATATAGCTGTTTTTTATATAAACGTATTCATTTAGATAACTTGTGTATTGGTGGTATACTCCATCCCATCAATGGCCCATCACACAACCTGGAGTTTGTGGAATATTTGACATGGAGCAAGCCATAAAAGGTGACATGTTTAATGTAACCTGGGGTAATTGTGTTTATCTGTACAATTTACTGGACTTTGTTTTAATTACAGTGTATGTATTAATCCATAACTGAACATTGTATGCTTTGGTGACATTATGATTATTAGTATAATACATAACTGAACATTGTATGCTTTGGTGACATTATGATTATTAGTATAATACATAACTGAACATTGTATGCTTTGGTGACATTATGATTATTAGTATAATACATAACTGAACATTGTATGCTTTGGTGACATTATGATTATTAGTATAATACATAACTGAACATTGTATGCTTTGGTGACATTATGATTATTAGTATAATACATAACTGAACATTGTATGCTTTGGTGACATTATGATTATTAGTATAATACATAACTGAACATTGTATGCTTTGGTGACATTATGATTGTTAGTATAATATATAATTGACAGCTAAAATATACTCTCCCTACAGTCAGTGTATTACCCATACAGCCAATATATTGTTGTAGTGGCGTGGTTGGTCTCTCTAAATAAATAAATATTATGACAACGGGGGGGGGGGGGGTACCAATATAAAGAAGAACTATCAAGATTTAACAAGACTGCCATCCCAAACAACAAGTTCCAGATGGCAAGTGGACAAGGAAGCCATTGGCTTATGGTGAGTCCAACAATTTTCTCATCTACGTGTAGCCCGCCTTTATCAGATATCCGTCAATTCTATTTTTAAACATATTCACACTACTAGCATTAACACAGTCATTTGACAGTTTGTTCCATTCAATTATCACCCTCTGTGAGAAAGAGTACTTTCTCATGTCCAATCTACACTGCTCCTTAACTAATGCTGCTTTGTGTCCTCTGGTTCTACTGCCTTCTTTAAGTTTGAAGAACATATTCCTATCAACATCCTCATAACCGTTCACTATTTTAAACATTTCTATTTGGTCTCCTCTTAGTCTCCTGGTCTCTAGTGTTGTCAAACCACATTGTAATCAGTGACTTTCGTAACTAAGGTCTTTCAATTCTGGAATCATTTTAGTTGCTCTTCGATGTATTCTTTCTAGCTTGTCTATGTCCTTTTTACGATACGGCCTCCATGCTTGAATACAATATTCCAAATGTGGTCTAACTATTGCTTTGTACTGGGGTACAATTAGCTGTTTCTCCTTATACATGATAGTTCTCCTAATTAGCCCTAGAATTTGATTTCCTTTCGAAGCAGCAATCCCACATTGCTCTGAAACTTTCATGTCAGCACTAAATGTTACTCCTAAGTCCTTTTCTTGTATGGTTTTACCTAGTACAGCATCCCCCATTTTATATTCTTCGTCCATGTTTCCATGTCCTATATGTATACATTTACACTTCCCAAAATAGAATAGCATTTGCCATTTTTCTTACCATTTAACTAATTTAACTAGATCATCCTGTAAACTTTGTTTATCTGTATCATTAGTAACCTTTCTGAATACTTTTGTGTCATCTGCAAATTTAAGTACTTTGCTAGATATGTCATCTTCCAAATCATTTATATATATATTAAACACAGTAAAGGGCCTAACACTGATCCCTGTGGTACCCTACTCAAAACAGATTTCCAGTTTGAAATCTCACCATCTACTATTACTCTCTGTCTTCTGTGTGTAAGCCACTTTTCTATCCAGTTGATTACATCTTTACCTATACCATGGGCTTTTAGTTTAAGTAACAATCTTTGATGTGGCACTTTATCGAAAGCTTTCTGAAAATCTATGTAGACAACATCCACTGGTGACCCTTCATCTACTTTGTAATTTCTTCCCAAAAACATAAGAGATTGGTTAGACATAACCTTTCTTTTAGGAACCCATGTTGAGATGTATTTATTAATTGATGTTTTACAAGGAATTCCACAATGTGGTCTCTAATTACTGTTTCGAGTAGTTTACATACAACTAAATAATACTTTGCTGCATTAACCAACCTTAATCTTTATTATAACAATCAATATTAAACCCTGACAGTCTACCAATTCCAGCTAAGCTTAGGACACCTATCAGCTGTTCACCAGTGTACCCAGCCCTTGGCTGAGAGGAAAACCCTCCTCAGCCTACACCACTGCCTGCCTGCAACTTCTCTCTGTGACTGCAACTTTTCTGTCTTTCACCCTGTCTACAACACTATATAACATCCAAGCTTGGCTCACCAAACACTCACTAGCCAATCATTATCTCTCACTTTCCTGCCTTCTAGTTTGAACAGACTAACTAACACCACATGTTTCTCATGAGGCAACAGTCCCTGGGTAATTAATTAACACTTATATTTATCAATCTGGTGACACTGGACCTTGGCTCTTATCTAACATATCCCAGAACTGACACCCCAGCACTGACACTGACAGGATACTTAAAACATGTAGTCAGATAAAATAAGTACAATTCATATCAAACTGATGCCATAGTTATATTATAAAACTGATGTGGTAACAATTATATTATAATGAGCCCTACCATATCATCACCCCTCCAGCCAATATATCACCCCTCCAGCCAATATATCACCCATCCAGCCAATATATCACCCCTCCAGCCAATATATCACCCCTCCAGCCAATATATCACCCTCCAGCCAATATATCACCCTCCAGCCAATATATCACCCTCCAGCCAATATATCACCCTCCAGCCAATATATCACCCCTCCAGCCGATATATATATCACCCTCCAGCCAATATATATTACCCTTCCAGCCAATATATCACCCTCCAGCCAATATATCACCCTCCAGCCAATATACCACCCTCCAGCCAACATATCACCCTCCAGCCAATATATCACCCTCCAGCCAATATATCACCCCTCCAGCCAATATATCACCCTCCAGCCAGCTGCAGTACAAGGGCACATCCACCTGAACTTATCTGTATACGATAACAACATGTTATCTATTTACAAGATAATAACATACTTCATCTCTTTACACGATAACAACATATGTTATCAGTTTATTAGCAGCTCAAGAAGTGTTAATAAACAATAATGTACATACTAAAGATATACTGCTAGATAAACAAATACATTAAAACCAGGCAATTGACAATGGTAAATTATGTGACAATAATAGTTTTTTTTAAAACTCCATCATCAACTGATTTAGCCTATCACAGATCCAGTTCATTGATGTCCAAATAAGTAGTGTGTGAATAGTTTAAGTAACGGTTTAATGAAAAAGTGCATATTTTTGTTAAAATCGTCAAAAAGAATTGACTTTAGTCATTAGATCTGGTAATGCTCAAAATATTGGATATCCAAAACGGTAAACACTACATGGGTTCAAGACTGACCATGGGCTTCCATCCTCTCACCGGTCACATGACAAAGTTAGAAAATCTCACCAAGGGCGAAATCAGAGCAAAATCAAACTTTTTTTTTTCCATTTTTGTTTCAATAAATGCTGGATCAAGAATTAAATAATGTTTATCTGATGATTTCACACAAAAAAGTTGCACAAACATGGCATCGGGGATGGCATAATTGACTGGATAGAACAATGGCTGACTGACATAAGACAGCGTGTTGCAGTAGATGGAGAAGTTTTAAACTGGAAATCAGTTTTGAGTGGGGTACCATAAGGATCAGTATTAGGACCTTTATTATTCTTAATATATATATATATATTCATACCCATTCAATATCTTAAAAACTTCAATCTGATCTCATCTTAACCTCCTTGTCTCTAGAGTTGTTAAACCACATTCTTTCAGGCGTTCTTCATAACTAAGGTCTCTCAGTTCTGGAATCATTTTAGTTGCTCTCCTTTGTATGCGTTCAAGCGTATCTATATCCTTCTTACGATATGGTCTCCATGCTTGTATACAGTATTCTAAATGAGGTCTAACTATTGCTTTATAAAGAGGTATGATTAACTTTTTTCCCTTGTATGTTATGTTTCTTCTAATCAATCCAAGAATTTTATTACCCTTTGAAGCTGCAATACCACACTGCTCTGAAACTTTCATATCAGTGCTTATTGTAACTCCTAAGTCCTTTTCTTTTACAGTAGTACCCAGAACAGTAGCTCCCATTTTATAGTTTACATTCAAGTTCCCATGTCCTGTATGTAGGCATTTACATTTCCCAAAATTGAACAGCATCTGCCATTTCTCAGACCATTTCACTAATCTGTCTAGATCGTTTTGTAAATGTTGTTTATCACCATCAGTATTAACCTTTCTAAACAGTTTTGTGTCGTCCGCAAATTTCAGTACGTTACTTGTTATATTCTCGTCCAAGTCATTGATATAAATTAAGAATAATATAGGTCCTAATACTGATCCTTGAGGTACCCCACTCAAAACCGATTTCCAATTCGAAACTTCTCCATCTACTACAACTCGTTGTCTTCTGTCAGTCAGCCATTGTTCTATCCAGTCAGTTATGCTATCCCCGATACCATGGGCTTTTAAGTTAAGTAGCAATCTTTGATGTGGCACTTTGTCAAAAGCTTTCTGAAAATCTAAGTAGATAATATCTACTGGCGATCCCATGTCTATCCACTTGGTGATTTCTTCCAAAAAACATAACATATTTGTTAAGCATGACCTCGCTTTAAGGAATCCATGTTGAGATGAATTTAATAATTTATGCTTAACGAGGAAGTCCACCATATGGTCTTTAATTAACCTTTCTAATAATTTACAAATCACTGACGTTAAACTCACTGGTCTGTAATTCTCTGACTTATTTCTCGAACCCTTTTTAAATAATGGTATGATGTTTGCTTCTTTCCATTCAAACGGAACAACTCCCTCTTTTAATGACAAGTTGAATACTCTTGCAAGTGGTATACTGATTTGATCTACTGTTTCCATTATTAATTTTGGAGGAATCCCATCCACTCCCGGTGATTTGTTATCCTTCATTGCCTTTATTTTCTTAGCTACCAATTCTGGAGTTACAACTAACGGTCCTAAATAGTCAGATTTAGCTCCCTGAAATTTAGCATCAGCAGCTGGTAATGAACTAATATCTTCTTTGGTAAACACTGAACTGAAGTAACCATTTAGGTCTTCCACCATTAAAAACCCCTGTGATATTATATTTCCAGCACTGTCTTCTAGAGGTCCAACCTTGTCTTGTACGTTTTGTTTACTCCTGACATATGCATAAAAACTCTTGCTGTCATTTTTTATGTTACATGCCAGTTTTTGCTCATAGCTTCTTTTAGATTGGATGATTTCAGTTGTAGCTGCATTAAGTGCCTCTTTGTATTTTGCATAGTCTTCTTCCTTTCTGGTACGCCTATAAACCCTCCACATAGTTTGTTTTAGCATTATTTTTCTAATTGCCTCTTTTGACAAGTGTTTCTTTCTACATCGTTTTCCTTGTTTTCGGAAGGGAACAAATTTATCAATGATACTCTCAATTTCATATTTTAGAATATTCCAACATTCAATTGCAGTCTTATTCATCAGCATGTTATTCCAATCTAGCTGTGCTAAGTATTTTCTCATATCTTTGTAGTTACCTTTGTGGAAGTTTCTCTTGTACGTTTTCTTATTTTTACTTTCTGATTTTACATTGATGTCAAAATGTATTTGATTATGGTCACTATTACCCAATGGTTCAAATATTTTTACATTGTCCACTAATTCTTTTTGTGATGACAAAACTATATCTAATACATTTTCTCCCCTGGTTGGTTCTAGTACGTGCTGAGTAAGAAAGCTATCCTGGATTAAACATAGAAATTGTTGATCCTCAATCCCTGTGCTCTCTACAGAATTCCATTGTATGTGTCCATGGTTAAAATCTCCCATTATGATACATTCCCCTTTGCTAACTTCCTTTATAGCGTTTTTTATTTTTGTGTTGTCCTCTTCGTTTATGTTTGGACTTCGGTAAACTAATCCTATAGTTAATTTTGAATTTCCTTTTGACACATATCTCAGGAGGGCGGGTTATAAGTAGATGAACATTGTTGGACTCTCGATAAGCCATCTGGGCCTTTGGCTTGGATGGCAAATCTTGTTAAATTGAGGAGGGTTCTTTAATTGAGGGAACTTTTATTGAGGAGGGACCTTTAATTGAAGAGGGACCTTTAATTGAAGAGGGAACTTTAATTGAGGAGGGACCTTTAATTGAGGAGACCTTTAATTGAGGAGAGACCTTTAATTGAGGAGAGACCTTTATTTGAGGAGAGACCTTTAATTGAGGAGAGACCTTTATTTGAGGAGAGACCTTTAATTGAGGAGAGACCTTTAATTGAGGAGAGACCTTTAATTGAGGAGAGACCTTTATTTGAGGAGAGACCTTTAATTGAGGAGAGACCTTTAATTGAGGAGAGACCTTTAATTGAGGAGAGACCTTTAATTGAGGAGGGACCCATAATGTCAATATGTTTTCTAAACATAAGTCAAACATAATTTTAAATTATGTTGTTCAGTATTGTTTTTATGTAAAAACCTATTTAATTTTTTTGCTAAATGTATCTCAATAACTTATTGTACATGTCACTAACAACGACAAGAACAGCAGCATTTTTTTTGTATAGTAAAAATAATTGCATTGTATGTCAGCCCTGTCACCTCCTGAACCCACAGTGTCATTAGAGGTATTCTGTGTTGGATGTCAGCCCTGTCACCTCCTGAACCCACAGTGTCATTAGAGGTATTCTGTGTTGGATGTCAGCCCTGTCACCTCCTGGACCCACAGTGTCATTAGATGTATTCTGTGTTGGATGTCAGCCCTGTCACCTCCTGAACCCACAGTGTCATTAAAGGTATTCTGTGTTGTGTGTCAGCCCTGTCACCTCCTGAACCCACAGTGTCATTAGAGGTATTCTGTGTTGGATGTCAGCCCTGTCACCTCCTGAACCCAAAGTGTCATTAGAGGTATTCTGTGTTGGATGTCAGCCCTGTCACCTCCTGAACCCACAGTGTCATTAGAGGTATTCTGTGTTGTGTGTCAGCCCTGTCACCTCCTGAACCCACAGTGTCATTAGAGGTATTCTGTGTTGGATGTCAGCCCTGTCACCTCCTGGACCCACAGTGTCATTAGAGGTATTCTGTGTTGTGTGTCAGCCCTGTCACCTCCTGGACCCACAGTGTCATTAGAGGTATTCTGTGTTGGATGTCAGCCCTGTCACCTCCTGAACCCACAGTGTCATTAGAGGTATTCTGTGTTGTGTGTCAGCCCTGTCACCTCCTGAACCCACAGTGTCATTAGAGGTATTCTGTGTTGGATGTCAGCCCTGTCACCTCCTGAACCCACAGTGTCATTAGAGGTATTCTGTGTTGGATGTCAGCCCTGTCACCTCCTGAACCCACAGTGTCATTAGAGGTATTCTGTGTTGTGTGTCAGCCCTGTCACCTCCTGAACCCACAGTGTCATTAGAGGTATTCTGTGTTGGATGTCAGCCCTGTCACCTCCTGGACCCACAGTGTCATTAGAGGTATTCTGTGTTGTGTGTCAGCCCTGTCACCTCCTGGACCCACAGTGTCATTAGAGGTATTCTGTGTTGTGTGTCAGCCCTGTCACCTCCTGAACCCACAGTGTCATTAGAGGTATTCTGTGTTGGATGTCAGCCCTGTCACCTCCTGGACCCACAGTGTCATTAGAGGTATTCTGTGTTGTGTGTCAGCCCTGTCACCTCCTGAACCCACAGTGTCATTAGAGGTATTCTGTGTTGTGTGTCAGCCCTGTCACCTCCTGGACCCACAGTGTCATTAGAGGTATTCTGTGTTGTATGTCAGCCCTGTCACCTCCTGGACCCACAGTGTCATTAGAGGTATTCTGTGTTGTATGTCAGCCCTGTCACCTCCTGTACCCACAGTGTCATTAGAGGTATTCTGTGTTGTGTGTCAGCCCTGTCACCTCCTGGACCCACAGTGTCATTAGAGGTATTCTGTGTTGGCTGTCAGCCCTGTCACCTCCTGGACCCACAGTGTCATTAGAGGTATTCTGTGTTGGATGTCAGCCCTGTCACCTCCTGAACCCACAGTGTCATTAAAGGTATTCTGTGTTGGGTGTCAGCCCTGTCACCTCCTGAACCCACAGTGTCATTAGAGGTATTCTGTGTTGGATGTCAGCCCTGTCACCTCCTGAACCCACAGTGTCATTAGAGGTATTCTGTGTTGGATGTCAGCCCTGTCACCTCCTGAACCCACAGTGTCATTAGAGGTATTCTGTGTTGGATGTCAGCCCTGTCACCTCCTGGACCCACAGTGTCATTAGAGGTATTCTGTGTTGGATGTCAGCCCTGTCACCTCCTGAACCCACAGTGTCATTAGAGGTATTCTGTGTTGGATGTCAGCCCTGTCACCTCCTGGACCCACAGTGTCATTAGAGGTATTCTGTGTTGGATGTCAGCCCTGTCACCTCCTGGACCCACAGTGTCATTAAAGGTATTCTGTGTTGGATGTCAGCCCTGTCACCTCCTGGACCCACAGTGTCATTAAAGGTATTCTGTGTTGGATGTCAGCCCTGTCACCTCCTGGACCCACAGTGTCATTAGAGGTATTCTGTGTTGGATGTCAGCCCTGTCACCTCCTGGACCCACAGTGTCATTAGAGGTATTCTGTGTTGGATGTCAGCCCTGTCACCTCCTGAACCCACAGTGTCATTAGAGGTATTCTGTGTTGTGTGTCAGCCCTGTCACCTCCTGAACCCACAGTGTCATTAGAGGTATTCTGTGTTGGATGTCAGCCCTGTCACCTCCTGAACCCAAAGTGTCATTAGAGGTATTCTGTGTTGGATGTCAGCCCTGTCACCTCCTGAACCCACAGTGTCATTAGAGGTATTCTGTGTTGTGTGTCAGCCCTGTCACCTCCTGAACCCACAGTGTCATTAGAGGTATTCTGTGTTGGATGTCAGCCCTGTCACCTCCTGGACCCACAGTGTCATTAGAGGTATTCTGTGTTGTGTGTCAGCCCTGTCACCTCCTGGACCCACAGTGTCATTAGAGGTATTCTGTGTTGTGTGTCAGCCCTGTCACCTCCTGAACCCACAGTGTCATTAGAGGTATTCTGTGTTGGATGTCAGCCCTGTCACCTCCTGGACCCACAGTGTCATTAGAGGTATTCTGTGTTGGATGTCAGCCCTGTCACCTCCTGAACCCACAGTGTCATTAGAGGTATTCTGTGTTGTGTGTCAGCCCTGTCACCTCCTGGACCCACAGTGTCATTAGAGGTATTCTGTGTTGGATGTCAGCCCTGTCACCTCCTGGACCCACAGTGTCATTAGAGGTATTCTGTGTTGGATGTCAGCCCTGTCACCTCCTGGACCCACAGTGTCATTAAAGGTATTCTGTGTTGTGTGTCAGCCCTGTCACCTCCTGGACCCACAGTGTCATTAGAGGTATTCTGTGTTGGATGTCAGCCCTGTCACCTCCTGAACCCAAAGTGTCATTAAAGGTATTCTGTGTTGGGTGTCAGCCCTGTCACCTCCTGAACCCACAGTGTCATTAAAGGTATTCTGTGTTGGGTGTCAGCCCTGTCACCTCCTGGACCCACAGTGTCATTAGAGGTATTCTGTGTTGGATGTCAGCCCTGTCACCTCCTGAACCCACAGTGTCATTAGAGGTATTCTGTGTTGGATGTCAGCCCTGTCACCTCCTGGACCCACAGTGTCATTAGAGGTATTCTGTGTTGGATGTCAGCCCTGTCACCTCCTGAACCCACAGTGTCATTAAAGGTATTCTGTGTTGGATGTCAGCCCTGTCACCTCCTGGACCCACAGTGTCATTAGAGGTATTCTGTGTTGGATGTCAGCCCTGTCACCTCCTGGACCCACAGTGTCATTAAAGGTATTCTGTGTTGGATGTCAGCCCTGTCACCTCCTGGACCCACAGTGTCATTAAAGGTATTCTGTGTTGGATGTCAGCCCTGTCACCTCCTGGACCCACAGTGTCATTAAAGGTATTCTGTGTTGTGTGTCAGCCCTGTCACCTCCTGGACCCACAGTGTCATTAGAGGTATTCTGTGTTGGATGTCAGCCCTGTCACCTCCTGAACCCACAGTGTCATTAGAGGTATTCTGTGTTGTGTGTCAGCCCTGTCACCTCCTGGACCCACAGTGTCATTAGAGGTATTCTGTGTTGGATGTCAGCCCTGTCACCTCCTGGACCCACAGTGTCATTAGAGGTATTCTGTGTTGGATGTCAGCCCTGTCACCTCCTGGACCCACAGTGTCATTAAAGGTATTCTGTGTTGGGTGTCAGCCCTGTCACCTCCTGGACCCACAGTGTCATTAAAGGTATTCTGTGTTGGATGTCAGCCCTGTCACCTCCTGGACCCACAGTGTCATTAGAGGTATTCTGTGTTGGATGTCAGCCCTGTCACCTCCTGAACCCACAGTGTCATTAGAGGTATTCTGTGTTGGATGTCAGCCCTGTCACCTCCTGGACCCACAGTGTCATTAGAGGTATTCTGTGTTGGATGTCAGCCCTGTCACCTCCTGAACCCACAGTGTCATTAAAGGTATTCTGTGTTGGGTGTCAGCCCTGTCACCTCCTGGACCCACAGTGTCATTAGAGGTATTCTGTGTTGGATGTCAGCCCTGTCACCTCCTGGACCCACAGTGTCATTAAAGGTATTCTGTGTTGGATGTCAGCCCTGTCACCTCCTGGACCCACAGTGTCATTAGAGGTATTCTGTGTTGGATGTCAGCCCTGTCACCTCCTGGACCCACAGTGTCATTAAAGGTATTCTGTGTTGGATGTCAGCCCTGTCACCTCCTGGACCCACAGTGTCATTAGAGGTATTCTGTGTTGGGTGTCAGCCCTGTCACCTCCTGGACCCACAGTGTCATTAGAGGTATTCTGTGTTGGATGTCAGCCCTGTCACCTCCTGAACCCACAGTGTCATTAGAGGTATTCTGTGTTGGATGTCAGCCCTGTCACCTCCTGAACCCAAAGTGTCATTAGAGGTATTCTGTGTTGGGTGTCAGCCCTGTCACCTCCTGAACCCACAGTGTCATTAGAGGTATTCTGTGTTGGATGTCAGCCCTGTCACCTCCTGAACCCAAAGTGTCATTAGAGGTATTCTGTCTTCCACATCAATATGGTGTTTTATAAATAACAACATAATTATTTAGAGTTATTACATAAAACTTGTGGTGTTAGTACAAGTGAAATCAACATGAATGAGCATTTGAAAAGTACGTAAACTGTAGTGTTAAATATGTAAACAGTGGTGTTACGTATGTAAACAGTAGTGTTAAGCCTGTACAACTGTTTTTATTTAACATCAAATACATCAAATAGTGCATTTTGCTGTATCTAGGTCACTTCACGGTGCACCCTATATGCCCTCGACCTCTCACTTATTACCCTGCCCTAGGTGCCACTACCTACCTGGACAGAGCCAATGCCCGCTGTCAGGTGCCACATAGTGAGTATCACCTAGATGACATGCTGGCTGGACAGGTGACAGGGTGACATCCTCAGCTGGCCACCTTGTCCACAAGACAGGTGACAGAGGAATGATACATGTCCACCTGCTGTCTGTGTACACTCTGTGTGTACTCAGATAGTACAGCAGGTTGGCTCTGTGTACACTCACTGTCTCAGTGTAAACATGTTGGGACCTGTTGTAAACCACTGGTCAGTTAATGTTGTCAGATGACCCAGCTCACTGTTGTACTCTAGGGTCTAACCAAGGCCATCCAGCATGGGTTCACTGCCTCAGTCAGACCCACAACTGTCCCTAGGGTTCACTGCCTCAGTCAGACCCACAACTGTACCTAGGGTTCACTGCCTCAGTCAGACCCACAACTGTCCCTGGGGTTCACTGCCTCAGTCAGACCCACAACTGTACCTAGGGTTCACTGCTCAGTCAGACCCACAACTGTACCTAGGGTTCACTGCCTCAGTCAGACCCACAACTGTACCTAGGGTTCACTGCCTCAGTCAGACCCACAACTGTACCTAGGGTTCACTGCCTCAGTCAGACCCACAACTGTACCTAGGGTTCACTGCTTCAGTCAGACCCACAACTGTCCCTAGGGTTCACTGCCTCAGTCAGACCCACAACTGTCACTAGGGTTCAGTGTAGCTGACTGGTGGGACAGTCACAGACCTACTTGACACTAACAACTCAGGTAACTGGAACTGAGGAGGCCAGTCACTGCCCAGTACAGGTGTTGTTGTCAACCATTTTCACTCATGCATGATGTCACATGACTAGACCATCAGTCACTTCAGCTGTCACATGGAGGGTCACTCAGAACCTATTTAGTGGAGACAACTGACTGTGACATCACCTGGCTATATATAGACAGTGGTGGATATAAATGAACACATATCATTTTGTGCAATAATTGATGCATGGCTGAACTTACCTTCTGACCAACCAGTGACACCTGACCTCTCAGCCACACTGACCAACTACTGTCTGACACGCGACCTCTCAGCGACATTGACATAGATAAATAATTAACTCAAGGGATGCCACATTCTAATTAAGACACAGCACTACACACATCTCCAATTAAGATTCTTGTCAACTTTATATTTACACAGTTCTCCAGTCAGCCGCAGAACGCACAATTCCCAGGACCTGCTCTTCTAGGAAACTAGGACAGGAAAACGAAACAACACAGGATGTGGCACTAGGTGGCATGCCTTGTGGCACCGGGTGGCATGCCTTGTGGCACCAGGTGGCATGCCTTGTGGCACTAGGTGGCATGCCTGTGGTGAAAGGTGACATGCCTTGTGGTGAGAGGTGACATGCCTTGTGGTGAGAGGTGACATGCCTTGTGGTGAGAGGTGACATGCCTTGTGCCACTGGGTGATATTTTCCCTTAACAAAGACAACATTTGCATAAACAAATATATAACTTACATGTTCCTCTTCAAACGCCTCCTTTGTTTCCTCCAGCACTTCCTCTATTTCCCGCCGGTGCTCCTCCTCCAGGGAGGACTTGAGGTCTTCCATGCGAGCAGCCCACATGACTTTCTCTTTTTCCCACTCTACTTTCTCCTTCTCCCACTCTACTTTCTCCTTCTCCCACTCTACTTTCTCCTCTTCCAGATTGTTCATCTTTTCTGCAAACAGACTTGTGTCATTCACCTTAACCTCGTAGTCCACACAGTGACGGAGTAGTTATGATGTCACATATTCCACTTGACAAATACAGTGTAACCCTAACCCTAACCCCAAACCCTAACCCTGTATAATAGCCACTTTATCGACCCCAGTTTTGATCGCATCAGAAATGCAAACACCTTTCTTGGTCTTTAAATGATATTGACTGTTGTGACAGTAAAAACTGTGACAGTGCCAGTTGTGACAGTAACAACTGTGATAGCGACAGTTGTGACAGTAACAACTGTGAAAGTGACAGTTGTGACAGTAACAAGTGTGACAGTGCCAGTTGTGACAGTAACAACTGTGACAGTGCCAGTTGTGACAGTAACAACTGTGATAGTGCCAGTTGTGACAGTAACAACTGTGAAAGTGACAGTTGTGACAGTAACAACTGTGATATTGACTGTTGTGACAGTAAAAACTGTGACAGTGCCAGTTGTGACAGTAACAACTGTGATAGTGACAGTTGTGACAGTAACAACTGTGACAGTGACAGTTGTGATAGTAACAACTGTGATAGTGCCAGTTGTGACAGTAACAACTGTGATAGTGCCAGTTGTGACAGTAACAACTGTGACAGTGACAGTTGTGACAGTAACAACTGTGACAGTGACAGTTTTGACAGTAACAACTGTGATAGTGACAGTTGTGACAGTAACAACTGTGACTGTGCCAGTTGTGACAGTAACAACTGTCACTGTGCCAGTTGTGAGAGTAACAACGGTGACAGTGCCAATTGTGAGTCAGTCTTGTTACATACAAGGGTGTTCTTCTACTCTGCCAGTGTTAGGTCATTAGTAGGTCAAGTCCACTACTACATGTACTGACCACCAGGAACAACTACACTGGTCACTGGTGAAGTAATTGCTTGACATGTAGGGTTAGGGAGCACACACACTGTTGTACAATTTACTTTGATACAAAGTCAAACCACACTTTGCCATACCACACCATAGTGCAACGCCAGACTCTGTTATGCAAATCCACACCCTGTGATACAAAACTACACCATGTCATACAAAACCATATATTGTGATACAAAACCACTCACTGTTATACAAAACCACAGCAAAACCACAAGTACCACACCCTGTGATGTCAGTCATGTTATGATCTCATGTTATGTCACCCATGTTATGTGACACTGTGACATCACGACCAACCTTGATGTTGTGAGAGTGACTGTGTCAACAGATCCACCTCCCTGGAGCAGTGCAGCATCACCTGGGTGACATCAGGGACACTGTGCAGGTGACATCTTGACAACTTGGTCTGGTCACAGTGTGGGCCACTTCCACTGTCAAACAGGTGTGATGTGTCACTAATTAATGTGGTTCCTAGAGACTCACTGTCACCACCCACTGGAGCTTCTTCTGCTGGAGTGACACATGACACAAGTCTCTCATCAGATTCAGTGACACATCCACTGACTGTGTCACCAAAGACTGTCTCTTGTGTCATTTTGTCACCAGATGTGTCAACGTTGTGGAAATATTCCTTAATCTGAGCAGAACATTCCATCAACTTCAATTTCAGTTTCCAACACACTTCTTTCAAAGCTGTCACTTGGTCCGTGCCCAGTCTGTCTCCTGTCACCAACTGGCTGTCTCCTGCTTCAGCTCCCTGTGCTGTCATCTTCTCCAGACTGTGCCCTCTACTTCTCTCAGTCTCCTGCAATACAGTCAGCAGTCGGTCCAGTTCCATCTGTTTCTCAGCCAACTTCATCAGGTGACGTTCCTCCATGATCTTGGTTTGGCCCTCGAAGCCATCCCGCAATTCCCGCAGTAGCACAGACTCTATGTTTTCTCCAACAGCCACAATCTTTGGCCTAGTCTCTGTGTGAATGAGTTCGGTGTGAGTCTGTGACCCCTGACCCTGGTCACCTGACCATGTGTCGTAGTCGCGGCTGTGCGCCGTGTTCTTCCAGTTCTTCCTCTCTTCGTTGTGCTGCATCAGCAGCTCACTCTTCACCTCCACCAGCTGAGCCGCGAAGCTCTCTCTCAGCTCTCTCCTCAGATGGGTCTCATCCTCCGCAGCCTGAGACTTCACCAGCTCTAACTCCTGCCCAGTCTCTAAAGCCTGAGACTTTACCAGCTCTAACTCCTGCCCGATCTCTAAAGCCTGAGACTTCACCAGCTCTAACTCCTGCCCAGTCTCTGAAGCCTGAGACTTTACCAGCTCTAACTCCTGCCCAATCTCTGAAGCCTGAGACTTTACCAGCTCTAACTCATGTTGTTTTCCAGACAGCTCCGCATGGAGCTGATTAATCACTGTGAGATGCTCCTGTTGTGAGTCTGCTCTGAAGTGCTCCATCTGGTCCTGATACCCCTGTATCTCTGTCTGGAGTTCCCTCATCACAGTGTCACTGTGATCCAGCTCCTGCACAGATGTGACGTCACTGTCAATATCAGAAGAGTGACATGTCAAGTGACTTAGTGACTGTGATTCAAACTCGCTGCTGATGTTGGTGTGACTGCAGTCACTTGTGTCATCTATGTCACCAATGGCATCAGTCCCTTTGTCCATTCCAGTGACACTGTCACCTATGTCACCAACATCACCAGTCCCTCTGACTGTTCCACTGACACTGTCGCCTACATCACCAATGTCACCAGGCCCTCTCTCGATTCCGTTGACACTGCAGTAGTCAGCCTCTCTGACTACTACAACTTGCTGGTCAGTGTCTCCAGCCATTGTCTTCTGTTGGACAGGACCACTGACCACCCCATTCTTAACTTGGTTAATTTCTCTGGTCATTCCAACTTCAACATGGTTAGTCAGTCCTCCTGACTGTTTTACAACCTGTTGGTCCAGTGGTCCCTGGTCCTGGAGCTGTTGGTCCAGTGGTCCCTGGTCCTGGAGCTGTTGCTCTAGTGGTCCCTGGTCCTGGAGCTGTTGGTCAACTGGTCCATGGTCCTGTAGTTGTTGGTCCATTGGTCCCTGGTCCTGGAGCTGTTGGTCCAGTGGTCCCTGATCCTGGAGCTGTTGGTCCAGCTGTCCATGGTCCTGTTGGTGCAGTGGTCCCTGGTCCTGGAGCTGCTGGTGCAGTGGTTCCTGGTCCTGTTTGTCCAGTGGTCCCCGGTCCTGTTTGTCCAGTGGTCCTTGATACTGGAGCTGTTGGTCCAGTGGTCCCTGGTCCTGGAGCTGTTGGTCCATTTGTTCCTTGTTATGGAGCTGTTGGTCCAGTGGTTCCTTGTCCTGTTGCTCCAGTGGTCCCTTGCCCTGGAGCTGTTGCTCCAGTGGTCCATGGTCCTGGAGCTGTTGGTCAACTGGTCCATGGTCCTGTAGTTGTTGGTCCAGTGGTCCCTGGTCCTGGAGTTGTTGGTCCAGTGGTCCATGGTCCTGGAGCTGTTGGCCCAATGGTCCCTGCTCCTGGAGTTGTTGGTCCAGTGGTCCCTGGTCCTGTTGGTCCAGCGGTCCCTGGTACTGGAGCTGTTGGTCCACTGGTCCCTGGTCCCGGAGTTGCTGCCTGAGACTAGCTGTCTCACACTCATACATGAAGCGAGTCTCTGTGAGTTGTGTGGTCAGCTCCATTTCTCTTTCCTCCATCAGGGCCTCCAGGCCCTGCACCTCTCTTTGGAGGCCCTCTATCTCCTCCTGAAGGCCCTCCACCTCTGCCTGTCTCTCCAGCTCACAGCGAGCACTGACCTCCACCAGCTCCTCTTGCAGGGCCTCCTCATGGAGGGCCCTGCTCCTCAGTTGCTCCTGAAGGCCCAAGGTCTGCTCCATAAACTGACGACTGAAGTCTTCCTCCAGCTCACCTCTCATCCCTGCAAGCGGCATGCCCACAGCATGCACACAGCATGTACAAGTGCATGCATGCAAACAACATGCACTACATGCGATACATAATCTGAACATAATATCGTCTTGAATAAATGTCAAGGCTTTTCTTAAATTTTATTGACATTTTATGGAATTTTTTTTAAATATAAATGTTTGACAGAGTATTTATCGTGTGATATGACTACACAATGTGGAACAGGGATTGTACAGTGCCCGAGATACTGGTTGGATGGGGTGCTCTGGGATACTGGTTGGATGGGGTGCTCTGAGATACTGGTTGGATGGGGTGCTCTGGGATACTGGTTGGATGGGGTGCTCTGGGATACTGGTTGGATGGGGTGCTCTGGGATACTGGCTGGATGGGGTGCTCTGAGATACTGGTTGGATGGGGTGCTCTGGGGTACTGGTTGGATGGGGTGCTCTGGGATACTGGTTGGATGGGGTGCTCTGGGATACTGGTTGGATGGGGTGCTCTGGGATACTGGTTGGATGGGGTGCTCTGGGATACTGGTTGGATGGGGTGCTCTGGGATACTGGTTGCATGGGGTGTTCAATAAAAATTAATTAATAATAATAATACAGGTTAAGCCTCTTTTAAAGATCCTGATGACATGTTCCACGTGATCCCTTTACCTTATGTCACAATTCAAACTGTGTCAAACTGACTAGTAAAATTCCCAGGGTGCCAATGGAAAACGATTACTTCCTGTTTCATTGAGTCAATTATTGTGGTTCCGTGAAGTCATGCAACTGAAATATATATATATATATATATATATATATATATATATATATATATATATATATATATATATATATATATATATATATATATATATATATATATATATATATATATATATATATATATATATATATATAAAAATATATTTGCAATTTTTTTAAGGTTGTTCCATCACAGTATGAACAATGACCTAGGAATATGTGTGTGTGTGTGTGTGTATGTGCGTGTGCGTGTGAATTAACATATTATATTAAAGTAAAGCCTGCCCATTGCAGACAGCATGAGGACAGTGCATGAGGACAGTGCATGAGGACAGTGCATCGTGTCAGTTATGGAGGTGTCCACAGATAAGTTGGTTATGTTGAGGAGTTGTGTCACTAGGTGGGACCACTGTGTTATGACTGCCCATGTAGCTTTGGAGCCATTGTGCTACAAATGCTTCAGAGTGGGGGGTGGGGTCACACGGCTGTATCTATGCACCAAGACCAGCATGGACTGTGGCCCTGGCTGGGTCAGGCTGACTCAAGACAGTGTCTGTGCACCAAGACCAGCATGGACTGTGGCCCTGGCTGAGTCAGGTTGACTCAAGACAGTGTCTGTGCACCAAGACCAGCATGGACTGTGGCCCTGGCTGGGTCAGGCTGACTCAAGGCAGTGTCTGTGCACAAAGACCAGCATGGAGTGTGGCCCTGGCTGGGTCAGGTTGACTCAACACAGTGTCTGTGCACCAAGACCAGCATGGACTGTGGCCCTGGCTGGGTCAGGCTGACTCAAGACAGTGTCTGTGCACCAAGACCAGCATGGAGTGTGGCCCTGGCTGGGTCAGGTTGACTCAAGACAGTGTCTGTGCACCAAGACCAGCATGGACTGTGGCCCTGGCTGGGTCAGGCTGACTCAAGGCAGTGTCTGTGCACCAAGACCAGCATGGACTGTGGCCCTGGCTGGGTCAGGCTGACTCAAGACAGTGTCTGTGCACCAAGACCAGCATGGACTGTGGCCCTGGCTGAGTCAGGTTGACTCAAGACAGTGTCTGTGCACCAAGACCAGCATGGACTGTGGCCCTGGCTGGGTCAGGCTGACTCAAGGCAGTGTCTGTGCACAAAGACCAGCATGGAGTGTGGCCCTGGCTGGGTCAGGTTGACTCAACACAGTGTCTGTGCACCAAGACCAGCATGGACTGTGGCCCTGGCTGGGTCAGGCTGACTCAAGACAGTGTCTGTGCACCAAGACCAGCATGGAGTGTGGCCCTGGCTGGGTCAGGCTGACTCAAGACAGTGTCTGTGCACCAAGACCAGCATGGAGTGTGGCCCTGGCTGGGTCAGGCTGACTCAAGACAGTGCCTGTGCACCAAGACCAGCATGGAGTGTGGCCCTGGCTGGGTCAGGCTGACTCAAGGCAGTGTCTGTGCACCAAGACCAGCATGGACTGTGGCCCTGGCTGGGTCAGGCTGACTCAAGGCAGTGTCTGTGCACCAAGACCAGCATGGAGTGTGGCCCTGGCTGGGTCAGGCTGACTCAAGGCAGTGTCTGTGCACCAAGACCAGCATGGACTGTGGCCCTGGCTGGGTCAGGCTGACTCAAGACAGTGTCTGTGCACCAAGACCAGCATGAAGTGTGGCCCTGGCTGGGTCAGGCTGACTCAAGACAGTGCCTGTGCACCAAGACCAGCATGGACTGTGGCCCTGGGTGGGACAGGTTGACTCAAGACAGTGCCTGTGCACCAAGACCAGCATGGACTGTGGTCCTGGCTGGATCAGGTTGACTCAAGACAGTGTCTGTGCACCAAGACCAGCATGGACTGTGGCCCTGGGTGGGACAGGCTGACTCAAGGCAGTGTCTGTGCACCAAGACCAGCATGGACTGTGGCCCTGGCTGGGTCAGGTTGACTCAAGACAGTGTCTGTGCACCAAGACCAGCATGGACTGTGGCCCTGGGTGGGTCAGGCTGACTCAAGGCAGTGTCTGTGCACCAAGACCAGCATGGACTGTGGCCCTGGCTGGGTCAGGCTGACTCAAGACAGTGTCTGTGCACCAAGACCAGCATGGAGTGTGGCCTTGGGTGGGTCAGACTGACTCAAGACAGTGTCTGTGCACCAAGACCAGCATGGACTGTGGCCCTGGGTGGGTCAGGCTGACTCAAGGCAGTGTCTGTGCACCAAGACCAGCATGGACGGTGGCCCTGGCTGGGTCAGGCTGACTCAAGACAGTGTCTGTGCACCAAGACCAGCATGGAGTGTGGCCCTGGCTGGGTCAGGCTGACTCAAGACAGTGTCTGTGCACCAAGACCAGCATGGACTGTGGCCCTGGCTGGGTCAGGCTGACTCAAGACAGTGTCTGTGCACCAAGACCAGCATGGACTGTGGCCCTGGCTGAGTCAGGCTGACTCAAGGCAGTGTCTGTGCACCAAGACCAGCATGGACTGTGGCCCTGGCTGGGTCAGGCTGACTCAAGACAGTGTCTGTGCACCAAGACCAGCATGGACTGTGGCCCTGGCTGGGTCAGGCTGACTCAAGGCAGTGTCTGTGCACCAAGACCAGCATGGACTGTGGCCCTGGGTGGGTCAGGTTGACTCAAGACAGTGTCTGTGCACCAAGACCAGCATGGACTGTGGCCCTGGCTGGGTCAGGCTGACTCAAGACAGTGTCTGTGCACCAAGACCAGCATGGACTGTGGCCCTGGCTGGGTCAGGCTGACTGAAGGCAGTGTCTGTGCACCAAGACCAGCATGGACTGTGGCCCTGGCTGGGTCAGGCTGACTGAAGGCAGTGTCTGTGCACCAAGACCAGCATGGACTGTGGCCCTGGCTGGGTCAGGCTGACTGAAGGCAGTGTCTGTGCACCAAGACCAGCATGGACTGTGGCCCTGGCTGGGTCAGGCTGACTCAAGGCAGTGTCTGTGCACCAAGACCAGCATGGACTGTGGCCCTGGCTGGGTCAGGCTGACTGAAGGCAGTGTCTGTGCACCAAGACCAGCATGGACTGTGGCCCTGGCTGGGTCAGACTGACTCAAGACAGTGTCTGTGCACCAAGACCAGCATGGACTGTGGCCCTGGCTGCGACAGGTAGAACTGTTCATCTATTGGTAACAAGTACATTGTTATATAACACTGTGTCCAGGCCGTAGCACCATTCAAAGCATGTTACACTTCAGCCCCTGGCAGACATTTTCATTCCAACACAAACTTGACTTCTTTGGGCAGCAAAACTAAAGAGTACTTGTTCACATCTACCTCTGTCTATAGCCAGGTACTTGTTCACATCCACCACTGTCTATAGTCAGGTACTCTTATGTACAGCTGAATGAACTGAGGCAACGTGGACTGAATGAAACTGCTCAAGTTTTTAAATGGCAGCAAGTGGATTCAAACCTGCTTGATTGAAAGTCCTACTATAACCACTGAGCTACTGCGTCCCACTGTGTAGTGAGTGTATAGTGAGTGTGTGAGTGTGTAGTGAGTGTGTCACTATGTAATCAGTGTATGAGTGTGTAGTGAGTGTGTGTGTAGTGAATGTGTAGTGAGTGTGTGAGTGTGTAGTGAGTGTGTGACTGTGTAGTGAGTGTGTGAGTGTGTAGTGAGTGTGTGACTGTGTAGTCAGTGTGTGACTGTGTAGTCATTGTGTGAGTGTGTAGTCAGTGTGTGAGTGTGTAGTCAGTGTGTGACTGTGTAGGCAGTGTGTGACTGTGTAGTCAGTGTGTGACTGTGTAGTCAATGTGAATGTGTAGTCAGTGTGTGCGTGTGTAGTCAGTGTGTGACTGTGTAGGCAGTGTGTGACTGTGTAGTCAGTGTGTGACTGTGTAGTCAATGTGAATGTGTAGTCAGTGTGTGAGTGCATAGTCAGAGTGTGACTGTGTAGTCAGTGTGTAGTCAGTGTGTGAGTGTGTAGTCAGTGTGTAGCCACTGTATGAGTGTATAGCCAGTGTGTGACTGTGTAGTCAGTGTGCGAGTGTGTAGTCAGTGTGTGACTGTAGTCAGTGTGTGAGCATGTAGTCAGTGTGTGACTGTGTAGTCAGTGTGTGTGTAGTCAGTGTGTGAGTGTGTAGTCAGTGTGTGAGTGTGTAGTCAGTGTGTGAGTGTGTAGTCAGTATATGACTGTGTAGTCAGAGTGTGAGTGTGTAGTCAGTGTGTAACCACTATGAAAGTGTATAGCCAGTGTGTGACTGTGTAGTCAGTGTGTGGGTGTGTAGTCAGTGTGTGGGTGTGTAGTCAGTGTGTCAGTGTGTAGTCAGTGTCTGACTGTGTAGTCAGTGTGTAGTTAGTGTGTGAGTGTGTAGTCAGTGTGTGAGTCAGCCTGACCTACAATCATTTTGCCTTATTAACAACAGCTAAGGTATTTGCCCAGTTACAATAACAGTTGCACTGTCTGGATGGTGAACTCTGTCTGGACCTGTAAGTCTGGATGGTGAACTCTGTCTGGACCTTTAAGTCTGGATGGTGAACTCTGTCTGGACCTGTAAGTCTGGATGGTGAACTCTGTCTGGACCTGTAAGTCTGGATGGTGAACTCTGTCTGGACCTGTAAGTCTGGATGGTGAACTCCGTCTGGACCTGTAAGTCTGGCTGGTGAACTCTGTCTGGATCGGTAAGTCTGCCTGGTGAACTCTGTCTGGATCTGTAAGTCTGGCCGGTGAACTCTGTCTGGATCTGTAAGTCTGGCTGGTGAACTCTGTCTGGATCGGCAAGTCTGCCTGGTGAACTCTGTCTGGATCTGTAAGTCTGGCTGGTGAACTCTGTCTGGATCTGTAAGTCTGGCTGGTGAACTCTGTCTGGATCTGTAAGTCTGGCTGGTTAACTCTGTCTGGACCTGTAAGTCTGGATGGTGAACTCCGTCTGGACCTGTAAGTCTGGCTGGTGAACTCTGTATGGATCTGTAAGTCTGGCTGGTGAACTCTGTCTGGACCTGTAAGTCTGGATGGTGAACTCTGTCTGGACCTGTAAGTCTGGATGGTGAACTCCGTCTGGACCTGTAAGTCTGGCTGGTGAACTCTGTCTGGATCGGTAAGTCTGCCTGGTGAACTCTGTCTGGATCTGTAAGTCTGGCTGGTGAACTCTGTCTGGATCTGTAAGTCTGCCTGGTGAACTCTGTCTGGATCTGTAAGTCTGGCTGGTGAACTCTGTCTGGATCTGTAAGTCTGGCTGGTGAACTCTGTCTGGATCGGTAAGTCTGCCTGGTGAACTCTGTCTGGATCTGTAAGTCTGGCTGGTGAACTCTGTCTGGATCTGTAAGTCTGGCTGGTTAACTCTGTCTGGATCTGTAAGTCTGGCTGGTGAACTCTGTCTGGATCTACAGCACAACATGTCACTGTCAATGCAGGAAGGTGAAACATGACATTGGTAGTATCAGGTCTCACTGGGTATAGACCCAGTGAGACCTGATACCACAGTTGGAACAATACAACCCAGTCAAGGGCCACTGACCTGCCTGAGCCTCCAGCTCCCTCTGAACTTCCTCCAGCTCTTCCTGGTACTGGCAGATGAGTTCCTCCCGGAGCTGCTCCAGGGCTGACTTGTGCTCCTGCTCCAGTCTGGAGCTCACAGCTCTCAGCTGCTCCTTGTGCTGCTCTTGCAGCAGTCGCAGCTGCTTCTGAAACATGATAAGCTTGGTGACATGACATGCTGGTGACACATACAATGACAGTAACACATGACATGCTTAGTGACACAACATGACACAGTGATGCATGACATATCTGATGTCATACAGACATACAATGACAGTGACACATGGCATGCTAGGTAGAAACATGACACACAGTGATGCATGACATGTCTGATGCCATGCAGGGCACATACAGTGACACATGACATGCTTAGTGACACAACATGACACATAGTGATGCATGACATGTCTGATGCCATGCAGGGCACATACAGTGACGCATGACATGCTTAGTGACACAACATGACACATAGTGATGCATGACATGTCTGATGCCATGCAGGGCACATACAGTGACACATGACATGCTTAGTGACACAACATGACACATAGTGATGCATGACATGTCTGATGCCATGCAGGGCACATACAGTGACACATGACATGCTTAGTGACACAACATGACACATAGTGATGCATGACATATCTGATGTCATACAGGGCACGTACAATGACAGTGACACATTACAATGTTGGTGACACAACATGACACACATTGATGCATGACCAGTATGATGTCAAACAGGGCACACACAGTGATACTACATGCAATGATAACATTGACTGATACCTAATTAAATTAGGTAAATACTGACAATTCCTATCCTGTCATTTCAATTGAAATCATGATTCATTCTACTTTCAACATAACTTCATTCAGAAGTGAAACAATGAAAATTTTCAAAATGTGTCCCCCATTACGTGACGTGGGGTGACAATGATATCCCTCACCTGCGTGACAGTGTAAATGTCCCTGTCATGGACTGTCTCCAGTCGAGGTCTCACGTCCCTCCACCAGACCTGCTGCTCCTCCTCCAGGGATGACTCAAGTCTGTCCAACTCCTGTGCACATAATAGGCTGGTGACACTTGTGTGACACTAGTGTGGTGACAGACTACTGACACTTGTGTGATACCAGTGTGGTGACAGGCAAGTGACACTTGTGTGACACCAGTGTGGTGACAGGCAAGTGACACTTGTGTGACATTAGTATGGTGACAGGCAAGTGACACTTGTGCAACACTAGTGTGGTGACAGACTACTGACACTTGTGTGACACCAGTGTAGTGACAGGGAAGTGACAATTGTGTGACACCAGTGTGGTGACAGAACAGTGACACTTGTGTGACACTATAGTGTGGTGACAGAATAGTGACACTTGTGTGACACCAGTGTGGTGACAGTCACCATGTACCAGTGTTGATGAGAAAGATAAGCCTCATATACAGCTACCAGCACTAGGACATACTTCAGCTGTCATAACACTAAACTGTCTGCGCTCGAAGTGAGAGTTTTGAAATGCAAGGTTTTAAATATTGTTCAGAATTGGTTTCAACTGTTGCATTGGTGTCTTGGTTGTGTTTTCTTTGCACAATTGCCAACTCTAAAACCATACACACCACACGTATGCACACACATGCACGCACGCACACACGAATATTACACCTGGACACACAATAATTTATCTTCACAGTCAAGTTGTGTGCAGTCGTCCAACAACTGAGAACTTCCAGGCTTCTCTGTCACTTTGACTACTTCCAATAACAACAGACAGTTTCAGCCATAAGTTTTCATTCCCAACATACCTCAATACTTAGCACATAGCCTATAAGTTGAACTTATCTGATACGTAGCCATAATGCAGTTTAAGCTATAAGTGAACTTGTCCATTAAGTGAGGGTTTGGCAGGAGGTGGGAGGTTAGTCCTAAAAATTGGTAAGAGTTGGGAGGTAGGCCCCCTAAAAAACAGGTGGGACTGAAGTTGAGACCCCTACCACACCCCGTCTAGTGTATTTCTTGGCCGTCGACTATGCCATGCCATGCACGAGTGATTTTTCACCAGCGGGGGATGTCTACTTTCTCTTAAATGTATAAACAACAGAATAGTTACTGGTGTTTTCCCTGTACTGTTAACCCTTTCTACTTTCCGGAATATGCTGGTGCATAGTTCACTGTATTCACCCACTGTCGTATTCATCAGTTGTGATTTTCCATTTTATGATGGTCACATGACATACCACGAGATAGCCATGAGATATGGCTAACTTCCTGTAATGGAGGCAACCGGGTATAGTTCAGGAACGGGCCACAAATACACTCTCTTACTGATGCCACTGGAATGGGCCATAAATACACTCTCTTACTGATGTCACTGGAACAGGCCATAAATACACTCTCTTACTAATGTCACTGGAATGGGCCATAAACACACTCTCTTACTGATGTCACTGGAATGGGCCATAAATACACTCTCTTACTGATGTCACAGAAATGAGCCATAAACACACTCTCTTACTGACACCACTGGAACGGGCCATAAATACACTCTCTTACTGATGTCACTGGAACGGGCCATAGATACACTCTCTTACTGATGTCACTGGAACGGGCCATAAATACACTATCTTACTGATGTCACTGGAATGGGCCATAAATACACTCTCTTACTGACACCACTGGTACGGGCCATAAATACACTCTCTTATGTACCACTGGTACGGGCCATAAATACACTCTCTTACTGACACCACTCGTACAGGCCATAAATACACTCTCTTACTGACACCACTGGTACGGGCCATAAATACACTCTCTTACTGACACCACTGGTACGGGCCATAAATACAATCTCTTACTGACACCACTGGTACGGGCCATAAATACACTCTCTTACTGATGTCACTGGAACGGGCCATAAATACACTCTCTTACTGACACAATTGGGACGGGCCATAAATACACTATCTTACTGATGTCACTGGAACGGGCCATAAATACACTCTCTTACTGATGCCACTGGAATGGGCCATAAATACATTCTCTTACTGACGTCACTGGAACGGGCCATAAATACACTATCTTACTGATGTCACTGGAATGGGCCATAAACACACTCTCTTACTGACACCAGTGGAATGGGCCATAAATACACTCTCTTACTGATGTCACAGAAATGAGCCATAAACACACTCTCTTACTGACACCACTGGAACGGGCCATAAATACACTCTCTTACTGATGTCACTGGAATGGGCCATAGATACACTCTCTTACTGATGTCACTGGAACGGGCCATAGATACACTCTCTTACTGATGTCACTGGAACGGGCCATAAATACACTATCTTACTGATGTCACTGGAATGGGCCATAAATACACTCTCTTACTGACACCACTGGTACGGGCCATAAATACACTCTCTTATGTACCACTGGTACGGGACATAAATACACTCTCTTACTGACACCACTCGTACAGGCCATAAATACACTCTCTTACTGACACCACTGGTACGGGCCATAAATACACTCTCTTACTGACACCACTGGTACGGGCCATAAATACAATCTCTTACTGACACCACTGGTACGGGCCATAAATACACTCTCTTACTGATGTCACTGGAACGGGCCATAAATACACTCTCTTACTGACACAATTGGGACGGGCCATAAATACACTATCTTACTGATGTCACTGGAACGGGCCATAAATACACTCTCTTACTGATGCCACTGGAATGGGCCATAAATACATTCTCTTACTGACGTCACTGGAACGGGCCATAAATACACTATCTTACTGATGTCACTGGAATGGGCCATAAACACACTCTCTTACTGACACCAGTGGAATGGGCCATAAATACACTCTCTTACTGATGTCACAGAAATGAGCCATAAACACACTCTCTTACTGACACCACTGGAACGGGCCATAAATACACTCTCTTACTGATGTCACTGGAATGGGCCATAGATACACTCTCTTACTGATGTCACTGCAACGGGCCATAAATACACTCTCTTACTGACACCACTGGAATGGGCCATAAATACACTCTCTTACTGATGTCACTGGAACGGGCCATAAATACACTCTCTTACTGATGTCACTGGAACGGGCCATAAACACACTCTTACTGACACCACTGGAACGGGCCATAAATACACTCTCTTACTGACACCACTGGAACAGGGTCATAAATACACTCTCTTACTGATGTCACTGGAACGGACCATAAACACACTCTCTTACTGACACCACTGGAATGGGCCATAAATACACTCTCTTACTGATGTCACTGGAATGGGCCATAAACACACTCTCTTACTGACACCACTGGAACGGGTCATAAACACACTCTCTTACTGACACCACTGGAACGGGCCACAAATACACTCTCTTACTGATGTCACTGTAACGGGCCATAAATACACTCTCTTACTGATACCACTGGAATGGGCCATAAATACACTCTCTTACTGATGTCACTGGAATGGGCCATAAACACACTCTCTTACTGACACCACTGGAACGGGTCATAAACACACTCTCTTACTGACACCACTGTAACGGGCCATAAATACACTCTCTTACTGATGTCACTGTAACGGGCCATAAATACACTCTCTTACTGATGTCACTGGAATGGGCCATAAACACACTCTCTTACTGACACCAGTGGAATGGGCCATAAATACACTCTCTTACTGATGTCACAGAAATGAGCCATAAACACACTCTCTTACTGACACCACTGGAACGGGCCATAAATACACTCTCTTACTGATGTCACTGGAATGGGCCATAGATACACTCTCTTACTGATGTCACTGGAACGGGCCATAAATACACTCTCTTACTGATGTCACTGGAATGGGCCATAAATACACTCTCTTACTGACACCACTGGTACGGGCCATAAATACACTCTCTTACGTACCACTGGTACGGGCCATAAATACACTCTCTTACTGACACCACTCGTACAGGCCATAAATACACTCTCTTACTGACACCACTGGTACGGGCCATAAATACACTCTCTTACTGACACCACTGGTACGGGCCATAAATACACTCTCTTACTGATGTCACTGGAACGGGCCATAAATACACTCTCTTACTGACACAATTGGGACGGGCCATAAATACACTATCTTACTGATGTCACTGGAACGGGCCATAAATACACTCTCTTACTGATGCCACTGGAATGGGCCATAAATACATTCTCTTACTGACGTCACTGGAACGGGCCATAAATACACTATCTTACTGATGTCACTGGAATGGGCCATAAACACACTCTCTTACTGACACCAGTGGAATGGGCCATAAATACACTCTCTTACTGATGTCACAGAAATGAGCCATAAACACACTCTCTTACTGACACCACTGGAACGGGCCATAAACATACTCTCTTACTGATGTCACTGGAACGGGCAATAAACACACTCTCTTACTGACACCACTGGAATGGGCCATAAATACACTCTCTTACTGATGTCACTGGAACGGACCATAAACACACTCTCTTACTGACACCACTGGAACGGGCCATAAATAGACTCTCTTACTGACACCACTGGAACGGGCCATAAATACACTATCTTACTGACACCACTGGAACGGGCCATAAATACACTCTCTTACTGATGTCACTGGAACGGACCATAAACACACTCTCTTACTGACACCACTGGAACGGGCCATAAATACACTCTTTTACTGATGTCACTGGAACGGGCCATAAACACACTCTCTTACTGATGTCACTGGAATAGGCCATAAATACACTCTCTTATTGATGTCACTGGAATGTGCCATAAACACACTCTCTTACTGATGTCACTGGAATGGGCCATAAATACACTCTCTTACTGACGTCACTGGAATGGGCCATAAATACACTCTCTTACTGATGTCACTGGAATAGGCCATAAATACACTTTCTTACTGATGTCACTGGAATGGGCCATAAACACACTCTCTTACTGATGTCACTGGAATAGGCCATAAATACACTCTCTTATTGATGTCACTGGAATGTGCCATAAACACACTCTCTTACTGATGTCACTGGAATGGGCCATAAATACACTCTCTTACTGACGTCACTGGAATGGGCCATAAATACACTCTCTTACTGATGTCACTGGAATAGGCCATAAATACACTTTCTTACTGATGTCACTGGAATGGGCCATAAATACACTCTCTTACTGATGTCACTGGAACAGGCCATAAATACATTCTCTTACGGATGCCAATAGCAAATTTGACCGAATGTCCAGGATAAAAAGGGTTAAGTTACAAAAATAATTTTTAGATATATAGATGACATTGCATGTAAACATTAGGCAGGTCTTATTTGAAACAATGTTTAAAAACTGATCACCAATGGAGGCCATTCTGTCGGTATTTATGTATCCGTATCTCAGTGCGAAACTTATGGAGAACATGTGACCGGCAAATTCAGCTGATGTCAGTGCCTATACGTTATTGAACTAGCAATAAGTAGGGCGAAAACTTATAGCTAAAACTTTCTAATATCCGACGAACTTACAGTAGTTAAATCAATGACAAAGTGACGTCTCTGTCTTACCTGCAGGAAGTGTGATGTCTCTGTCTTACCTGCAGGAAGTGTGATGTCTCTGTCTTACCTGCAGGAAGTGTGATGTCTCTGTCTTACCTGCAGTAAGTGTGATGTCTCTGTCTTACCTGCAGGAAGTGTGATGTCTCTGTCTTACCTGCAGGAAGTGTGATGTCTCTGTCTTACCTGCAGTAAGTGTGATGTCTCTGTCTTACCTGCAGGAAGTGTGATGTCTCTGTCTTACCTGTAGGAAGTGTGATGTCTCTGTCTTACCTGCAGGAAGTGTGACATCTCCACTGTGCTCTCTCGAGTCTCATCTTTCTTGTCTTCTGAGTCGGTTGTCTCAGGTGCGCCTCCAGCCGCCTCCAGGGGAAGCAGTCGACCAGTGGCACTTCGCTCATGTTCCAATTCTTCCTTCAGACTTGCTACTTGCTCCTCGTACTGGGCCTTCAACGTCTCTAGCTGTAACAGACCATGGACCATTACTCATATTGGACTTTCAACATCTCTAGCTGCAACAGACCATTACTCACACTGAGCTTTCAACATCTCTAGCTGCAACTGAGCTTTCAACATCTGTAGCTGCAACAGACCATTACTCATACTGAGCTTTGAATATATCTAGCTGTAACAAACCATACTGAGCTTTCAACATATCTAGCTGTAACAAACCATACTGAGCTTTGAATATATCTAGCTGTAACAAACCATACTGAGCTTTCAACATATCTAGTTGTAACAAACCATACTGAGCTTTGAACATATCTAGCTGTAACAAACCATACTGAGCTTTGAACATATCTAGCTGTAACAAACCATACTGAGCTTTCAACATATCTAGCTATAACAAACCATACTGAGCTTTCAACATATCTAGCTGTAACAAACCATACTGAGCTTTCAACATATCTAGCTGTAACACACCATACTGAGCTTTCAACATATCTAGCTGTAACAAACCATACTGAGCTTTCAACATATCTAGCTGTAACAAACCATACTGAGCTTTCAACATATCTAGCTGTAACAAACCATACTGAGCTTTCAACATATCTAGCTGTAACAAACCATACTGAGCTTTCAACATATTTAGCTGTAACAAACCATACTGAGCTTTCAACATATCTAGCTGTAACAAAACATGGACCATTACTCATACTGGGCCTTCAACGTCTCTAGCTGTAACAGACCATGGACCATTACTAATATTGGACCTTCAATGTATCTAGCTGTAAAAGGCCATAGACCATTACTCATACTGGACCTCCAATGTCTCTAGCTGTAACAGACCATGGACCATTACTCATACTGGACCTCCAATGTCTCTAGCTGTATTTTATAAAATAAACGATAAATGTAAACAAATGTTGAAAGAGCAACGAAACTTGTTCTTCTGGCAAAGAAGAACAGTTCCAAAGACAACTGTAAACATGGTGCAGACGCCACCATGAAGAAGTCACTAATCGCGATGATTGAACCACAGTAGATGGCTCAGCGTGCATCCTCACTACTCAAACACTGTGTTCTACCCAGAGTCCATATCTGTGTTGCATCGTTGTCTTAGTTGTGTTTTCTTTGCACACTTTTGCCAACTTTAAAACCATACACAGCACATGTATGCAGACATGTATGCAGACACTAAGGCATGGCCACCTTGATTGGACACTAAGGCATGGCCTACCTGTCTTGGACACTAAGGCATGGCCTACCTGTCTTGGACATTAAGGCATGGCCTACCTGTCTTGGACACTATGGCATGGTCTAGTTGTCTTGGACACTAAGGCATGGCCTACCTGTCTTGGACACTATGACATGGCCTACTTGTCTTGGACACTATGGCAGGTCCTACCTGTCTTGCACACTATGGCATGGCCTACCTGTCTTGGACACTAAGGTATGTCCTACCTGGCTCAGACACTACGGGTCTACCTGTCTTGGACACTATGGCAGGGCCTACCTGTCTTGGACACTACGGCAGGGCCTACCTGTCTTGGACACTATGACATGGCCTACTTGTCTTGGACACTACGGCAGGACCTACCTGTCTTGGACACTACGGCAGGGCCTACCTGTCTTGGACACTAAGGCCTGGGGAAGATGAATGAACACAGAGACTGTGTGAGCTCTGCAGCTATCATGGCCTGCCTGTCCATCACAAACACTATACAAACACTATCCAAACACTATACAAACAAGCCATATCCTGGAGACATCCCAGGTCAGGTGATCATCACAACAACAACAACATTCGCAGCTATTCAACTGTGATGTGGTGACTATAATAATTGAGCACATACGTGCAATTCAGTTGCGCTAATCTTTAAAATATTGCGTAAATGGCGCAAAGGGGCGTCCTAGATTGAACCCTGTGGGTGCTTACTTTTTATTCACATTATAGGGTATTACAGTAAGGCTTTACATCTAAATGCTTAGTTCTTCTGTACAAATGATTAGACACTGCCAACTGCAATTTGTTAAAATATAAGGATCAAAATTCTGAGACATTAACTTTGATCATTGGTTGATGTGACATGGCCTGTGTGTGAGAGCGAGTTGACCATAAAGATGCTGTTGTAGACTTGCCTTCTGCTGGGGTAGCTCTATAAGGATGCCATCAGGAAGCCAGGTCAGTATGAGACCTTCGTGTCTTGACCCGGCCAACAGCTGCATTGAGCCTATTTGGAACATTGCTGGACAACTCAGCACTCCAGGGTAGAAACAATTATGCAGCTAGGATGTCTCACATCAGTCGGGACACAGAACTCAAGTACAGAAAAAAGTACGCAGCTAGGTTGTCTTACATCAGAGCATCAACACAGAAGCACACATGCAGTTCCTGGCTCAAAAATGTTATGGTAGAAAGACATACACAGCTGCATGTTGTATCATCAGTGCTGCACAATCCCAAGAAATGCTACATGTTACAGCTTGCCATAAGTACAGATGTAACAGTGTATGTTACAGTCACTAGCCATGGGCTCGAGGTAGTTCAGTCACTCAGTGGATATCACTTGTGTGTCACTTCATGTCAGGACAGTGTCACTTAGTTTGAGCATTACTCCTTGTAACAGCAGTGTCAATCAGCCAAGAAGCATGTAGAGGCGTAGGTCCTTATGATGAGACCACTGATAGACCAATCATGTGTAGGTCTGTCAGTGGCAGGCCACAGCAACTCTAGCACTGCACGTGTCTCACCACCAGCACCATCTGGTGGAGCATTATGTTACACACCAATGACACTGTGGTTTGTGGGTCCTTCTATTACAGACCACAGACAGTCCAGTATTGTGTTGGTCCTTCTATTACAGACCACAGACAGTCCAGTCTTGTGTTGGTCCTTCTATTACAGACCACTGACAGTCCAATCTTGTGTTGGTCCTTCTATTACAGACCACAGACAGTCCAGTCTTGTGTTGGTCCTTCTATTACAGACCACAGACAGTCCAGTCTTGTGTTGGTCCTTCTATCACAGACCACAGACAGTCCAGTATTGTGTTGGTCCTTTTATTACAGACCACTGACAGTCCAGTCTTGTGTTGGTCCTTCTATTAGACCACAGACAGTCCAGTCTTGTGTTGGTCCTTCTATTACAGACCACAGACAGTCCAGTCTTGTGTTGGTCCTTCTATTACAGACCACTGACAGTCCAGTCTTGTGTTGGTCCTTATTTTATAGAAAACAAGGGTTAAGGTATTTGTTATAGACCATAAATAACCCAGCTTGTAATGGTCTGTGTGCTGGGGACCAGATATACTCCAATACAGCAATGGTCCTTGTACTAGAGACCAGTGACAATACAATGATAGTCCTTGTGCTAGATACCAGTGACACTACAATACAACAATGGTTTTTGTGCTAGAGACCAGTGACACCCCAATGCAGTGATGGTCCTTGTGCTAGAAACCAGTGGTACTCCAATACAGTGATAGTCCTTGTGCTAAAGACCAGTGGTACGCCAATACAGTGATGGTCCCTGTGTTAGAGACCACTGTTACTCCAATACGGTGATGGTCCTTGTGTTGGAGACCAGTGACACTCCAATACACTGATGGTCCCTGTGTTAGAGACCACTGTTACTCCAATATGGTGATGGTCCTTGTGTTGGAGACCAGTGACACTACAATACAGTGATGGTCCTTGTGTTATAAACCAATGCTAATCAAATACAGTGATGGTTCTTGTATTAGAAACCAGTGACACTCCAACACAGTGATGGTCCTTGTGTTAGAGACCAGTGACACTCCAACACAGTGATCGTCCTTGTGCTAGAGACCAGTGACACTCCAATACAATGATGGTCCTTGTGCTAGAGACCAGTGACACTCCAATACAGTGGTGGTCATTGTGCTCTAGAGACCAGTGACACTCCAATACAATGATGGTCCTTGTGCTAGAGACCAGTGACACTCCAATACAGTGATGGTCTTTGTGCTATAGAGACCAGACACACTCCAATATAGGTATGGTCCTTGTGCTAGAGACCAGTGACACTCCAATACAATGATGGTCCTTGTGCTAGAGACCAGTGACACTCCAATACAGGGATGGTCCTTGTGCTAGAGACCAGTGACACTCCAATACAATGATGGTCCTTGTGCTAGAGACCAGTGACACACCAGTGATGGTTCTTGTATTAGAAACCAGTGACCCTCCAACACAGTGATGGTGGGTCTGCTAGAGATCTGTGACACTCCAAAACAGTGATGGTCCTTGTGTTATAGACCAGTGACACTCCGATGATGGTCCTTGTGTTAGAGACCAGTTACACTCCAATGATGGTCCAGTGCTACAGCCTCACTGAGTGGGTCTATGTTCCAGAGACTGCTGCTGTATCCAAGGTGAGAAGACAAGGCCAATAGAGTCTGTGTTTTCCACAGCTGCCTTCCTCACTATGTCTCTCACCCACTGCCTGTCTCCCACTGCCTGTCCCCCACGGCCTGTCATGTGTCCTGTCTCCCTGTCACGTGTGTCATGTCCATCTGTCACCCCGGACAGTCACAGAACCACAAAAACCGTGGATGTTAATCAAACATAACTAATCAATGACTACACAATTAGTGAATTAATAATTAATGCACGAGAGTGGCTCAAGTGGCCATGAGAGAATCTGATCAATAAAGACAAAGCTGTAAACTCCATCAAACTACAACAACCTGCCTCGTGTTATAGTGAACAACTTCCTCTGTCTACACAGATCAATAGAGCATTAAGTTGAGAGGCTGTAGACAGTAACTGTGAAGGCAAAGTAAACATGGACAGAAAATCACAACCTAGCAAGTGTGGTGATTACTTCAGCGTAGACTGATGAGGCCCGGTGGCTCAGTGGTTAGAGCACCAGACTCTCACTCGTGACCAGACCACTCGGTTCCACACCTATTACCATTTCGAAACGGTTCCACACCTATTACCATTTTGAAACTGGTCGTGGCAGTGAGTGAACAGAGACGAGGCTGAGGCAGCCCCAGTGTGTGCAGGGCAATGTTATCCTCCGTACTACATGGGACAGCCCCAGCGTGTGCAGGGCAATGTTATCCTCTGTACATTCCACATGTGTCAATGACTGAGGTAAACTTACTGATGTTGAACCTTTGTCTTCTCCACTCAGGTTTACAGCATTGGTCATTATTTGAGTAAAATATTATCAGAATTTCTAAATATGAAAGTTCATTGTATTATTCACAGATGTGACTGTATAAAGATATTCATCATCTAGTCATCTAGATGATAGGTCCTACACAGATGTGACTGTATAAAGATATTCATCATCTAGTCATCTAGATGATAGGTTCTACACAGCCGCAGATCCAGGGGGTGTTAGGTCCCAAAACCCTTCCAGGCCTTGGGGGTCCCAAGACCCCTCCAGACGTTGAGGAAGTCCCAAAACCTCTCCACGAATTCTTTCAGGAAATATTTACCTTAGTTGTATGCCAATGAAGGGTCCATGTCCCTTTAAAATGTAAAAAATTTGCTGAAATAAGCTTTCCCCAAAATATTTTGCATTTTAGAAAGCTATTATTTTTTAATTCAGTAATGATAATTCCCCATTTGAAGTGTCTTATGTCTTTCCAATGTGTGTCCCAAACAGTGTTATATGCCCCTACAATAGCTGCTCCTACCCAAACTTACTTTGTTTGTTAATGAACCCATTTTTATTGTTACGTCCGGTACCAAGCTCCCGCACCAATATTTCAATACTACAAATTAATTATTTTCCAAAATTAACTTTGTTTAGAAAGCAGAGTATAATCAAATTTATGATGAATGTATTATTTCACATTAGTTGTTTGAATAAGTGCCTTTACTTTTGATCGTCGTGCTGTCCAACAAATTGTCAAAAATTGTTATGGATAGAGACATAATTAATGAAAAATATATATATCTGAATGCTTTCACGTGGCATGCTATCAATAACACATCAAAAGAAACCCATTTAGACGAATGTTCAGCATTTCAGAGGCATCAGAAGAAGGATGTTCAAAAGCTACTGCAGGAAAAACAAAATCTATCAATATGTCAGGTGGAAGTGACATGAGTTGGGTAATGGCTAGAATATGTCAGGTGGAAGTGACATGAGTTGGGTAACGGCTAGAATATGTCAGGTGGAAGTGACATGAGTTGGGTAACGGCTAGAATATGTCAGGTGGAAGCGACATGAGTTGGGTAATGGCTAGAATATGTCAGGTGGAAGTGACATGAGTTGGGTAACGGCTAGAATATGTCAGGTGGAAGTGACATGAGTTGGGTAACGGCTAGAATATGTCAGGTGGAAGTGACATGAGTTGGGTAACGGCTAGAATATGTCAGGTGGAAGTGACATGAGTTGGGTAACGGCTAGAATATGTCAGGTGGAAGTGACATGAGTTGGGTAACGGCTAGAATATGTCAGGTGGAAGTGACATGAGTTGGGTAACGGCTAGAATATGTCAGGTGGAAGTGACATGAGTTGGATAACGGCTAGAATATGTCAGGTGGAAGTGACATGAGTTGGGTAACGGCTAGAATATGTCAGGTGGAAGTGACATGACTTGGGTAACGGCTAGAATATGTCAGGTGGAAGTGACATGACTTGGGTAACGGCTAGAATATGTCAGGTGGAAGTGACATGAGTTGGGTAATGGCTAGAATATGTCAGGTGGAAGTGACATGAGTTGGGTAATGGCTAGAATATGTCAGGTGGAAGTGACATGAGTTGGGTAATGGCTAGAATATGTCAGGTGGAAGTGACATGAGTTGGGTAATGGCTAGAATATGTCAGGTGGAAGTGACAAGAGTTGGGTAATGGCTAGAATATGTTAGTGACACAGGAGGTACCCGCTGAATAATGGAAATAAGTAAATGTTTTAAAATTAATATATTCCTTGGGAAAGCATTTGACACAAAGAAATCACAAAGGATCAGTATGCTGTGATAGAAGTCAATGGCATCCTGTGAAAATTAACTTTGTAGAAAACATTCTGTGAAGCAACGTTAAAGAAATCCAGTCCGCCTAGATGTCAACAAAACACTGTTACACTGCATCCACACGTAGAACGCTACACAATGAATGTTCAGAATGAAAATACTTTAACTGCTTATTGGTATCTTATTGGTATCTTATTGGTATCTTATTGGTATCTTATTGGTATCATTGCAAAAGACCAAATGGATGTGTGGTATGTGTACAATAGGAATGTGTACAATAGGTATGTGTACAATAGGAATGTGTACAATTTGATGGCGAAAGGCCCCTCCCACTATACAAGGGATAGTTCCTGTTGTGAGTGATGCTACCATGATGCCAACACCAAAACATTTCAAGGTAATTATAGGTGGGTGAAAACAACAATTAAATGTCAAACATAATATCGTAAGTCGCAACCCCAGACACACACTTGTGGACATAGTCGAGGACGTGGGTGTGGGGCCACTGTGGGTGCAAAGACACTAATCACATGTAGTTAAAACGTGTAATACAGTGTGCTGTTGAAATATATATTGCTGTCCTGCACAGTTAACACCAGTTTGACATATATAAAATACATATATACTTTGTTTTAAAGATAATTGTTATGCCCAGTACCAAGCTACAATGTTTATTACTACACATGGTATCAAGCTTTAATGTTGTATAACTAAAAGCAATGTGTCCAAACCACTATTTGTGGAATATATTATCTATAAATCTGACTATATTATCTACAAATTTGACCAGACGTGCAGCAACACCCAAAACCAGGTGTTTTTGTCACCAAGCTCACAAGATCTACAAAACCAAAGATCTGCTGACACACGTGAATCTAGAGACTGGTTTATCAGTGTCATGTGAACCACTCAGAACTAAATTTGACACCTACACATCCTTCTGTGTTAGACTTCCATCATGTGATCATCACCTTTGACTTGACCCAAGGGTGTGACCATCAGGTGTCACGTGATCATCACCTTTGACTTGACCCAAGGGTGTTACCCTCAGGTGTCACGTGATCATCACCTTTGACTTGACCCAAGGGTGTGACCATCAGGTGTCACGTGATCATCACCTTTGACTTGACCCAAGGGTGTGACCCTCAGGTGTCACGTGATCATCACCTTTGACTTGACCCAAGGGTGTCGCCCTTAGGTGTCACGTGATCATCACCTTTGACTTGACCCAAGGGTGTGACCATCAGGTGTCACGTGATCATCACCTTTGACTTGACCCAAGGGTGTGACCCTAAGGTGTCACATGATCATCACCTTTGACTTGACCCAAGGGTGTGGCCCTCAGGTGTCATGTGATCATCACCTTTGACTTGACCCAAGGGTGTTACCCTCAGGTGTCACGTGATCATCACCTTTGACTTGACCCAAGGGTGTGACCCTCAGGTGTCACGTGATCATCACCTTTGACTTGACCCAAGGGTGTGACCCTCAGGTGTCACGTGATCATCACCTTTGACTTGACCCAAGGGTGTCGCCCTTAGGTGTCACGTGATCATCACCTTTGACTTGACCCAAGGGTGTGACCATCAGGATACTAAGGATGCAAATTGTGTCTCCTAAACATATACCTGCCCTACCAATCACCAGACAATTTTGAGGAGTTTTGTAATTATTTGGGTAAAATTGCTTCAATAATAGGTGAAAAAGACACAAGCAACATTGTTATAACTCGTGATTTTAATGCTGCTGTAAACACTCCCTTTGAAGCTGAACTAATTGATATGTGTGACACTATTGGTCTGGTAATCTCAGATTATGAACAATTTAGTCGAACCTGCAATACTTACACTTATGTAAGTGATGCATATAATTCTACCTCGTGGTTAGATCACTTTATCTGTTCACATAGTGTACATTCAATGTTCACCGAGTTACACATTTTAGATAAACGCCCTAGTTCGGACCATCTCCCTGTAGGACTTGTTATCTCTATCTCTGTAACTGCAGAAAGTCATGACAATATATCTAACAAGAAGCAAGCTGATAAAATGTCTCCTATTTGTAGATATGGAAAGAGTAGTGCTGTACATCTGGACAAAGTACACATTCCAGAGTCATTTACATGCACTAAGCCTAATTGTTCAAATAGATATAGGCATATATGTGACATCGATCATATATTTGATGATATATGCACTTTGGGTATCTAGTCTTGAAACTATTAGTGCATACAAAAAACATTGTGTCAAGGTGACATTGTACCCGGCTGGAATGATTATGTAAAGGAGGCAAACACTGAAGCCAGAAATTGCTATATTCTGTGGCGTGACGTGGGAAAAACTAAGCACGGCACAATTTGTGAAGTAATGTGGAAAACTAGATTACATTTTAAATATCTGCTTAAACGGCGCCAACAAAGAGAAGACATGGCTCAAGCAGATGCCGTGGCAAAATACTTGCATACTAAAGATACAGTTACTTTTTGGAAAAACATATCTAAATCATACATGAACGTTATTCCTAAAGCTTCTGTTAATGGTGCTACCAATCCTTCTTCCATATCAGCCATGTGGAAAACACATTTTGAATATTTGTTAAACAGTGTCACCACTGATGTAAATACGCAAAATGTGAAAGAGTGTGTAAACGATGCTGGGAATGTGTGTACTGACAATGACACACACATAACATCTTGCATGGTGCAGAATGCTATCGACAAACTGAGGTCTGGTAAAGCATGTGGTAATGATAGGCTATCTGCTGAACACTTTATACATGCAGATAGGCACATAACTATATTACTGTCAATGTTTTACACTAGTGTTATCTCACACTGACATCTGCCCGATAACTTTATGACAACTATTATTATACTCTTGGTCAAAAACAAGTCTGGTGACACGAGAGACGTTAATAACTACAGACCTATAGCGCTGGTCACAGTTGCTTCTAAGATCTTTGAAATTATACTGCTTTAACTTATGGAATCTTATCTAGATACAACTGACAATCAGTACAATCAGGTACAGGTTGTAACGTATACAACTGCTGTACTAACCATATGTTTTATGTGTTACTGCATCTAGTCCCAGCGGTCTTCAGGCTTTGCTGAATATTTGTGCAAAGTTTGGTTTTGAAAATGATATTAAATATAATCCTATAAAGTTGATATGTATGGTTATCAAACCATGTGGCTTTCATCTGAAATGTCCAGATATTTATATGAACAATAACAAACTTGTATTTGTTGAAAAGACAAAATATTTAGGGGTAGTGATCTGCAATGACTTGAAGGATGGAAGACATGTTAAGACACCTGCGCAGCTTCTATGCCAGGTCTATCTGCAATGACTTGAAGGATTGAAGACATGTTAAGACACCTGCACAGCTTCTATGCCAGGTCTATCTGCAATGACTTGAAGGATTGAAGACATGTTAAGACACCTGTGCAGCTTCTATGCCAGGTCTATCTGCAATGACTTGAAGGATTGAAGACATGTTAAGACACCTGCGCAGCTTCTATGCCAGGTCTATCTGCAATGACTTGAAGGATGGAAGACATGTTAAGACACCTGCACAGCTTCTATGCCAGGTCTATCTGCAATGACTTGAAGGATTGAAGACATGTTAAGACACCTGCGCAGCTTCTATGCCAGGTCTATCTGCAATGACTTGAAGGATGGAAGACATGTTAAGACACCTGCACAGCTTCTATGCCAGGTCTATCTGCAATGACTTGAAGGATGGAAGACATGTTAAGACACCTGCGCAGCTTCTATGCCAGGTCTATCTGCAATGACTTGAAGGATTGAAGACATGTTAAGACACCTGCACAGCTTCTATGCCAGGTCTATCTGCAATGACTTGAAGGATGGAAGACATGTTAAGACACCTGCGCAGCTTCTATGCCAGGTCTATCTGCAATGACTTGAAGGATTAAAGACATGTTAAGACACCTGTGCAGCTTCTATGCCAGGTCTACCAGCATTATTAGAAAATGTCACAACTGTTCCATCGGTGTTAAACTACATCTGTTTCCTGCATATTGTCATACAATTTATTGTTCCCAACTCTGGGCAACTTTTAACAAGGGCACCTATTTAAAACTGAAAGTTGCCTACAACAATATGCGTAGACGGATCTTAGGATACCACTGATGGGACAGTGCGAGCAACCTGTTTGTCAGTGATGCTACTGACACATTTGACGCCATATTGCGCAATGTTTATGGGTTTAGAAAACATATTCTTAACAATGACGATCATCAATGACGTGATAAAATGCATGTATAATTGTACAGATATTGTTAATGGGCCCACGTGGACTAGCTCGGCTGAATCACTATATATTGTAAGATGGTGACTTTATATCCTTTTTTTACATATTTATTTAATTATTTCTTATACTTTTTATAACTTATTTATTTATTCACTTTTTAAACTTATAAACTTGTTTATCTATTTATATCTCTAACTTATTTATTTTTTAAAGTTATGTACTGTTTATACCTATTTGTATGTACTATTTATACCTATTTGTATGTACCGTTTATACCTATTTGTATGTACTGTTTATACCTATTTGTATGTACTGTTTATACCTATTTGTATGTACCAATTGTTTATGGGTGTTTTTACCTGAAATTAATGTATTTGTACAAAACATCCATCAGAAGTGCTCTATGGGAAAGGCTTATTTTTAAATTGTACTCCCAGAACATTCCCAGAACAGGGTCTCATTTTATGAATTTATAGATGTTCCCCACACATTGTTTAGTATAACATGAAGAAGAACATAATAACTATCACTGTCACTGTTATTATTCAATTTCAACATTTATTTATATTTCCTTATGATGCTAAAACATACTCAGTACCTTGGTACCAGGCAACAGTAGAGGGTAACATTCCTGACATGTCACTTGGTACCAGGCAACAGTAGAGGGTAACATTCCTGACATGTCACTTGGTACCAGGCAACAGTAGAGGGTAACATTCCTGACATGTCACTTGGTACCAGGCAACAGTAGAGGGTAACATTCCTGACATGTCGCTTGGTACCAGGCAACAGTAGAGGGTAACATTCCTGACATGTCGCTTGGTACCAGGCAACAGTAGAGGGTAACATTCCTGACATGTCGCTTGGTACCAGGCAACAGTAGAGGGTAACATTCCTGACATGTCGCTTGGTACCAGGCAACAGTAGAGGGTAACATTCCTGACATGTCGCTTGGTACCAGGCAACAGTAGAGGGTAACATTCCTGACATGTCGCTTGGTACCAGGCAACAGTAGAGGGTAACATTCCTGACATGTCGCTTGGTACCAGGCAACAGTAGAGGGTAACATTCCTGACATGTCGCTTGGTACCATGCAACAGTAGAGGGTAACATTCCTGACATGTCGCTTGGTACCATGCAACAGTAGAGGGTAACATTCCTGACATGTCGCTTGGTACCAGGCAACAGTAGAGGGTAACATTCCTGACATGTCGCTTGGTACCATGCAACAGTAGAGGGTAACATTCCTGACATGTCGCTTGGTACCATGCAACAGTAGAGGGTAACATTCCTGACATGTCGCTTGGTACCAGGCAACAGTAGAGGGTAACATTCCTGACATGTCGCTTGGTACCAGGCAACAGTAGAGGGTAACATTCCTGACATGTCGCTTGGTACCAGGCAACAGTAGAGGGTAACATTCCTGACATGTCGCTTGGTACCAGGCAACAGTAGAGGGTAACATTCCTGACATGTCGCTTGGTACCAGGCAACAGTAGAGGGTAACATTCCTGACATGTCGCTTGGTACCAGGCAACAGTAGAGGGTAACATTCCTGACATGTCGCTTGGTACCAGGCAACAGTAGAGGGTAACATTCCTGACATGTCGCTTGGTACCAGGCAACAGTAGAGGGTAACATTCCTGACATGTCGCTTGGTACCAGGCAACAGTAGAGGGTAACATTCCTGACATGTCGCTTGGTACCAGGCAACAGTAGAGGGTAACATTCCTGACATGTCGCTTGGTACCAGGCAACAGTAGAGGGTAACATTCCTGACATGTCGCTTGGTACCAGGCAACAGTAGAGGGTAACATTCCTGACATGTCGCTTGGTACCAGGCAACAGTAGAGGGTAACATTCCTGACATGTCGCTTGGTACCAGGCAACAGTAGAGGGTAACATTCCTGACATGTCGCTTGGTACCAGGCAACAGTAGAGGGTAACATTCCTGACATGTCGCTTGGTACCAGGCAACAGTAGAGGGTAACATTCCTGACATGTCGCTTGGTACCAGGCAACAGTAGAGGGTAACATTCCTGACATGTCGCTTGGTACCAGGCAACAGTAGAGGGTAACATTCCTGACATGTCGCTTGGTACCAGGCAACAGTAGAGGGTAACATTCCTGACATGTCGCTTGGTACCAGGCAACAGTAGAGGGTAACATTCCTGACATGTCTCTTGGTACCAGGCAACAGTAGAGGGTAACATTCCTGACATGTCACTTGGTACCAGGCAACAGTAGAGGGTAACATTCCTGACATGTCACTTGGTGAGTTTTCAGATTTAAACAAAGAAACTTCAGAACATTTAACAGAGATTGGAGAACATGAAAAAAATGGCCTCTCCAAGGACAACTGTCAGACAATTGTGGACAATGGCCCTTCAGTCATCATAATGCAAAACTGCTGCACTCAAAATATGTGTGTATATAATAATACTATATATATATATATATATATATATATATATATATATATATATATATATATACATAAATATACACACACACACATTTTGAGTGCAGTATATATATATATATATATATATATATATATATATATATATATATATATATATATATATACTGAGTGCAGTATATATTCTGGGCTAACAATTGATTATTTATAGCAGTACTCTGTGATTCTGTTGACTTGGTCAGGCTTTGTGTGTTCTCATTGTTGCCAGTGCTGGGTGAAAGCTTAGTTGTGATCAACACCCATAGGAAGGTGGTTTAGATCACTAGAGAGGACTAAGAGCAGTTAAAATGTTTAAGACATAGAATGGCTGTGAAAATATTTGTTGACACTTAAGGAAGGTAGAATACCTGGAGAAAGGAATTAATGAAGGAACAGGGTTGATGGGATATCATAAATTATTAATTCTCACTGGCAACAATGAGAACAGACAAAGCCTGACCATGTCAACAGAATCACAGAGTACTGCTATAAATAATCCATTGTTAGCACAGAACTGGGCTGCCTATCCAGACAGGACACGGTTCAACACTCGCAGTCATGGTTCAGTGGCCACAGTCACAGTGCAGTGCTCCCACTATTACTGTTGCTTGTCAGGCTCATTGATGAATAAATAATCAACAAAGACTTGACAGAACAGATAAGACAAACACACTGGCATATGGCATTGACACAACTGCTCAACAGTAAGAGTGTCAAATGACCTAAACATAACACTCCTACTCACTGGCCTGGTAATGACATTTCTATTCAATAAAAGTGTCACATGACCTAAACATCACTGTCCTACTCACTGGGATAGTAATGACATCTTTATTCACTCATATTTAATAGGAAATCATATGGACTATTTTAGATGCATATTATAAGTCAGTGTGTTTATACTACAAGGTCAAGGTCACTTCCAATACAAGATTTGCTGCATGAGCTGCTGGTGGTTGCTAAGCAACAGTCACAATGCTTCAGGAGGTACTAAGCAGGGGACAGTGAATGGAGTAGAATTACAGCATGTAATATTTAGTGCCTCCATCTGACCAGACTTTGAGGACTGGTCCACTTAGTGTCTATCTGGTTGTGTACAGGACAGTCTGTGGCTGTGTACAGTACAGTATGTGGCTGTGTACAAGACAGTCTGTGGCTGTGTACAGGACAATCTGTGGCTGTTGGTCAAGGCCAGGAACATCAAAGTATATCACTGACTGACACTTCAGTGCATTTGGAAATGTCACCAGAAATGTTCCCAGGAATGTCATCAGGAATGTCCCTCTGTGACATGCGTATATTGCTGAAGATGTCATACAACGTGTTAAAAGGAAGAACCAGTCAGTACATAGTCCTGAGGAGGACAGCATCAGTATTAGGGGAAACTGCTAAAGTCAAGAGAGAAACTGTGGCATACAGTGGTGAATAACTGAAAGTTAATAAATCTCCTACAGACAGTGCAACATTAACAAAAGCATTGGTGCACAGTGCAACATTAACAAAAGCATTGGTGCATTGGTGCACAGTGCAACAATGAAGAATAAACAGCAACATTCATGACATCTAGTGCATCCCTAGATAACTAGTTCCTTGGTGCAGAAGTGTATAAAATATGTACCAAATAAAATATATAAAATAAAATATGTTACTGTATCCTGAGCCTATGTAGTAAGTAGTCTTGCCTTGGTCCTGATGCTGCTCAGATGATGCAGTAGATCATTGCTGCCCAACATCGTGATGCACTATCTGACACGCACTATATGGTGCATGCACTAGCTGCAAGACACTACACCACACGCTACCAGACTCGAGGCTGTAGACACGACTAGAGCAGCGGAGGAGACGGACACTGCAGGATCAATACATGGCCAGCAGTCCTACACACGCACTCCCATCACTGGCGGGCTGTACCCGGGGAAAGGCCAATAGTGGGCTGAACCCAGGAAAAGGTCACTGGCGGGTTGAACCCATAGAACGGCCAATAGTGGGCTGACCCCAGGGAAAGTCAGTGGCAGGCTGAAACCAAGGAAAGGTCACTGGTAGGTTGAACCCAGGGAAAGGTCAATGGCGGGCTGAAACCAGGGAAAGGTCATTGGTGGATTGAACCCAGGGAAAGGTCAATGTCGGGCTGAACAAGGGAGAGGTGATTAGCGGGTTGAACCCAGGGAATGACAATACCAGGCTGAACCCAGGTAAAGGTGACTGGCCATTACACACATGTCAGTGTGTGTATCTGCGTGCGTGCGTGCATGTGTGTGACCGTGTGTGCATACACTTGTGCATGTGTATGTGTTGATGCATGTGTATGTGTTGATGCATGTGTATGTAATTATCAATATCTAGAACACAGACATCAATATATCAAAAAGGTTGAAAAGGAGAGTTCTGAGAGTGTGTGTACCACAGGCGTGCCTGTGTGTCCCACTGGCGTGCCTGTGTGTCCCACTGGCATGCCTGTGTGTACCACAGGCGTGCCTGTGTGTCCCACTGGCGTGCCTGTGTGTCCCACTGGCGTGCCTGTGTGTCCCACTGGCGTTCCTGTGTGTCCCACAGGCGTGCCTGTGTGTCCCACTGGCGTGCCTGTGTGTCCCACAGGCGTGCCTGTGTGTCCCACAGGTGTGCCTGTGTGTCCCACAGGCGTGCCTGTGTGTGCCACTGGCGTGCCTGTGTGTGCCACTGGCGTGCCAGTGTTTGCCACTGGCGTACCTGTGTGTGCCACTGGCGTGCCTGCGTTTGCCAATGGTTGAAAAGGAGCGGTCTGAGAGTGTGTGTACCACTGGTGTTCCTGTGTGTGCCACTGACATGCCTGTGTGTGCCACTGGTGTGCCTGTGTGTGCCACTGACATGCCTGTGTGTGCCACTGGTGTGCCTGTGTGTGCCACTGACATGCCTGTGTGTGCCAGTGGTGTGCCTGTGTGTGCCACTGGCGTGCCTGTGTGTGCCATTGGCGTGCCTGCGTTTGCCACTGGTTGAAAAGGAGAGGTCTGAGAGTGTGTGTACCACTGGCGTGCCTGTGTGTGCCACTGACGTGCCTGTGTGTGCCACTGACGTGCCTGTGTGTGCCACTGGCATGCCTGTGTGTGCCACTGGCGTGCCTGTGTGTGCCACTGACATGCCTGTGTGTGCCACTGACGTGCCTGTGTGTGCCACTGACGTGCCTGTGTGTACCAAACAAATAATTTCTTCAAACAACCATGGTTATGGGCTAAACGAAAATGTGAGACTTGATGAGAAACAACTGTGTTAAAATTTCAGAACAACCCACTGAGAGGAAGTGACCGCTCACACAACCCACTGAGAGGAAGTGACCGCTCACACAACCCACTGAGAGGAAGTGACCGCTCACACAACCCATTGAGAGGAAGTGACCGCTCTCACAACCCATTGAGAGGAAGTGACCACTCACACAACCCATTGAGAGGAAGTGACCACTCACACAACCCACTGAGAGGAAGTGACCACTCACACAACCCACTGAGAGGAAGTGACCGCTCACACAACCCATTGAGAGGAAGTGACCACTCACACAACCCACTGAGAGGAAGTGACCGCTCACACAACCCACTGAGAGGAAGTGACCGCTCACACAACCCATTGAGAGGAAGTGACCACTCACACAACCCATTGAGAGGAAGTGACCGCTCACACAACCCACTGAGAGGAAGTGACCACTCACACAACCTATTGAGAGGAAGTGACCACTCACACAACCCACTGAGAGGAAGTGACCGCTCACACAACCCACTGAGAGGAAGTGACCACTCACACAACCCATTGAGAGGAAGTGACCACTCACACAACCCACTGAGAGGAAGTGACCACTCACACAACCCACTGAGAGGAAGTGACCACTCACACAACCTATTGAGAGGAAGTGACCACTCACACAACCCACTGAGAGGAAGTGACCACTCACACAACCCACTGAGAGGAAGTGACCACTCACACAACCCAGTGAGAGGAAGTGACCGCTCACACAACCCATTGAGAGGAAGTGACCACTCACACAACCCACTGAGAGGAAGTGACCACTCACACAACCCATTGAGAGGAAGTGACCACTCACACAACCCATTGAGAGGAAGTGACCACTCACACAACCCATTGAGAGGAAGTGACCACTCACACAACCCATTGAGAGGAAGTGACCACTCACACAACCCATTGAGAGGAAGTGACCACTCACACAACCCATTGATAGGAAGTGACCACTCACACAACCCATTGAGAGGAAGTGACCACTCACACAACCCATTGAGAGGAAGTGACCACTCACACAACCCATTGAGAGGAAGTGACCGCTCACATGACTCAGTGTTTACCATTGTACATATATACAATTTTAACCCCAACACTTCAACATCTATATATAATGCAATATCTTGAAAACTACTGAAACGATTTTCATAAAATTTTCACTGTGACCTATTCGCTAGACAAGGTTTATTCACTGAAACCCCAAACAACAATGGACTGCCCCAATGTGTAGCGCACATATTTGGATGAGCATTGCAAATGTTGGATTGTTAGCACAAAAAATGGATGTATATAGTGCAACTACAACAAACCATGTAAAGGAAATAACTTGAATTCAAGTTCAATTTAGTACTGATTCATCAAAGTAGTATTTCATTATCTTTTCTTTGTGTCAATATAAAAACCAAATGTTTGCCCAAGTAACCATGTATCACTGCCATTGTCAACGTGTACAATATGTTGTTACACACAATGTATTTGTGCCTAGGTCTGCCATTCTACATGCTCAAGTCACAGCAGCCTAAGTGCCCACAAGTCCTCACATGAATGACCTTAAATGTACTCAAACAGATGACTTTTAACCTACATGTTATTATAAGTGTGTAAAGCTAGAAACAAAACATGAAAGTTATGCATCATTTAAGATTGAAGTAGTGTGGTGCAATAACGCATCTGGGTTTTTTAATGCAGAAAACTGGCCAGCTGGTGTGTATTTGAGGAAATTTTTTAACATCAAGAACTGAACCATGGAAATCAACATCACATATTTTAATTGTAATGGATTTGAAGGTTTTATGCCCTTTTTAAGTGATTTGCTAATTAAGTGTGATATTCTATGCAAGAGCTTATGCTTACAAAACAAGATTGCCATTTGTTAAACACAAGCCATGATAGTTATGTTGGTGTTTCTCCAGTACATGCCTCTTGTGGTATTTTATCAGGCCATATGGTGGAGTAGGTTTTTTAAGGAAACGCTCCCTTGATCAATATATAACCATACTTGAGTATAGTTATGACTGGCTTTGCGGCATAAGAATATGCTGTGGTAATAGGGCGTATTATTTATTAAATGTATATTTACCTTACGAATGCGAAGAAAACCGGGATAGGTTTACTGATGATGTCTAAAATAGCTGTATACATTGATAGTATTAGTACCTCATATGCATAACGATTACTGGTGACTTTAATGCAGATATCTCTAAGAAATCAGTTTTTGAGAATACCTTCCTTGGTTTCTGCAGAGAATATTCATTGGTTATATGCGATTAGGATAATCTCCCAGTAGACACACATACATATCTTAGCTCTGCCTGGGGAACTACATCATGGTTAGACCATGTTATAGGCACAGCTGACACTAAGCATAACTAACCTGTCGGTACTCTATGATTGTATTCATTCTGATCATCACCCGGTGTCATTCAACATTGACAGTGATGTGTTACTAGTAGTGTTGACACTAATGACATTAAGCAAGTGATACACTAGCTGGGACACACTACTCCAACAAGTGATACACTAGCTGGGACACACTACTCCCACAAGTGATACACTAGCTGGGACACGCTACTTCCACAAGTGATACACTAGCTGGGACACACTACTCCAACAAGTGATACACTAGCTGGGACATGCTACTCCAACAAGTGATACACTAGCTGGGACACGCTACTCCCACAAGTGATACACTAGCTGGGACACGCTACTCCCACAAGTGATACACTAGCTGGGACATGCTACTCCCACAAGTGATACACTAGCTGGGACACGCTACTCCCACAAGTGATACACTAGCTGGGACACACTACTCCCATAAGTGATACACTAGCTGGGACACGCTACTCCCACAAGTGATACACTAGCTGGGACACGCTACTCCCACAAGTGATACACTAGCTGGGACACGCTACTCCCACAAGTGATACACTAGCTGGGACACACTACTCCCACAAGTGATACACTAGCTGGGACACACTACTCCCACAAGTGATACACTAGCTGGGACACGCTACTCCCACAAGTGATACACTAGCTGGGACACGCTACTCCCACAAGTGATACACTAGCTGGGACACGCTACTCCCACAAGTGATACACTAGCTGGGACACGCTACTCCCACAAGTGATACACTAGCTGGGACACGCTACTCCCACAAGTGATACACTAGCTGGGACACGCTACTCCCACAAGTGATACACTAGCTGGGACACGCTACTCCCACAAGTGATACACTAGCTGGGACACACTACTCCCACAAGTGATACACTAGCTGGGACACACTACTCCCACAAGTCATACACTAGCTGGGACACACTACTCCCACAAGTGATACACTAGCTGGGACACACTACTCCCACAAGTGATACACTAGCTGGGACACGCTACTCCCACAAGTCATACACTAGCTGGGACACACTACTCCCACAAGTGATACACTAGCTGGACCACGCTACTCCCACAAGATATTGATGCATATAAAGATTGTACGAAGGGAGAACTTTATAAACTGAACGCTCCACCTGGTGTTAAATGCAGTGATCCCAATTGTCACAATTGTAGTCACTATGAGGATCTTGATGACTTTTATAATTATATTGTGGGTACATTGAAGAGACCTGGTCACACACTTGTGTCAAATCATAAATGTGCTTTTAAACATGATGTGGTACCAGGCTGGAATGATGTGGTACCAGGCTGGAATGATGTGGTACCAGGCTGGAATGATGTGGTACCAGGCTGGAATGATGTGGTGCCAGGCTGGAATGAGCAAGTGAAAGAGCTTCACAGTGCAGCTCGTGATGCTTACTGGCTTAGGAAACAGACAAACCGAGACAAGGTGATGTTTTTAATATAATGAAGCTACTGAAATGTGTAAAAAGGATCATCGTAAGTTCTGGAAGGAAATTAAGCACCATACGAACAGTAAAGTAAAACTTCTCACAAACATTGAAGGTGTCCATGGCGATGTGGGACAATGTGGAAGTACCACTATGAAAATATTTCTAACAGTGTGAAAGACAGCCGTTGTGATAAAGTTCTAACAGTGTGAAAGACAGCCGTTGTGATAAAGTTCTAACAGTGTGAAAGACAGCCATTGTGATAAAGTTTTAACAGTGTGAAAGACAGCCGTTGTGATAAAGTTCTAACAGTGTGAAAGACAGCCGTTGTGATAAAGTTCTAACAGTGTGAAAGACAGCCATTGTGATAAAGTTTTAACAGTGTGAAAGACAGCCGTTGTGATAAAGTTCTAACAGTGTGAAAGACAGCCATTGTGATAAAGTTTTAACAGTGTGAAAGACAGCCATTGTGATAAAGTTTTAACAATGTGAAAGACAGCTGTTGTGCTAAAGTTTTAACAGTGTGAAAGACAGCTGTTGTGATAAAGTTTTAACAGTGTGAAAGACAGCCATTGTGATAAAGTTTTAACAGTGTGAAAGACAGCCGTTGTGATAAAGTTCTAACAGTGTGAAAGACAGCCATTGTGATAAAGTTTTAACAGTGTGAAAGACAGCCATTGTGATAAAGTTTTAACAATGTGAAAGACAGCTGTTGTGCTAAAGTTTTAACAGTGTGAAAGACAGCTGTTGTGATAAAGTTTTAACAGTGTGAAAGACAGCCGGTGTGATAAAGTTTTGACAGTGTGAAAGACAGCCGGTGTGATAAAGTTTTAACAGTGTGAAAGACAGCCATTGTGATAAAGTTTTAACAGTGTAAAAGACAGCCATTGTGATAAAGTTTTAACAATGTGAAAGACAGCCGTTGTGATAAAGTTTTAACAGTGTGAAAGACAGCCGTTGTGATAAAGTTTTAACAGTGTGAAAGACAGCCGTTGTGATAAAGTTTTAACAGTGTGAAAGACAGCCGTTGTGATAAAGTTTTAACAGTGTGAAAGACAGCCGTTGTGATAAAGTTTTAACAGTGTGAAAGACAGCCGTTGTGATAAAGTTTTAACAGTGTGAAAGACAGCCGTTGTGGTAAAGTTCTAACAGTGTGAAAGACAGCTGTTGTGATAAAGTTTTAACAGTGTGAAAGACAGCCATTGTGATAAAGTTTTAACAGTGTGAAAGACAGCCGTTGTGATAAAGTTCTAACAGTGTGAAAGACAGCCATTGTGATAAAGTTTTAACAGTGTAAAAGACAGCCGTTGTGATAAAGTTTTAACAGTGTGAAAGACAGCTGTTGTGATAAAGTTTTAACAGTGTGAAAGACAGCCATTGTGATAAAGTTTTAACAGTGTGAAAGACAGCCATTGTGATAAAGTTTTAACAGTGTGAAAGACAGCCATTGTGATAAAGTTTTAACAGTGTGAAAGACAGCCATTGTGATAAAGTTTTAACAGTGTGAAAGACAGCCGTTGTGATAAAGTTCTAACAGTGTGAAAGACAGCCATTGTGATAAAGTTTTAACAGTGTAAAAGACAGCCGTTGTGATAAAGTTTTAACAGTGTGAAAGACAGCTGTTGTGATAAAGTTTTAACAGTGTGAAAGACAGCCATTGTGATAAAGTTTTAACAGTGTGAAAGACAGCCATTGTGATAAAGTTTTAACAGTGTGAAAGACAGCCGTTGTGATAAAGTTCACTTTGATTGCGTTACTTACAACTCGGAAAAGACTATTGATGCAGGTGAACTGATGAATATGATTAATGAATTATCATGGAATAAGTCACCAGGTCTCTATGGACTTACTGAAGAACATATCAAGACTTATCGGATGAGGCTGACATTCAAGCCAAAGTGAGACTTATCGGATGAGGCTGACATTCAAGCCAAAGTGAGACTTATCGGATGAGGCTGACACTCAAGTCAAAGTGAGACTTATCGGATGAGGCTGACACTCAAGTCAAAGTGAGACTTATTGGATGAGGTTGACATTCAAGCCAAAGTGAGACTTATCGGATGAGGCTGACATTCAAGCCAAAGTGAGACTTCTCTATGCTAAGAGTAACATGTTGTGTCAAAAATTTCACTTTTGCTCTACTGCTATAAAATAAGCTATTTACTGCGTATTTCAGTAATAGTTACATGTGTGCTTTCTGGGTAAATTGCAGAAAAGCAAATTTTCAGCAATTTGTTGTTGCTTATGACAACTCTTAGAGGATATTGAACAAACTCCTATGAGATGTTACACTAGCCACATGTTCACTACGGCTAATGTCAACTCTTAGAGGATATTGAACAGACTCCTATGAGATGTAACACTAGCCACATGTTCACTACGGCTAATGTCAACTCATAGAGGATAGTGAACAGACTCCTATGAGATGTAACACTAGCCACATGTTCACTACGGCTAATGTCAACTCTTAGAGGATACTGAACAGACTCCTATGAGATGTAACACTAGCCACAAGTTCACTACGGCTAATGTCAACTCATAGAGGATAGTGAACAGACTCCTATGAGATGTAACACTAGCCACATGTTTACTACGGCTAATGTCAACTCTTAGAGGATACTGAACAGACTCCTATGAGATGTAACACTAGCCACATGTTCACTACGGCTAATGTCAACTCATGTAAATGTGTCATCAGAAAGGCTATATTTAGTTTAATGACTAGGATTGACAAGTCACTGAATCCCATTATACAGAACATTGCAATTAGCAACATGTACTGTACATCGAAATTGCGGCATCAATGGATCATAGCTTTGTATAATTTCTAAATATTCTGTTTTTAATCTATGTATTTATTATTTTCGTATGGACATACTGATTGATTGTCTGAAATAAAAAACATATTATTATTATTACAACTTTCTCTTTGAGATCAAAGGGCGTTGAGAATCATGTTACTGGAGTAAACTGGCCTACTATTGACCTACCACGGTACAGTCTTAGTTACAAGCTTTGACTGGCAATGACTGCTTTTGGGGGCTTATCCGACAGTGGTGCCACGCAGTGAGTGCTACAATAACTACACACTAGGTCATCTCCAAGTGCAGTTGGAGACAGATTGTTATCTGACTTCGCCATTATGGAAGATTAATCAAGTTCCAGTGATGTTTTGAAGATTTCTATCACTGAAAGAATAGTTAGTGTGGTGTGTATGTGTGTGCGTGCGTGCGTGCGTGCGTGTGTGTTTGTATCAATGTGTACAGTTACATGTGAGTTAGTACTGTTAAACTGAGAGTGTGACATGACTGTAGGTGGTGTAGTGTGTATGTATCAATGTGTACAGTTACATGTGAGTTAGTATTGTTAAACTGAGAGAGTGACATGTATGTACGTGGTGTAGAGTGTATGTATCAAAGTGGACAGTTACAAGTGAGTTAGCATTGTTGAACTGAGAGTGACATGACCGTAGGTGGTGTAGAGTGTATGTATCAATGTGGACAGTTACATGTGAGTTAGTATTGTTGAACTGAGAGTGTGACATGACTGTAGGTGGTGTAGAGTGTATGTATCAAAGTGGACAGTTACATGTGAGTTAGCATTGTTGAATTGAGAGTGACATGACTGTAGGTGGTGTAGAGTGTATGTATCAATGTGGACAGTTACATGTGAGTTAACATTGTTGAACTGAGAGTGTGACATGACTGTAGGTGGTGTAGAGTGTATGTATCAATGTGGACAGTTACATGTGAGTTAGTATTGTTGAACTGAGAGTGACATGACCATAGGTGGTGTAGAGTGTATGTATCAATGTGGACAGTTACATGTGAGTTAGCATTGTTGAATTGAGAGTGTGACAAGATTGTAGGTGGTGTAGAGTGTATGTATCAATGTGGACAGTTACATATGCGTTAGTATTGTTGAACTGAGAGTGTGACATGACTGTAGGTGGTGTAGAGTGTATGTATCAATGTGGACAGTTACATGTGAGTTAGCATTGTTGAACTGAGAGTGACATGACCGTAGGTGGTGTAGAGTGTATGTATCAATGTGGACAGTTACATGTGAGTTAGCATTGTTGAACTGAGAGTGTGACATGACTGTAGGTGTTGTAGAGTGTATGTATCAATGTGGACAGTTACATGTGAGTTAGCATTGTTGAACTGAGAGTGACATGACCGTAGGTGGTGTAGAGTGTATGTATCAATGTGGACAATTACATGTGAGTTAGCATTGTTGAACTGAGAGTGTGACAAGACTGTAGGTGGTGTAGAGTGTATGTATCAATGTGGACAGTTACATGTGAGTTAGTATTGTTGAACTGAGAGTGTGACATGACTGTAGGTGGTGTAGAGTGTATGTATCAATGTGAACAGTTACATGTGAGTTAGTATTGTTGAACTGAGAGTGTGACATGACTGTAGGTGGTGTAGAGTGTATGTATCAATGTGGACAGTTACATGTGAGTTAGTATTGTTGAACTGAGAGTGTGACATGACTGTAGGTGGTGTAGAGTGTATGTATCAATGTGGACAGTTACATGTGAGTTAGTATTGTTGAACTGAGAGTGTGACATGAATGTAGGTGGTGTAGAGTGTATGTATCAATGTGGACAGTTACATGTGAGTTAGTATTGTTGAACTGAGAGTGTGACATGACTGTAGATGGTCTGGTGTGGCTCTGATCAATGTGGTGGTCCAGTTGTGTTTACAGTGGCTAGTGTAACAATTAAGTGTAACACTGGCTTGTAATACTGAACTGTAATACTGGAATGTAATATTGGATTTGTTTGCTAATTTCTACTGGGCTGATTCCTTTGGGGGCATTCATGAGAGGGGGCACCCAGAAGAGGGGGGGTTAAGGAGGGGAACCCATTAGAAAGGGCTCACAGGAGAGGGAGCACCCAGGAGAGGTGATACAAACATTACAAAGTTTAGAACCCTGTTCACGTTGAGCCCTGTCCTTGGCTAAATCCCACCTTTGATGATCAGACTCGGTGTACCTACGTTGTACTTCTTCAATGCCAGTTGAATTGAATCACTAAGTTTAGGACACAGTTGATTCAGACATGTCACTAAGTTGAGGACACAGTTGATTCAGACACATCACTAAGTTGAGGACACAGTTGATTCAGACTTGTCACTAAGTTGAGGACACAGTTGATTCAGACATGTCACTAAGTTGAGGACACAGTTCATTCAGACATGTCACTAAAGGACTGGAAATACAAAGAGGTGCCATTCAAGACTTAATTTAAACTTAAAACTACACTTGTAGCAGTGGATACAAAATTAAAAACACAAAAAATCCACATATACATAATCAAATTTGAACAACATTACTGACATAATAATTCAAATATAATGAGATTTAAAAAAAATTATTTTGCCACTATAATTACAAGTTGAAATACTGTTTTTATTTTAACCACACTTCATTGAGATATATTATTATTATTAGTTATGCCTCATAAACCTGACACATTACCACACAACACATTACCACACAACACATTAAAACCTGTACTAGTAAATAAGCAAACTATCTATGATGTCAACAAACTGAATTCAATGCCTCCATTATTTATACTTAAACAGGCTTATTGTTACTTAAACAGGCTTATTGTTACTTAAACAGGCTTATTGTTACTTAAACAGGCTTATGATTTAAGGCTCTTTTTAATTACTTGGCAGTTTCAGACTTTGCTCACCTCTGCTGTCAGTGTAGCTGTAAATACATGTGCATGCATGCACGCACGCATGCATGCACGCATGCATGCACACTCACGTGTACAGACACACATACAGACATGTAAACATGACTACATATAGTTGTATGTATTGGCCTACAACTACACTCAGGTAAACACACGCCAACAAACAAACACACATACATGTCACAAACACTGCATGTGTCCACACACACATCTGTCAACAATGTGAATGACACAGATGAGAGTTGACAAACATGTGACACTACTACCTTGTCCATGGTGAGGTTGACATGTGTGACAGTCCTACTGTGGTGTGTACTAGAGCTGTAGACGTCTACTGTGTGTGAGGGCCAGGTACTGAGAGGGCAGTGTTTGGCTGGAACTTGCCCAGTCTTGTCCAGCCACCACTGGCTGCAGTCTCTACATAGAGCTCAACATTAACACACAACAAGGCTACACTAGTGAGGGACTCTATAAGACACAGCAAGGCTGTGCTGGTGAGGTCCTCTATAAGACACAACAAGTCTACACTAGTGAGAGACTCTATAACACACAACAAGTCTACACTGGTGAGGGACTCTATAAGACACAGCAAGGCTGCACTAGTGAGGGCTTCTATAACACACAACAAGGCTGCACTAGTGAGGGCTTCTATAACACACAACAAGGCTGCACTAGTGAGGGACTCTTTAAGACACAACAAGGCTACACTAGTGAGGGACTCTATAAGACACAACAAGGCTGCACTAGTGAGGGACTCTATAAGACACAGCAAGGCTGCGCTGGTGAGGGCTTCTATAACACACAAGGCTACACTAGTGAGGGACTCTATAAGACACAGCAAGGCTGTGCTGGTGAGGTCCTCTATAACACACAACAAGTCTACACTAGTGAGGGACTCTATAACACACAAGTCTACACTGGTCAGGGACTCTATAAGACACAGCAAGGCTGCACTAGTGAGGGACTCTATAAGACACAACAAGGCTGCACTAGTGAGGGCTTCTATAACACACAACAAGGCTGCACTAGTGAGGGACTCTTTAAGACACAACAAGGCTACACTAGTGAGGGACTCTTAAAGACACAACAAGGCTACACTAGTGAGGGACTCTATAAGACACAACAAGGCTACACTAGTGAGGGACTCTATAACACACAAGTCTACACTGGTGAGGGACTCTATAAGACACAGCAAGGCTGCACTAGTGAGGGACTCTATAAGACACAACAAGGCTGCACTAGTGAGGGCTTCTATAACACGCAACAAGGCTGCACTAGTGAGGGACTCTATAAGACACAACAAGGCTACACTAGTGAGGGACTCTATAAGACACAACAAGGCTACACTAGTGAGGGACTCTTAAAGACACAAGGCTACACTAGTGAGGGACTCTATAAGACACAGTAAGGCTGCGCTGGTGAGGGCTTCTATAACATACAAGGCTACACTAGTGAGGGACTCTATAAGACACAGCAAGGCTGCGCTGGTGAGGGCTTCTATAACACACAAGGCTACACTAGTGAGGGACTCTATAAGACACAGCAAGGCTACACTAGTGAGGGACTCTATAAAACACAACAAGGCTGCGCTGGTGAGGGACTCTATAAGACACAGCAAGGCTACACTAGTGAGGGACTCTATAAGACACAACAACGCTGCAATAGTGAGGGCCTCTGTAGACTTATTGAATGACATTGGGTTTTATGCACTCGTTGCTTCAGAATGTTCAATATTTTGAAGCAAGGAGTGCATAAAACCCATTATCATTCAATAAGATATTTATTACGAGTTTAACAAGATTGCCATCAAAGGCAAAATACCCAGATGGCAATTAAGTGGACAAGGAAGCCATTAGCTTATCAAGGCTACAAAAAAATTTCATCTATTTATCCACCCTTCTGAGATATTTGTAAATTTTTAAACATATTTTCATGCTGCTAGCAGTTACACAATCTGTAGAAAATGTATTCCATTCATTTATTTCCTCTATAAAAATGATTGCTTCCTGATGACCAATGTTACCATGTGTCCTCTGTGAGAATGGGTACTTTCTGATGACCAATGTTACCATGTGGCCTCTGTGAGAATGAGTACTTCCTGATGACCAATGTTACCATGTGTCCTCTGCGAGAATGGGTACTTTCTGATGACCAATGTTACCATGTGTCCTCTGTAAGAATGAGTACTTTCTGATGATCAATGTTACCATGTGTCCTCTGTGAGAATGGGTACTTTCTGATGACTAATGTTACCATGTGTCCTCTGTGAGAATGGGTACTTTCTGATGACCAATGTTACCATGTGTCCTCTGTAAAAATGAGTACTTTCTGATGATCAATGTTACCATGTGTCCTCTGTGAAAATGAGTACTTCCTGATGACCAATGTTACCATGTGTCCTCTGTGAGAATGAGTACTTTCTGATGACCAATATTAATGTGTGTCCTCTAGTTCTTTCTTAAGGTAGGCGTCTACCTTGAAATCTAGCTAACTGCACATCAGATGTGCATTTTAAATTAACTACAGTCAATTTAGTTTTGGAACTCGTGTGATTTTAATATAGCAAACCCTGATTTTTTGTCAGGCACTTAATTAGTTTTGTCTATGTACATAGAGATCATTACTAAATTAACATTTCGGCCAACTTTTACTGATATGACATTACTCCTTGTGGGTAAAATTTGGGTTTTGATAACAATTTTGTTAATTTTGCTGCTGGTGTAGCTGTTACTGTCAAATATTTCAAAATGTTGCACAAGAATCCCCAGCTGTTTTCCTTTTTATAGAGATAAATAATAAACAAACATTTTGGCCAAGTTTTACTGAAGTGGTGCTACTCCCTGTGGGGCAAATATTGTCTAAAATTAGCTCAATTGTGGCTTTACCGCAACTTCATAAAATTTATAAAATAATGAATTTTAACATTTTTGATATGCAAGTTTGACATATTATGTTTTATATGATATGAACATACCAAAATGCAATATTCCTGCAAGTTTTATATTTGAATAGGAAATAAATGTTGTGTTATCACTGATTATGATCTGTACTGTGTGATGAGTACTGTATTTTGCTAATTTTGCAGCTGACGTAGCTGTTGCTATGGCAGACATTTCAAACATTTTCACAGAACCCCCCCAAGTTTTTTTTGTCTTTTTTGGGGTCTAATGGGTTTCAAACAACCAATAAAATGTAAATTTAATTAATTACTTTTATTGCAGGGTAGTCAGCCACCTTAAGTGAGAAAAAACATTTCTCTCAATATTTTCATACCCATTCAATATCTTAAAAACTTCAATATGACCTCTTCTTAACCTCCTTGTCTCTAGCGTTATTAAGCCCCAGTCTTTTAGGCATTCTTGATGATTAAGGTTTCTCAGCTCTGGAATCATTTTAGTTCCTCTCTAGCTTCATAACTAACATTTCCACACATTTAATGTAACAAAACAGTCATTTACTAGCGATTCTCAACATGCACCAAGACAATTTTGGAAAGTATCAGAATAATAATACATTTCTTATCTGGGTGATGTGAACTGCCCTAGCAACTGGTTATGAGGACATCATTTAGTGGGTAGCTGTTTGGGGCACTGACCCCTGGCTTGAGGGATGAGTCAGAGAATGTATCTCACCGCTCCAGTGAAGCACAGACTATATTTAGCAGTAGCCTATTTGACATGTTAGGCCCAGCAGTAGCCTATTTGACATGTTAGGCCCAGCAGTAGCCTATTTGACATGTTAGGCCCAGCAGTAGCCTATTTGACACGTTAGGCCCAGCAGTAGCCTATTTGACACGTTAGGCCCAGCAGTAGCCTATTTGACATGTTAGGCCCAGCAGTAGCCTATCTGACATGTTAGGCCCAGCAGTAGCCTATCTGACATGTTAGGCCCAGCAGTAGCCTATTTGACATGTTAGGCCCAGCAGTAGCCTATTTGACATGTTAGGCCCAACAGTAGCCTATTTGACATGTTAGGCCCAACAGTAACCTATTTGACATATTAGGCCCAACAGTAACCTATTTGACATGTTAGGCCCAACAGACTCTACAGCTGGTTTAATTAATTATATGATGTGAGCCAGTTTAATTAAGGTTGTAGGATAAGTAGTCTATAACTGTGTACTACCGGTTTTTATCAAATTTTATCAGTGTGTTATCAGTAGCAATCATCACTATAACAATACCGGTTTTGAAAAGTGTACAAAACTATGTATATCACCATAGACAGTGTGTCACCATAGACAGTATGTCATCAGTAGACAGTGTGTCATCAGTAGACACTGTGTCATCAGTAGACAGTGAGTGTCATCAGTACACAGTGTGTTATCACTAGCAATCACCCTATAATAAAGTGGTGTATGTCACAGTGGAAGCCACCAGTGTCTCGAGGCTGGTCTGTTTTATTTTAATTGTCTCACCAGTCTGGGGAAATGTCTACAGATGTTATTGCAGGGTTTTTCAAGCAGAGCATGCACTACTTTCTTTGTACTACTTTCTTTGTACTACTTTCTTTGTACTACTTTCTTTGTACTACTTTCTTTGTACTACTTTCTTTGTACTACCTTCTTTGTACTACTTTCTTTGTACTACTTTCATTGTACTACTTCCATGCAGTTCTCATTATACACAACTTCCATGCACTACTCGTTACGCACTATATTCCCTGACATTATTTTCACATCCACCACAAGCCATGCACCACTAGCCATGCACCACAAGCCATGCACCACTTGCCATGTACCACTTGCCATGCACCACAAGCCATGCACCACTTGCCATGCACCACTAGCCATGCACCACTTGCCATGCACCACAAGCCATGCACCACTTGCCATGCACCACAAGCCATGCACCATGACAGACAAGAAACTCTGAGAGTCAGTCCCTGGACAGACTGAAGACAGCTTCACTGACAGACACTCAACATACAACGTCACATACATTGACACATACATTTACTCATTACACATACAATGACACATACATTTACTCATTACACATACAATGACACATACATTTACTCATTACACATACAATGACACATTTACTCATTACACATACAATGACACATTTACTCATTACACATACAATGACACATTTACTCATTACACATACAATGACACATTTACTCATTACACATACAATGACACATTTACTCATTACACATACAATGACACATTTACTCATTACACATACAATGACACATTTACTCATTACACATACAATGACACATTTACTCATTACACATGCAATGACATGTACATTTACTCATTACACATGCAAGGTCGCATAATATTACACTTACAATAGTATATATATATATATATATATATATATATATATATATATATATATATATATATAACAAAATGTGTGAAAGTGTGAATTGTGTGGTGCGTGCATGTGTGTATCTGTCTGTGGTGTGTGTGTGGTGTGCATGCATATGTAAATGTCAGCAATGTGAATATATGGGCCAGTTGTCCCTTGTCACACAGTGGGCCAGTTGTCCCTTGTCACACAGTGGGACAGTTGTCCCTTGTCACACAGTGGGACAGTTGTCCCTTGTCACACAGTGGGCCAGTTGTCCCTTGTCACACATTGGGACAGTTGTCCTTTGTCACACAGTGGGCCAGTTGTCCCTTGTCACACATTGGGCCAGTTGTCCCTTGTCACACAGTGGGCCAGTTATCCCTTGTCGCACATTGGGACAGTTGTCCCTTGTCACACAGTGGGCCAGTTGTCCCTTGTCACACATTGGGACAGTTGTCCCTTGTCACACAGTGGGACAGTTGTCCCTTGTCACAGTGGGCCAATTGTCAATTGTCGCACAGTGGGCCAATTGTCAATTGTCGCACAGTGGGCCAATTGTCCCTTGTCGCACAGTGGGCCAGTTGTCCCTTGTCGCACAGTGGGACAGTTGTCCCTTGTCGCACAGTGGGACAGTTGTCCCTTGTCACACAGTGGGACAGTTGTCCCTTGTCACACAGTGGGACAGTTGTCCCTTGTCACACAGTGGGACAGTTGTCCCTTGTCACACAGTGGGACAGTTTTCCATTGTCACACAGTGGGACAGTTGTCCCTTGTCACAGTGGGACAGTTGTCCCTTGTCACAGTGGGCCAGTTGTCCCTTGTCACAAAGTGGGACAGTTGTCCCTTGTCACACAGTGAAACAGTTATCCCTTGTCACAGTGGGACAGTTTCTCCATATCCAATTATTTCTATTCATAATGGATGATTACAAGAACGTGAAGTTTGGTGTCAGGCAAACCAACTTTACAACATTTGTGCTGATGTCACAAATTTACAAAAACATTTCGAGATACGGAACTATATAAATGTACCTATTACTACTGCTATTTGCCAGGAAAGTTGAAGTGACACAAACACAAGGAACTCTGTAGTAAACTGTAATTTAATGATCAGTTCTGACTCACAATAGACCAGCTCTATGTTATATACAACACAGACTTCAACAGTCCACATCCTATAATCTGCACATGTGAATCAAATAAATATGGATTACACGTAATAGTATCACACAATGCATTACTTGTGTATTACACAATGGTAGAACAATGGCCAATCTGATCACTACAGCAGTGGTCTCAATTATATGTATTGTTAACTAAGCTACACCACCACTGTAATGAACAACTTAGACGGTGGCCAGGCATAGTCCTGAATGTCCTGAACCAATAAACAAGCAATAAAACTACCTTAGCCTTTCTCATTAAGTTCACAACATGTTCCATAATCTGTAGTCACAATTTCCACAGCATGACAGAAATAGGACCAAGTCCTCGCCTCCCAACTGCACCAAAGCACACTTTTTAGATTTTTGTTTTTATAAATAAATAAAACAATACAATACAAGCAATGAAGCAGCAATGCCCTGGTGAGAGGACTAAAACATAAGACAATCAAAGAACACATCTTATCCAGCTTAATAAACAGACACTCACTGCCTGGCCGACGTTGACATGACATGTTTAATCAACTGACAATAACACATAACCATTGACACAACCTTGTCACAATGGGCAGCATGCACAGACAACAATGTTAGATGTGTCAATGTCAACTTAAGGTAGGTTAAATATTAGTACATCAACATAACATGCAAATATGAACAATCAACATATTAAGCAACACAATGATAGTCATTCAGTAGACATCACAAACGCTGTACACAGTCCATCAATGGTCAACGCTGTACAACTAACATCAGACAAAATTAAACCTGAGATCATTCGTTCAATAATCAACACACTTCTACTAATGCTGCTCCTTACACGTTTACACTCTCAGACCTGTGTGACACATAGTCTATATACTTATTCAGACGTGTGCTACACATGGTCTATATACTTATTCAGACCCGCATTACACATGGTCTGTATATTTATTCAGACATGTGTCACACATGGTCTGTATACTTTTACAGACCTGCAGTACACTGGTCTCTGTACTTATTCAGACCTGCATTACACATGGTCTCTATAACACACCATTGACATGTGCTACATATGGCTCACATAATTAATTCTACATTCAGACGTGTGATTCACCGATCGTCCCAGAGACTACACATTCACAGACTGGTGTTAAACCTAAACCCAGGCCGGTCCAGCTAACACAGGTGTGTAAACTAGTGGCCTCACTGGCCCAGGTGACATCCCTGTCAGGTGACGGATGACACACACAAACAGGTCCCTTGGTCCAGCACATATAGTTAATGCAGTCTAGACAGGTGGCAGCACCGGTTGGCAGATCACAATTGTTGTTCCCATTTGGCTGCAATATGCTCATTTGTGCCCTTAAACCATGTTTGTTGTTCATGAGTTTGTTGTTCATGAGTTTGTTGTTCATGAATTTGTTGTTCATGAGTTTGTTGTTCATAAGTTTGTTGTTCATGAGTTTGTTGTTCACGAGATTTCATCTAATATGCAGATTTTGAAAGTAACTTTTTATGTGGATGCAGAAAAATTGCAATGCAGCATTTTACAAGTATTCACATATTAACTAGTATCACAGTTGTGGTAACGTGCCCAATAGTGACCGGATGGTTAGTGCCATGCAACTAGATAGCTAGTTTGTTACTACTACTACTACTAGCCTACTACTGTTACTGCTACTGCTGTGTTGCTACATGCAAACAACAAGTGTGACATAGATGGCGACACTGGTGGCTCTTCCACATTGCAAACACCCTCCCTCTGGCTAACTGTGAGGTGTTTTTAGCCAACAAGTACTGGTGAGAGGAAGATCTCTGGGTTACAAATCATATGAAGTAGGCTATGAGTGTACAGAGGGTGCAGGGTGCGCCCCAAACACTGAGTCAGGAAAACAGAGTCAGCATTAGTGACTGTTATTGCATCAATTGTGCACTATACCCAGCCATACACCTATACCCCAGCCATACACCTATACCCCAGCCATACATCTATACCCCAGCCATACACCTATACCTTAGCCATACACCTATACCCCAGCCATACATCTATACCCCAGCCATACATCTATACCCCAGCCATACACCTATACCCCAGCCATACACCTATACCCCAGCCATACATCTATACCCCAGCCATACATCTATACCCCAGCCATACACCTATACCCCAGCCATACACCTATACCCCAGCCATACACCTATACCCCAGCCATACATCTATACCCCAGCCATACACCTATACCCCAGCCATACATCTATACCCCAGCCATACATCTATACCCCAGCCATACACCTATACCCCAGCCACACATCTATACCCCAGCCATACATCTATACCCCAGCCATACACCTTTACCCCAGCCATACACCTATACCCCAGCCATACACCTATACCCCAGCCATACACCTATACCCCAGCCATACATCTATACCCCAGCCATACATCTATACCCCAGCCATACACCTATACCCCAGCCATACACCTATACCCCAGCCACACATCTATACCCCAGCCATACATCTATACCCCAGCCATACACCTTTACCCCAGCCATACACCTATACCCCAGCCATACATCTATACCCCAGCCATACACCTATACCCCAGCCATACATCTATACCCCAGCCAGGACATCACACATCTATACCCCAGCCAGGACATCACACATCTATACCCCAGCCAGGACATCACACATCTATACGGGATATTTAATAGACCGCACATATTCACTTGCATGTGTGCACATATGATTGTCCTACTATCTATACTAGGTAATCTTGCGCCTGTGCATAATATAGACACTGACAGACCCCGTCACCCTCGAAGTTTACTATAGAGAACAGACCACATCAGCCTAAAGTTATGTTAAAGAATAGTATATCCTATCATGGAATGTTACATGACTGCAACATGAATACTACACCGTATCATGGAATGTTACATGATTGTAACATGAAATACTACACCGTATCATGGAATGTTACATGATTGTAACATGAATACTACACTGTATCATGGAATGTTACATGATTGCAACATGAATACTACACCGTATCATGGAATGTTACATGATTGTAACATGAATACTACACCATATCATGGAATGATACAAGAAAAGCATACGTCTTACGGAATGCTACAAGGCCACCCCAATGTGGAATATTAATTGAAATGACAATAGACCACCTTAGTCTGCAGTGTTAACAAACCACAACACCCCAATGTGGAATGTTACTATGCAGTCTAATTTGCCCCAATGTGCAATGTTACTATGCAGTCTAATTTGCCCCAATGTGCAATGTTACTATGCAGTCTAATTTGCCCCAATGTGGAGTGTTACTACACAGATTAAGTCATCCCAAGTTGTGATCAGTGCGTGAGCGTGTAACCAACGGCAACTGACACAACAAAGAAAGGTAAACAAAGACGCAGACAACGCTGGAGAAATGCACGCACCTGAAACAAAGAACATAGACATGTGACTGGTGGAGACCCCCAGTGGTGGCAACAAACTAATTGTTACCATGGTTTCACGGGAATGAAAATCTTACATCACAGTTTGACTATATTGTGTTTATTAAAATGTCATCACTGCAGTTTTGCTTGGTGGATTTGAATGTTATTCAAAAATAGTTCTATATAAAAATATAAAGTTTGTCCAATCCTGAGCTCATCAGATTCTGTGATATAATAATGTGCCTCGTATACACCAATTATTATAGCCTCAAATCTGTTTATTATGAAACAGACTGTTTAGAATGTGTCCATCACTGGACGCTGACAAGAGAAGCCCATCATCACAGAGAGACTGGTCTCGTTCACCATCACATGCCTTAGCTCCAAGTTGTGTATGTTCTACAGTATGCTCCTGTATGTAACTGTATGTAACTGTATGTTCCTGTATGTAACTGTATGTTCCTGTATGTAACTGTATGTTCCTGTATGTAACTATGTAACTGTATGTAACTGTATGTTCCTGTATGTTCCTGTATGTTACTGCATGTTCATGTATGTAACTGTATGTTCCTTATGTTCCTGTATGTATGTATGTTCCTGTATGTAACTGTATGCTCCTGTATGTAACTGTATGTTCCTGTATGTAACTGTATGTTCCTGTATGTTCCTATATGTAACTGTATGTTCCTGCATGTAACTGTATGTTCCTGTATGTAACTGTATGTTCCTGTATGTAACTGTATATTCTTGTATGTAACTTGTAAGCACTGGAAATTACGGTATGTTTATTTTTGCAAGAATTCAATAATTTACTTTTACCGGGGTAACAATGGAACGCAAAGATTCTGGGAACTCTGACGTCAAGGTGTCTAACACAAGCAAGTGCTTCTCTAAGACCTTATTGATTGCTTTAAGCATGTTTGTAACAGTTAATATCACTGAGAGAAAATATGTAAATATTTCAACTATTTTACTTGAAATTAATGTAATTGTTGCTGGTTTTGCATAAAATCTACTCAAACTTTGTTAATAATTCTCTAATAATTTTTTTTAAATAATTTTCCAGTTGGCACACACAGTACGGCCGCCTGACGCTGAGAGAGTGTGTCACTGTCGTGTTAATTTACTGTGCTTTGTGCACTGAAGCAAAGGACACAATTATACAGACATGACCTAGATGTGTTTGTGCGTAAATTATTTAAATTTGATGGCCATGATCCTATGAGTTTTGGTAGATTATAAAAAGTTAAACACACTGGATTCTAGCGGTTCACAAGTGATTGACTTATTTATTAATTAATACTCTACATTACACCTTAATTAGATACAAATCAATGCAACTAGTTCTAAATAAAGAGAGTATTGCTGTGTATGAAAAGATGCCATCAATCGGTGCTTCAATTATATCCCTGTGGATCTGTTCCCCGAATCTTTACTTGACATTATAATCCACCAGGTGGCGTGGTGGTATGATGGGAAGGCTGTGAAAAAGCGATACTTTTTTCCTCAAACATATCCCTAGTGAGGACCTTTGTGTAGTCACTATATGGGGGTTAAAACCCTACCCTTTTATGGCATGCCTTCAGTAAGGACGTTTGTGGTCACTGTCAGGGGGTTGCCGTTGTGGTCACTGTCAGGGGGTTGCCGTTATGGTCACTGTCAGGGGTTCTACCCCTTCAAAATATACCTACTGTACATACCTTTGTGGTCACTGTGCATACCTTTGTGGTCACTGTCAGGGGTTCTACCCCTTCAAAATATACCTACTGTACATACCTTTGTGGTCACTGTCAGGGGGTTGCCATTGTGGTCACTGTCAGGGGTTCTACCCCTTCAAGGTATACCTACTGTACATACCTTTGTGGTCACTGTCAGGGGGTTGCCGTTGTGGTCACTGTCAGGGGTTCTACCCCTTCAAGGTATACCTACTGTACATACCTTTGTGGTCACTGTCAGGGGGTTGTGGTCACTGTCAGGGGTTCTACCCCTTCAAGGTATACCTACTGTACAGACCTTTGTGGTCACTGTCAGGGTGTCGCCGTTGTGGTCACTGTCAGGGGTTCTACCCCTTCAAGGTATAAATACTGTACATACCTTTGTGGTCACTGTCAGGGGGTTGCCGTTGGGTCACTGTCAGGGGTTCTACCCCTTCAAGGTATACCTACTGTACAGACCTTTGTGGTGACTGTCACTGTCAGGGGCATGAAGGACATTACCTTGCTTACTGCCGTACGCAGACAACACACAAGGCAAGTGACCTCTGGGGTTAGGTGGTCATTAAACTGTTTATCCTAAAAAATATATAACGGCTCATACAAGGAGACCAGAAGTAAGAAGACAATTTAGGAAGACTGCACGAAGCATACGTGTGTACATGCATGCATGTGTATGTGAATGTGTATGTGACTGTGTATGTGACTGTGTATGTGTATGTGTATGTGTATGTGCATGTATGCAAGCTTGAAAGACACTAGATCTGCAACATTGAGTGACCACACATATGCCCCAAAAATGCAACCACCCAGACATAAACTATTATTATCTTCAATCTGACATACACTGCCACTCAGACAAACTATTATTATCTTCAATCTAACATACATTGCCACCCAGACATAAACTATTATTATCTTCAATCTAACATACATTGCCACTCAGACATAAACTATTATTATCTTCAATCTAACATACATTGCCACTCAGACATAATAAACTATTATTATCTTCAATCTAACATACACTGCCACTCAGACATAATAAACTATTATTATCTTCAATCTAACATACACTGCCACTCAGACATAATAAACTAGTAATATTATTCACATTATATTTGCCAACAATTAGTCAACATATTTCTCTATAAAAGGTGATATTTGTACAAACATTGAAATAAGAAACACAAATCAACCTAATACATCAAACAAAAAGCTAGCATGAAAGCAATGGCAAGTAAACCCTAACCCAGGACAAACAGACCCTGAACCCAGGACAGGTAGACCCTGAACCAAGGGCAAGTAGATCCTGTACCCAGGAAAAAAAATAGCCTGAACCCAGGAAGATAAAAGAACCCAATCAACTGGGCCAGAAGCGGCGACAGGCTCACAACACTCAGGTTTGTTAGACCATAAAATGCAAAACTAAAACCTCACAGACCATATCTACACTGGGTGTGTCCAGGGCACTGACCACAGGCCATATATACACTTGGTGTGTCCAGGGCCACAGGCCATATCTACACTTGGTGTGTCCAAGGCACTGAGCACAGGCCATATCTACACTTGGTGTGTCCAGGGCACTGACCAGACATAGAATATGGTGTCACAACAAGGGTGCCAACATAGTGACATAGACAAGTGACCTACAGTAAGTAACAGATCAGTGACATCAGTAGAGATGTGTTGCAACAAATGATTGACACAGTTTAGTGACTAGAATTGTGAACGACACAGTGACAGTTCAGTGACTCCAGTGCAAATAGTTCAGTGGCTCCAGTACTAATAGTTCAGTGGCTCCAGTAATAGATCAGTGAATGTGCTCACATGCGTAGACAGGTGACATGACCAATAGCGCCACCTGTTGGCAGGATCAATGGTGCCACCTGTTGGTGTCTCCTGGCATCAGTGTGTGCCAGTGCGGCCCGGAGTCGTTCAATGGCGCGATGGTACTCACAGCGGGCATGCATCTTGCGCCCACCGACCTCCACAGAGCACCCACACCTCAGCCTCACCTTCCCACAGCCTGCTCCCATTGAGGGACAGCGCCTCCCAACATCTCTCCCCTCATGATGTGGCTTGTAAACCCAATCCGCTTCCCTCTCCTTTCTTCCCATGTTGACAGCCTCGCCGATGTTACCTCCAGTACGTAGTGCTGCCCTCTGGCAGAGCAATTGCTCCAGACGATGTTGCTTATGAATGTGTCGACCGAGAGCAACTCGCTCCTGGAGCAGCTCCTGCTCCAGTTGCTCTTTCTGCTCCACGAGTCGCTCACAACATCTCTGCTCAGTCGAGAGCTTTCTCGCGAGTGTGGACCGTTGACACATAACTGGTGCAAGCTTCCACAATTGTTCCTTCAGTGCTGCCACCTGGTAGTGTAGTTCATCACGCTGCTTCTGGAGCAATGCGATCTGTTTCTCAGCCACATCACTTGACAAACTGTCACCTGTTGACAAACTGTCATCTCTTGACAAACTGTCAGTGGTGATACACACTTGGTGATGTAATTGACAGATGATCCTTTCCTGCTCTTCGCACTGCTCACTCAGTGACACATTGTCAGCTGTCAGCTGTGACACCTCCGCCTCCAATCTGTCTGTCTTCTCTCTCAGCTCCACAGAACATGACATCTCAAAGGCTTCCTTCTTGGAGCCCATGTCTTCTGGTGACTCTGTGGAGGAAAGTGTGAATCTGTCCATAAGACATGAAGACACAGACATGTCACACTGTCTGTGTGTGTCATTTGGGTCACCATCTGGTCCTTGGTGCTGCTGCTGCTGTGACATCACTTGAGATAGCAGAGAGATGACCAACTTGTACTCGAGCGCTGCCCTCTGGATGTCACACTGTTGTCTGTGTAACCGAGTCTCCAGGCATTTCACATGGTCGTCCTTCAGTTGACACTGCTTCAACACAAGGGACATCTCTGCGTCAGTGGTCAATGTCTGTCCTGCTGGTAGTGCCACTCTCTTGTCACAGCTGCTGTCACCACACTCTTTGACAACCTTTAACTGTGAACTGTCAGCTGAAGCCGCCTGTCCCATGACATATTGGTGCAATCGTAACTCAGCCTCTCCCAACACCTTTATCTCCTCCTCTTTGTCCTCCTTGGCGTCCCAACCATGTGGGTATCCACTCCCTGTCTCTTGAATGTCTGGAACATCCTCACTGCCACTGGTCCAGTCTTCTCTCTCAAACACCAGAGCTGCATTCTCCGCCCTTAGGTCTCTGTTGACCACTGACAGTTGCTCCACCTTGGCGCTCAGATCAACCACTCTCTTGTCCAAACTTTCACACGCCCCACTCAGGTCAGAGTTCAGTTGCTGCCAGTTCTCAACCTCATCTGTCAAACGCCCGATCTCCCCTGCTAAGTATCCAGCACCCTCTGGTGGCTGCAGATGAGTAGCAGTGACACTGCACTGTGTAGTTTCACTGTCAACAGAGTCCTGTGACTCTCGCTCAATCAAACTTGTCTTCAGTTGTGCCTCATGCACAGACTCAGCATCAGTCTGGTGGGTGTCTTGTCCTTCCTGCTCTCTGTCTACGTCAGGCTCCTGCCGTTCCTTTCTAAGACATCCACCAGCAGCTGTCTTGTCTAGCGCCCCACACAGTTGAGCCTTACTGCTCAGACATTCCTCCAGGTCTCGCTCCAGATGGCTCTTCTCACTCTCTGAGCTCCTCAACTGCTCATCAACTGCTCCCAGCTCTGTCTTGCACTGCTCCAACTCTTTCTTGCACTGCTCCAACTCTTTCTTGCACTGCTCCAACTGTTTCTTGCACTGCTCCAACTCTTTCTTGCACTGCTCCAACTCTTTCTTGCACTGCTCCAGCTCTTTGACCAGAGCACATTTCCCACAGTTCAACGTCTCGCACTGTTGTTCACACACATCTAGTCTGGCCTGCACAGAGGCGCCAACTCCGTGAGATGACCCTAACTCTGCTGCAGTCAAGTTCACAGAACATGTCTGTACACTTCCATATGTGTCTAACATAGCCACAAGTTCATCATTTCTAAAAGTCAAGTCATCAAGTTTACACATGAGCTGGTGTCTCTCCCCCACCTCTGTTTCCAAATCCTGTCGCAGTCCAGCCACATCCTGAGTCAACTTCTCGCACTCCACCTGCGCCATCTGGAGAGCCTCGCCATCAGCGCTACACTCGGCAGTCAGCATCTTGTGGCTGTCAAGTTCTGACACGAGTTGTGTGCGTTCAGCCAACACAGTGTTGTAATGCATCTGTAGTTCCAGGAATCTCTCATCAGGACGTGTCCTCTCTGACTCCAGTTGCTGCTTTAGTTGTTGACACTTGTCACACATTGTGTCAGCACATTCGGCCATCTTTAATCTGTCATTGTCATCTTTTGACACTGTCACCTGCTCCTGCGTCTTCTCAAGCTTTTCAGTCAACTCTTTACTCTCTGTCGTCTTCTCGTCCAGTCTTACACACAACTCTCTCTTCTCCTGCAGGAGAATCTCATACTGCAGCAATAGTTCCGCATGGCTGAGTTGTGTCATTATCTGTTGACCACCAGTCACACTCTGGTGACCACCAGTCACACTCTGGTTACCACCGGTCTTGCTCAGGTGACCACCAGTAACGCTCTGGTGACCACTAGATGGATGACTGACAGCAGTGTCACTTTGTGCAACTTGTGATATATGTGTTGGAGTGTTGGAGGCGGTAGTGCACGACTCATCACATGGCTGTCTCTCTGGTGACTGGACTGTCACAGCTAGTGCACTGTCCAGTTGTCTACGCAGTTCTGTAGCTTCCTTCTGTAATGCCACATTCACAACCGTCACATCACTCAGTTGGCGGTTCAGTTGCGCCACCTGGTGTCTGCCATTCCCAAGAGCGACATGCTCCAGGGGACACTGCTCCAGTTGACCTCTCAGTGACCTCAACTGGTCCGAAAGCACCCTGTTCTTGCAGGTCAGCAGGTCTGTCTCCTCTGACTGTGTCATGGACAAACGCAGGCTCAACTCATCAACTTCCTCCTTCAATTGTGTGCGCTCATAGTCAAACTTGAGACAAATCTCGTTCTTCTCGGCTAGTAAGATCTCACAGTGGACACACACCAGGGGCAGCCGGTCATCTTGGTCACTCTGTCTGAAGTCTTCCTGTCTCAGGCCCACACACTGCTCTGAGCTGTCTCTGTTTGCCTCGCGCGGCTTCCCAGAGAGAAGTCTCTCGCTGCACCTACACTCAGCCAGTTGTCTCTCCATGCATGTCACTTGTCTCTCCAGCCGAGACTTCGCTTTCTTCAGCTGACCCAGCTCCTTCAACAGAGTCTTCTCGTCCTGTCTCTGAGACTCCCCAGTCTTTGTCTTGCGCTCACTGCTCAGCCTCTGTACCGAGGTCTTCATCTCCACTTCCTTCTTCTCCCTCGTTGCGTTCTCGTACAGTCTCTTTGTCTTGTCTTCAGCTGTTTTCATTGTGCACCGCTTCATCTTCTCAACCAATGTCTCATTCTCTCTCCTCAATCTCTCATTAGTCAACCTTAATGATGTCACTTGAGACACGTTTTTAGCCGAGTTTGCTGCAGGAGTGGAACCCCTCAACTCCGTATCAGAGGCCTTGGTCTGTCCCCTCAACTCCGTATCAGAGGCCTTGGTCTGTCCCCTCAACTCCCTGTCAGAGGTCTTGGTCTGTCCCCTCAACTCCCTCTCAGAGGTCTTGGTCTGTCCCCTCAACTCCGTATCAGAGGCCTTGGTCTGTCCCCTCAACTCCGTATCAGAGGCCTTGGTCTGTCCCCTCAACTCCGTATCAGAGGCCTTGGTCTGTCCCCTCAACTCCCTCTCAGAGGTCTTGGTCTGTCCCCTCAACTCCCTGTCAGAGGTCTTGGTCTGTCCCATCTCTCCTTTACCAGACAGTTTTACTTTGGACACTCGACCCTTCACTGGGCCTTTCACCATCTTTCTTCTGGTTGTTCTCTCAGTCTGTTTGTCCGTCTGTCCACTAGATGCCTTACTCTCCTTCACTATGCACTGGGAGGATCTGGCCCCACCCTGTGAGGGTGTCACCCTACCCCGGTCACGTACTTCCATCGCTGAAGTTTTCTGTGTCATTCTTTTGTCACTACTCTGTGTCAAACCATCACAACAAGGAGAGTCACCACTCTTGTCACTAGCTGTCACATCAGAGCTGACATTGTCTATTGCCACACAAAGCACAGTGCTGCCACCTGTGTCAACTGACAGTGCACTAGTTGGGCCTGACAGGACAGTGTCACCACCAGAGCCAGCAGTTTCTGAGGAAGCATTAGAGCAAATACATGAAGACAAGTGCGTAGGGTGATTTAGGTTTGTAGTAACCCCAGTCTGTGAATGACCACCCTTGCCTTGAGCCTGCTGACCACCATGATCCTCACCACAATGATCCTCACCAGGATCCACACCCACACAATCATCACCACCTAAATCAACATGGTTACATAACACAAATAGCGGTTTGTCCCCGGCTGCCGCCTCTGCATGCAGTATGGCCTTATCACTATTCCTTATGTTGCGAGCACTTACCCGGCCAGTCTGTGTCTGCAGCAAGTGTTCAAGATGCAGCACACGGGCTTCTAACTCGTGCACACGTGTACATGCAGCGCTGGCGCATGTCTTGTGCTCATCGGCAGCACACTGCAGCACACGCTGCTCATCAATGAGCTGCTCGTAGCGGCGCTGTAGACCGAGGAACTCATGTGTGAGAGTGTCTGTCTCGCCACTCGACAAGACTTTCTTCAGTTGCCGGCTCTCCTGGTGGAGGGCATCATAGCGACACTGCCAGTCCTGCAGCTCCGCATCAAACCACTCCTTCTCTGTCGCTCGCTCCTTTTTTATCTCCTCTATCTCTCTCTCCCTCTCCCGTAGCTCTTCCCTCTCTGTCGCTCGCTCCTTCTTCAGCCCCTCTGTCTCCTTCTCCCTCTTCCGTAGCTCTTCCCTCTCTGTTGCTCGCTCCTTCCTCAGATCCTCTATCTTCCTCTCCCATAGTTCCTTGTCAAGACGGCGATTCTCGTCACCAACATGACATGTGTCACCAGTGTCAGGCGTCAACTGAGTCTGCAGCTGTTGACACTGTGTCTGGGCGGCACTCAGCTGTGTGCTGAGTCGCTTCACCTCCACCAGGTTGTTGTCGTTGTCCTCCACCAGGGCCGCATACGCCATCTGCATCTTCTCCACCTGCTCCTCCACTTTGTCTGTCACCTCTATCAGCTCCAGTCGCAGACTCTCATTCTCACTGCACAGAGTCTCATTCTTCTCAAGCAGACTCTTGGTCTCACTGCACAGAGTCTCATTCTCTTTACACAGAGTCTCATTCTTCTCATGCAGAGTCTCATTCTGCCCACAAACACTGTCCCGCTGTCTTGTCATCTCATCAAGCTCCTGCTTCATCTCAGCCAGTTGCTCGCTTGACGCAGAATCTAAGTTGTTGTTACCTGGCTCTATCTGTGCTGCCACCTGCTGGAGACTGTCAATGATATGACCTCGTCCTTCGTCTATCAAACTGTCTTCATGTAAAGTGTCCTCGCATTTATGCAAATGTTCTTGTTTAGTTGGTTGGCTTTCAGCCAACTGGGCATGAAGTGTCACATTTTCTTGATGCAGATAATCTAGTTGTACCTTTGTTGACTCCAGCTCTTTCATTGTTGACTCCAGCTGTGTCTTTGTAGACTCCAGCTCTGCCTTTGCAGACTCCAGCTCTGTCTTTGTTGACTCCAGCTCTGTCTTCGTAGACTCCAGCTGTGTCATTTTAGACTCCATCTCTGTCTTCGTAGACTCCAGCTCTGTATTCGTAGACTCCAGATGTGTCTTTATAGACTCCAGCTCTATCTTTGTAGACTCCAGCTCTATCTGTGTAGACTCCAGCTGTGTCTTTGTAGACTCCAGCTGTGTCTTTGTAGACTCCAGCTCTGTCTTTCTAGACTCCACTTCTGCCTTTGTAGACTCCAGCTCTATCTGTGTAGACTCCAGCTCTGTCTTCATAGACTCCAGCTCTGTCTTTGTAGACTCCAGCTCTACCTTTGTAGACTCCAGCTCTATCTTTGTAGACTCCAGCTGTGTCTTCGTAGACTCCAGCTCTATCTTTGTCGACTCCAGCTCTGTCTTTGTTGACCCTAGCTCTGTCTTCATAGACTCCTGATCTGTGTTTGTGGACTCCAGCTCTATCTTTGTTGACTCTAGCTCTGTCTTTATAGACTCCAGCTCTGTGTTTGTGGACTCCAGCTCCATCTTCGTAGACTCCATCTTTGTTCTTGTATACTCCTGTTCTTCGATCTGTTCATCATTAGTCATTTGGAAATGTTCATTTTCTTCCCTCACACACTCAAGTTGTGTCCTCGTATCTTCCAGCTGCTCATTTATATCAGTCAACTGTCTACTGAGACCTTCGTTCTCCTCAACCGCAGATGCAAGTTGTTTACTTACATCCACCAGTTCTCTGAGTTTGTCTTCTTTCTCAGTCAGCTTAACCTGGAGGTCTCCCTGGTCTTCTCTCAAAACCTTCACTTGATCTTCTACCTCTCTCTGCACATCTTTCTCTGTCTCAAGCATCTTCATTTCTACAAGAAGCTGATCTTTCTCGTCACAAGCAGACTGCAATTCTTGTCTTAACTTGACATTTTCTTCTGCCTCAGATTTTCGGTTCTCGGTTTCAATTCTCACCTGTTCCTGCAACTGAAGCATTTCTCTCTGCTGACCGTCACACTTCAGTCTCCAAGTGTTGCTCTCTTCATTAACCTGCTCACATTGCTGTCTCAGAGTCTCTACTTCTCTATCAATGTGTTGTCGTTCAACAGCTGAAGTCTTCAATTCCAACACAACCCGTTCGTGTTCTTCAACCAACAAGTCATATTCTCTCTGTCTTTGAGCTTTGACTTCTTTAATCTTTGTTGTTGCGTTTTTCACTTTCTCGTGGAGAAGACCATTCTCCTGGCACAAAGAAGCAATGGTGGCTTTCTGCTCCTCAATCTCTTCCCTGCAGCGATCCCTCACTTTAGAGTCTGACGCTTTAGGTTCTGATGCTTTAGGTTCTGTCACTTTATGGTCTGATGCTTTAGGGTCTGAAGCTTGCTCTGCTGCCCTTAGTTGCTGTTTCAGGTCGTCAGTGAGTCGTGTGGCTGCCACAGCCTTCGCCTTCATCTTGGTGTAGTCCCTCCTCGCCTTGCTTTGGGTCGTCTCAAACTCCTTCTTCAGCGCCTCATGAGTCGCCATCAGAGACGCGTAGCTGTCTTCCAGGGACGCCGCCTCTTCCCAGGCTGTCTGCTGCCTTCTCTCCTCCTGCTTCCCATGGCAAACATCATGGATGACTTTCTCTTCCCTGCCACCCTGTTGTTGCCCTGCTATAGGGTCCTGGGCTGACTGATCCCCTCGAGGAGCTGACATAGCAACAGCTGGCTGTCTCCTCAAACCTTCAACTTCTCCCTGGAGGTTCTCTGTAGTAGCTAGCTGTCTCCTCAAACCTTCAACTTCTCCCTGGAGGTTCTCTGTAGTAGCTAGCTGTCTCCTCAAACCTTCAACTTCTCCCTGGAGGTTCTCTGTAGTAGCTAGCTGTCTCCTCAAACCTTCAACTTCTCCCTGGAGGTTCTCTGTAGTAGCTAGCTGTCTCCTCAAACCTTCAACTTCTCCCTGGAGGTTCTCTGTAGTAGCTAGCTGTCTCCTCAAACCTTCAACTTCTCCCTGGAGGTTCTCTGTAGTAGCTAGCTGTCTCCTCAATCCTTCAACTTCTCCCTGGAGGTTCTCTGTAGTAGCTAGCTGTCTCCTCAAACCTTCAACTTTTCCCTGGAGGTTCTCTGTAGTAGCTAGCTGTCTCCTCAAACCTTCAACTTCTCCCTGGAGGTTCTCTGTAGTAGCTAGCTGTCTCCTCAAACCTTCAACTTCTCCCTGGAGGTTCTCTGTAGTAGCTAGCTGTCTCCTCAAACCTTCAACTTCTCCCTGGAGGTTCTCTGTAGTAGCTAGCTGTCTCCTCAAACCTTCAACTTCTCCCTGGAGGTTCTCTGTAGTAGCTAGCTGTCTCCTCAAACCTTCAACTTCTCCCTGGAGGTTCTCTGTAGTAGCTAGCTGTCTCCTCAATCCTTCAACTTCTCCCTGGAGGTTCTCTGTAGTAGCTAGCTGTCTCCTCAAACCTTCAACTTCTCCCTGGAGGTCCTCTGTAGTAGCTAGCTGTCTCCTCAAACCTTCAACTTCTCCCTGGAGGTTCTCTGTAGTAGCTAGCTGTCTCCTCAATCCTTCAACTTCTCCCTGGAGGTTCTCTGTAGTAGCTAGCTGTCTCCTCAATCCTTCAACTTCTCCCTGGAGGTTCTCTGTAGTAGCTAGCTGTCTCCTCAAACCTTCAACTTCTCCCTGGAGGTTTCCTGTAGCCACTGCCTCCCTCTGTAGCTCACAACATTCAGACTGCAAGAGCTCACACCTCCGCTCCAGCTCTCTGTGTCTCTCCCTCAGTGATGTGTCATCTGTCACTAGCATAACGTCTGTCTCCTGCAGGTGACATGGTGACGTACGGCCGTTGGTGACGTCTCCCTGTGACTGGGGACTGCCGACCAATGTATGGCTGCTGTCACTGCAGCGAGGTGACACAAATGACAACCCAATAATGTCACTAACAGCCGCATCCATTACCTTTGTTCCTGCAGCCCTAGTAATGTCCTCATCCCCACGGGAGACTTGCCCATGGGAGACTTCCTCATCGTGTCTGTCCAGGAGCTGGTCATTGACAGACTCGTCCGTCGAGTCAAGAGTTGTCAGGCGATACTCGCTCTCCACCATCTGTCTCGCTGCACTATGTATTGCCATCTGGTGGTTTTCACAGGCAGTCACCTGGGCACGCAGCATCTCGTTCTCCTGGATGGCGATGTCGTACTGCGTGCCCAAGTGCACGTAGTCCTCCTCGGGCGGGCATTCTGTGGGCAATCCAAACTGGCCCAGCTTTGCCCGAAGTGTCTCGTTCTCTTCAGTGATGGTCATGTACATGGACTGCCAGTCCATGTGAGTTGGTGACGCGTGTGACAGTCGCGACGACACTGCATGCTGCAAGTGCATGACGTCAACATCACGCTTGAGTGACTCGTACTTCAGTCTCCAGTCAACCGAATCACCAGTGTAACTCACGTCACTCATGTCAATCCTCATGTCACTTCCTGGCAGTGTCTCTGTCAACTGAGGAATGGATGATACAGGTATCTCGTCAAGACTGTCATAGTCGGTGTCAATAACAACTCCACTGTCACGTAACTTCTCATAGAGTGTGCGATGGTCACTCACGGCCTTGTTGTATCTGGCACACTGTGACGACAGCTCCTCCTGTGGACAAACACATACAATAACCATTAATAATGTATGCTATCATCAAAATCCAGATTTGTAAAGGTGGCTGGGGTGGCTAGCGTGTCAGTTGATTTATTTATTTTTTCTTCATAACATGCTAGGATATACTGAACTAAATGTCGACACCACAAAAAATCACGCGACACTAACGTCATATTTCCCCAATCCATCCTTTAAAAATGCAGTCCTTTTGGAAATCCCCGAGTTCCCGGAAAAGCGACAATGTTTCCATAGTAATGTCCGTGTGCGCTACGATGTTCGAACCAGCTATATTAGTTCGGTGTGAAGGCGGAACACATCATCTGGTTACTGTAATGCTAATACACATCAGTATTATATTTACCTAACTAAATCATGTCCTTAAACCAGCAAATATAAGAGTTAATGTAGTTTATCGTGCCTTTGACACTAACAGAAAAGCCAACGCATATCATGCCATATATGACCTGGTGACCCCGCAGGATAACGGGCCAATCAAAATGACCGGACACACACCTTGCCACGTGTTTGTTAGGTGGCTGGCATAACCTGATACCATAGACTACAACACGTTACAAGTACAGATTTAAGGGCTATTGTGGCAGCAAAGGGGACATGTCAATATTACAAATGGCCATTATGTTTTGTCAACAATACATAAAACGCCAGTGAAAAACTGTAAATTTCAACACAAAAACAAGCATTTGTTGAGATTGTGTTTTCATTAATAACCAGGAAATGATATTTAAAATATTGTTTGCGAAAAACTACAACACTCACGACGTTGCAATTTGTTGTAGCAGACATAAGTGGTTCACGTTAACCAAATTCAGTTGCACTGTCATATTTATATGTATGTCATTTATTTCTTTGGGGATTTTCTCAAAACGATTAAACTTAATTTTTTGTGGCTATTTTTTCACATTTACAAAAATATTTTAAAAACCTTGTAACATAACCAAATAAATGAAAAACTCAAAATTTTCTTAATTAATCGGGTATATTCTATAGTATTTCAACTACAATCTGTGAAGAAATGGTTAATTTATCTTTAAAAACTTCTACTGAAATTAATCAATTCAAGACAAGCATATAATAGCCACCCCAGCTACCTTAAATGATTAATTGTGAAACTCCATAACGAACAAGTAGTCTGTTGTCGTTGCGCTGTCATGGCAACAGTTGCACACAGCAAGGAGCAACCTTAATAGAATCAACAGAATATTAGTATATCAAATATAACTTACCCCACCTTTCCATTTACCCATTATACTCCTAGAAGTACACATTCCCCTCTCTCCTTCACCAAGTCTGTTCCGTCTTTCCCACAGCCTGTTCCCTCTTCCCTCCCTCCTTCACCCAGCCTGTTCCCTCTTCCCTCCCTCCTTCCCACAGCCTGTTCCCTCTTCCCTCCCTCCTTCCCACAGCCTGTTCCCTCTTCCCTCCCTCCATCCCACAGCCTGTTCCCTCTTCCCTCCCTTCTTTACACAGCCTGTTCATTCTTCCTTCCCTTCTTCCCACAGCCTGTTCCCTCTTCCCTCCCTCCATCTCACAGCCTGTTCCTTCTTCCCTACCTCCTTCCCACAACCTGTTCCCTCATCCCTACCTCCTTCCCACAACCTGATCCCTCTTCACTCCCTCCTTCCTCTACACAGCCTGTTCCCTCTTTCCTCCCTCCTTCACACAGCTTGCTCCCTCTTCCCTCCCTCTTTTTCACAGCCTTTTCCCTCCCTCTTTCCCACAGCCTGTTCACTCCATCCTTCCCACAACCTGTTCCCTCTTCCCTACCTCCTTCCCACAACCTGTTCCCTCTTCCCTACCTCCTTTCCACAACCTGTTCCCTCCATCCTTCCCACAACCTGTTCCCTCTTCCCTTACCTGGAACAAGAGCAGCTGGTTTTGGTCTCTCAGTTGGGATTTTTCCAGGATTCTCCCCAAAAACTCGTCCCCAACATTCTTCCCTCCTCCTGGTCTCCCAGTAGCCTCTTCTTCCATCTCTCCCGGCTTCCCATGTAACAACTGCTCCCTGTCCCGACGAAGCCACTCATTCTCCTCCTGCAGCGCCCCCTGCTGGTGGTAGAGTGTGTTGATCTGCTGCACCAGTTCGTCCCGTGCCTCCTGCAGCTTCTGCCAACAAACCACTTTCTCTAAAACAGGATTTACTGGTCAAGTACAATCACGGACAAGGCAGCCACTACAAGAGTTACCTGGCCTTGCATGGACAGACAAGGCAGCCACTACAAGAGTTACCTGGCCTTGCACGGGCAGACAAGGCAGCCACTGCAAGAGTTACCTGGCCTTGCACGGGCAGACAAGGCAGCCACTACAAGAGTTACCTGGCCTTGCACGGGCAGACAAGGCAGCCACTACAAGAGTTACCTGGCCTTGCACAGACAGACAAGGCAGCCACTACAAGAGTTACCTGGCCTTGCACGGGCAGACAAGGCAGCCACTGCAAGAGTTACCTGGCCATGCACGGACAGACAAGGCAGCCACTACAAGAGTTACCTGGCTTTGCACGGGCAGACAAGGCAGCCACTACAAGAGTTACCTGGCCTTGCATGGACAGACAAGGCAGCCACTGCAAGAGTTACCTGGCCTTGCATGGACAGACAAGGCAGCCACTACAAGAGTTACCTGGCCTTGCACGGACAGACAAGGCAGCCACTACAAGAGTTACCTGGCCTTGCACGGGCAGACAAGACAGCCACTACAAGAGTTACCTGGCCTTGCATGGACAGACAAGGCAGCCACTGCAAGAGTTACCTGGCCTTGCACGAGCAGACAAGGCAGCCACTACAAGAGTAACCTGGCCTTGCACGGGCAGACAAGGCAGCCACTACAAGAGTTAACTGGCCTTGCACGGGCAGACAAGGCAGCCACTACAAGAGTTACCTGGCCTTGCATGGACAGACAAGGCAGCCACTGCAAGAGTTACCTGGCCTTGCACGAGCAGACAAGGCAGCCACTACAAGAGTAACCTGGCCTTGCACGGGCAGACAAGGCAGCCACTATAAGAGTTACCTGGCCTTGCAAGGGCGGACAAGGCAACCTCTACAAGAGTTACCTGGCCTTGCACGGACAGACAAGGCAGCCACTACAAGAGTAACCTGGCCTTGCACGGGCAGACAAGGCAGCCACTACAAGAGTTACCTGGCCTTGCACGGACAGACAAGGCAGCCACTACAAGAGTTACCTGGCCTTGCAAGGGCGGACAAGGCAACCTCTACAAAAGTTACCTGGCCTTGCACGGACAGACAAGGCAGCCACTGCAAGAGTTACCTGGCCTTGCATGGACAGACAAGGCAGCCACTACAAGAGTTACCTGGCCTTGCACGGGCAGACAAGGCAGCCACTACAAGAGTTACCTGGCCTTGCACGGGCAGACAAGGCAGCCACTACAAGAGTTACCTGGCCTTGCACGGACAGACAAGGCAGCCACTACAAGAGTAACCTGGCCTTGCACGGGCAGACAAGGCAGCCACTACAAGAGTTACCTGGCCTTGCACGGACAGACAAGGCAGCCACTACAAGAGTTACCTGGCCTTGCAAGGGCGGACAAGGCAACCTCTACAAAAGTTACCTGGCCTTGCACGGACAGACAAGGCAGCCACTACAAGAGTTACCTGGCCTTGCACGGGCGGACAAGGCAGACACTACAAGGTTTACCTGGCCCTGCACGGGCAGACAAAGCAGCCACTACAAGAGTTACCTGGCCCTGCACGGGCAGACAAGGCAGCCACTACAAGAGTTACCTGGCCTTGCACGGGCAGACAAGGCAGCCACTACAAGAGTTACCTGGCCTTGCACGGGAAGACAAGGCAGCCACTACAAGAAATACTTGGCCTTGTACAGATAGACAAGGCAGCCACTACAAGAGATACTTGGCCTTGTACAGATAGACAAGGCAGCCACTACAAGAGTTTATGACTCCTTGCAGTACAACTGCAGTCACAATGAACATAAACTGCTCTGCCATGGAATAATATCATGAATCATAGTATGGCTAACACAGTTACATATAATTGTTTGGCATGCATGTTTTCTACTAATGTTCCATGACTTCCATCAAATAAACGTAAGTTGTTTTGTACATACATCCCCACCCACAGGGAATTGCAATTTTTAGGTAAGAAACTTTCCTATGGGCCCCTGAGCCTACAAAATTTCAGCACCACACATGCCAAACTGACAAATATATGAGGGAACAAACATAGCCGCAAACTGTTTTATAGTATATATTATATATATATATATATATATATATATATATATATATATATATATATATATGAGGGAACAAACATCCAGTCACAAACTGTTTTATAGTATATATATATATATATATATATATATATATATATATAAGAGGGAACAAACATCCAGTCACAAACTGTTCTATAGCATAGATCACTGTTTTCAAGTTATTGGGTTCAAGATACAGTTACATTTCCCATTGGTGGCCATGTTAACGTTTTGTATAATTATAAGAAAATGTGACCATCAAAAATTCTAAATTTTTTTACCAGCCACTGTCATTATCCCACTGACATGCTGGTCGAGTTTTGTCAAAATTAGAAATTCTAACTGTTGTAATATGCCTGTATGTGTGATACCCCTCGGTGTTTACCAATACTGCCACGAATTACGGTGCACACGTGTCTAGTAGCCAAAACTATCCTTCCGTCTATTAAAATCATCTAAAAGTCCACCATTTCACCCTCAACAGCTTCCACCAGCAAACCTGGTAATGTCCTGCACAAATGCACTTATGTCAGATCATATGAATTTTTTAAACATCCTATATCCAAACTTACTATGCCCTACATTCGTGTGTAACACACCAGGAAGTCTAACTGAGGCATGACCCCTATATAGAAACTGCATTGAGCCAAGAATGAAAACATACGTAATAAGTTAATAAAGTCAGTTTTCTACAATTGTCACAGCAATAGCATGATTACATGCCTGGTACTGCGTCTACGGCTGTCACAGCAATGACATGGTGACATGCCTGGTACTGTGTCTAGGACTGTCACAGCAATGACATGGTGACATACCTGGCACTGTGTCTAGGACTGTCACAGCAATAGCATGATTACATGCCTGGTACTGCGTCTAGGACTGTCACAGCAATGACATGGTGACATACCTGGTACTGTGTCTAGGACTGTCACAGCAATGACATGGTGACATACCTGGTACTGCGTCTAGGACTGTCACAGCAATGACATGGTGACATACCTGGTACTGTGTCTAGGACTGTCACAGCTATGACATGGTGACATACCTGGTACTGCGTCTAGGACTGTCACAGCAATAGCATGATTACATGCCTGGTACTGCATCTAGGACTGTCACAGCAATGACATGGTGACATACCTGGTACTGTGTCTAGGACTGTCACAGCAATAGCATGATTACATGCCTGGTACTGCGTCTAGGACTGTCACAGCAATGACATGGTGACATACCTGGTACTGTGTCTAGGACTGTCACAGCAATAGCATGATTACATGCCTGGTACTGCGTCTAGGACTGTCACAGCAATGACATGGTGACATACCTGGTACTGTGTCTAGGACTGTCACAGCAATAGCATGATTACATGCCTGGTACTGCATCTAGGACTGTCACAGCAATGACATGGTGACATATCTGGTACTGTGTCTAGGACTGTCACAGCAATGACATGGTGACACACCTGGTACTGTCACAGCAATAGCATGATTACATACCTGGTACTGCGTCTAGGACTGTCACAGCAATGACATGATTACATGCCTGGTACTGCGTCTAGGACTGTCACAGCAATGACATGGTAACATACCTGGCACTGTGTCTAGGACTGATACAGTTATGGTATGGTGACATGCCTGGTAGTGTGTCTTGGACCATCACAGCAGTGACATGCCTGGTACTGTGTATAAGACTGTCACATCAATGACATGCCTGGTACAATGACATGACATACCTGGTACTGTGCCTGTATGACTGTCACCGAGGCATCGAGACGGTCGGTGTCAACGGTCGTTCGTTGCAACTCGTCCAATTTGTTGTCAAACTCCGCCATCAGCTGAGACTGGAGCGCAGAGACAAGTTGCAAGGGAGAGACAGAGTCACTTGACGGTGACACAGTAACACAGTCTACTGACGTCAATTGTGTCAACGAATCTACTGGTGGAAGAGACGTTGCTGAATCGAACGTTGGAAGTACTGTCACTGGTTGCATCCTGGTGTCTGCATCAAGCATGTCAGCATCTGGTGACATAGTGACATCTTGCGTCGGCTGTGTCATTGTCCCATTGAGCAAGGCTTCAAGACGTGTGATGTCCTGCTCCAGACGGAGTCGCTCCGACTCCTTCTCTGCCACCTAACAAATGACACTCAGTATATTTTGTATGTCCCCAACTCAATGGTTGACATATATATATATATATATATACATACATACATACATACATACATACATACATACATACATACATACATACATACATACATACATACATACACACACATATATATACACACACATACATATATACATACACACACACACACACATATATATTATATATATATATATATACATACATACATACACATGCACATATATATAAACATACATGCACATATATATATATAATATATATATATATATATATATATATATATATATATACACCCATACATATGCATATATATATATATATATATATATATATATATATATATATATATATATATATATATATATATATTATATATATATATATATATATATATAATATATATATATAAACACACACACACACATATATATATATACACACACATATATATATACATACACACGCACACATATATACACACACACGCACATGCACACACACACACACGCACTCACACTAACTGTACACAGGCCTATGAATGGGCTGGTCCAGAATAAATGGTGCTTCATAAATGAGTAAATACAGTACCGGGTAATAATGACTAACCATATAAGAGTAAACGCTGACTACAAGAACATAGGACAAAAGACAAGATCATTTTCCATAATATTTACCTGCTCTGTCATTCGCTGAAGGTCATCCTCAAACGTCTCTTTCATCGCTTCGCGTTCCTCCTTCACCGCCACCAGCTGACGCTGCAGCATGACGACATCGGAGCTGTCTGGTGATGCCACCCGTGACTGAGATGTGTCTACGCCGTACAAGTCAATACTCTGCTGCATCGCAATAAGGTCTTTTGAGTCTTCACTCACAGAATCTCTCCCGGTCTCCAATTCTTCACCCTGAGACTGCCGCATTCTCCCCGTCTCAACACAATCTCTTAGTGGAGAATCTCTGCTTTTCTGAAGTTCATCAACCTGAGTCTGGAATGTTTTCAAGGTTTCTTCATGTTCGTTCAACAAAGAATCTCTGTTCTTTTGCAAATCTTCAACCTGAGTCTGTAATGTTTTCAAGGTTTCTTCATGTTCTTTCAACAAAGAATCTCTGTTCCTTTGCAACTCTCCAACCTGAGTCTGTAATGTTTTCACAGTTTCTTCATGTTCGTTCAACAAAGAATCTCTGTTCCTTTGCAACTCTTCAACCTGAGTCTGTAATGTTTTTGCGGTTTCTTCATGTTCGTTCATCAAAGAATCTCTGTTTTTTTGCAATTCTTCAACCTGAATCTGTAATGTTTTCACGGTTTCTTCATGTTCATTCAACAAAGAATCTCTGTTCTTTTGCAACTCTTCAACCTGGGTCTGTAATGTTTTCGTGGTTTCTTCATGTTCATTCAACAAAGAATCTCTGTTCCTTTGCAACTCTTCAACCTGAGTCTGTAATGTTTTTGCGGTTTCTTCATGTTCGTTCATCAAAGAATCTCTGTTTTTTTGCAACTTTTCAACCTGAGTCTGTAATGTTTTAGCAGTGCTTTCATGCTCATTCAACAAAGAATCTTTGTTCTTTTGCAACTCTTCAACCTGAATCTGTAATGTTTTCACGGTTTCTTCATGTTCGTTCAACAAAGAATCTTTGTTCTTTTGCAACTCTTCAACCTGAGTCTGTAATGTTTTCACAGTTTCTTCATGTTCATTCAACAAAGAATCTTTGTTCTTTTGCAACTCTTCAACCTGAATCTGTAATGTTTTCACAGTTTCTTCATGTTCGTTCAACAAAGAATCTCTGTTCTTTTGCAACTCTTCAACCTGAGTCTGTAATGTTTTCACAGTTTCTTCATGTTCATTCAACAAAGAATCTTTGTTCTTTTGCAACTCTTCAACCTGAATCTGTAATGTTTTCACGGTTTTTTCATGTTCTTTCAACAAAGAATCTCTGTTCGTCTGCAACTCTTCAACCTGAGTCTGTAATGTTTTCACAGTTTCTTCATGTTCATTCAACAAAGAATCTCTGTTCTTTTGCAACTCTTCAACCTGAGTCTGTAATGTTTTCACGGTTTCTTCATGTTCGTTCAACAAAGAATCTCTGTTCTTTTGCAACTCTTCAACCTGAATCTGTAATGTTTTCACGGTTTCTTCATGTTCGTTCAACAAAGAATCTCTGTTCTTTTGCAACTCTTCAACCTGAGTCTGTAATGTTTTCACAGTTTCTTCATGTTCATTCAACAAAGAATCTTTGTTCTTTTGCAACTCTTCAACCTGAATCTGTAATGTTTTCACGGTTTTTTCATGTTCGTTGAACAAAGAATCTTTGTTCTTTTGCAACTCTTCAACCTGAGTCTGTAATGTTTTCACAGTTTCTTCATGTTCATTGAACAAAGAATCGTTGTTCTTTTGCAACTCTTCAACCTGAATCTGTAATGTTTTCACGGTTTCTTCATGTTCATTCAACAAAGAATCTCTGTTCTTCTGCAACTCTTCAACCTGAGTCTGTAATGTTTTCACGGTTTCTTCATGTTCATTCAACAAAGAATCTCTGTTCTTTTGCAACTCTTCAACCTGAATCTGTAATGTTTTCACGGTTTCTTCATGTTCGTTCAACAAAGAATCTCTGTTCTTCTGCAACTCTTCAACCTGAGTCTGTAATGTTTTCACAGTTTCTTCATGTTCATTCAACAAAGAATCTGCATTCTTTTGCAACTCTTCAATGTGAGTCTGTAATGTTTTCCTGGTTTCTTCATGTTCGTTCAACAAAGAATTTCTGTTTTCTTGCAACTCTTCAACCTGAGTCTGTAATGTTTTCACAGTTTCTTCATGTTCGTTCAACGAAGAATCTCTATTCTTTTGCAACTCTTCAACTTGAGTTTGTAATGTTTTCGTGGTTTCTTCATGTTGAGCAAAGAGAGCAGCTCCAACTTGCTGTCGCTCTGCAAGTTGAGACTGTAGCAGTCTCTCAGTCTCATTGTGCTGAATCAGCAGAGTTTCTCTGGTGCGATGCAACTCATCTACCTGTGTCTGCAGAGTTTCTCTGGTGCGATGTAACTCATCTACCTGTGTCTGCAGAGTTTCTCTGGTGCGATGTAACTCATCTACCTGTGTCTGCAGTGTGCTCACAGAGCCAGCATTATTTTCCAATGGGGATGTTCTACTGTTGAGCAACTCTTCAACCTGAGCCTGTTGTTTCCTCTCTGTCTCCTCGTGCTCAACTAACTCAGATTCCCTGCTTGTCTCAAGGTCCTCAATGTTTTTCTGCAGTGATTTCACTGTCTCTGAATGTTCTTTCAGCAAAGATTCTCTGTCTTTATGTAATCCTTCAACCTGTGCCTTTAGAGTTCTCACAATCTCAGCATGTTCTGTCAGCTCAGAATCTGTGTCCTTATGCAGTTCTTCAACCTGCCTTTCTAAAGCCATCACAATCTCAGCATGTTGCATCAACACGATCTCTCTGTCTGATGTCAACTGTTGGATGAGGCTGTCAGACTGAGCCATCATCTCTGTCTGTCTCGCTGCAGCAGTCTCAGCCTCCAACTGTAGTCGTCTGATGTCACTCCTCAGTTCAGTCTCAGTTTTCATAAAGTCTTCCTTCAGCCTCTCCACTAGCCTGGCTTGCTCCGTCTTGGACAGTTGAGACTGCGACTGAAGATCAGCTCTCAGCTGCTCCACCTCAGTCTCTGACTGTTGTTTGTTCCGCTCCAGCTCCACCTCATAGGCACAGATCAGTGACTTCTTCTCATCTGTCAGTTGCTCCAACTGTCTCAGGAGTTCCACCTTCTCCTCCGGAGAGCTCCGTTGAGACGAGTTGAGATGCTCCAACAAATGCTCTTTCTCCTCTCTCAGTTGCTGGAGCAGCTGCTCTCTTTGCTCCATCTCAGCACTTTGACTCAGTTTCTCTCCCTCGAGTCGCTCCACATTCCTCAGACTCTGCTCCAGCTGCTGTGGTTGTTGTTGTTGCTGTTGTTGCTGCTCTCTCAGCTCTGCCAATGCAGCAGTGTGACTCCATCTCTCAGACACCAGCTGTGTCTGCAGAGACTCTATCTTCTTGCCTACATCTGTATAAGGACTGTGTGGGGTGCTATGTATCACCCCACCCTTGTCTGTGTGAGGACTGTGTGGGGCGCTATGTATCACTCCACCCTCGTCTGTAAAAGGACTGTGTGTGGCACTATGTATCACCCCGCCCTCATCTCCACTGCCCCCAACAGCTGTCTGGTGCGCCCACCCTAGCGGGGGTCTTCCCGCCAAGTTGAAGGCAGTCTGTGCATTTCCAGTTGCCCCCACCTCGACCATCAGACCAGTGAGTCGACAAACCTCAGCCCGGAGCAGCTCCACTTCCGAAGGTTCCGGACTTGCCTTGTCCCCTCTTTCCTGCTGGAAGTCTTCCATAGATCCCTCTGGTCCAACGGTGACACCAACTGACACAGCCCCAGTGCCAGCCCCGACAGTGGCGCCATTATTGTCTTCCTCGGGAGACACAAACATGGCATGTAACACAGCCATGTTGTCCCTGATACTCTGTCTGTATGGAGACATGTCCTCGTCCCCAGATGGCACTCTGTCCAACTGTGCTGATGTCTCATTGAGTAGGCGGGCAGCGTTCTGTCTAAGAGCCACTAGGTGGTGCTGTGAATCATCGAGCTGTTGTTTCAACATGACCAGTTCCCTCGAGTGTCTCTCTTTAAACTTGTGCAGCTCGGCAACTGCCATCACACGCAGTTCACTGGCGTCACCACTGATGTCACTGACAGTGTCACCTGTAACAACCGATGTCCCTTGGGAGATGCCACTGATGTCATCGTCCGACACTCGGGACATGTCAGCAGGCAGTGTGACGTCAGCACCCCGCCCAAGCTGTGCAGTGATGTTGAGACACTCGCTGCGAGATGCATCGAGGGCGAGAGTGAGGTTCATCTCGAGGGCATCTTTCTCCGTGATGAGACGCTCAATGCGACCAAGCGCGTCCGTGTGCTGAACCTGCAGACACGCCAGCTTTGACGCGACACTGTCATACTCCACCGTCAACCAGCCTCGTGACGTCATCGAGTCACCCTCAGCCACGAGCTCCTCCATCTTTTTCAACACAGCCATCCTCTCCTGACGCAGCTGGTCAAGCTCTCCATCCACCTTGCTGTAGTTGACCCTCCAATGACCCAGGTCACTGTCCACATTTGACCGGTACTTGTCTCTCTCTGTCCGACTCTGGTCCAACTCACTCAACATGACACGTGTCTCTTCCTGTGATGCCTCCAACCGACACGTCACATTCGCCAGTTGACATGTCACTTCTGTCAGACGCATCTTCAAATTGTTGATTTCATCTTGCTCCACTTGTGGCGCCCCCAGTTGGTAGTCAGTGTGCTCCGTGGCATCTGACCTTTCACCTTTGTGTGGTGTTGAGCCAACATCTTTTTGCTGTAGTGTCATCTCAGTGTCAAGTAAACGGCGTGCTGTCATTGTTGTCACCGTCCTGTCGGCGGCCTGCTTGTCATGTCTCAATTCGTCCATCTTGATTCGCACCACAGCAAAGATGGCCAAGTGTGACGTCTTCATCTTGTCTAACTCTCGGTTGTGATCAGCGAGCAGCGCCTCTTTGAGCACGCCCAGAGAGCGAGCGTGGTCGTCACGCACTGCTCGTAATGCCCCCTCGTAGCGCTCAATGACACTGTCTCGCTGCACCTTCAGTCGCACCACTTCCTGCTGCGTCACCTCCAGAGTCCTGAGTACTTCCGTCAGGTCAACTCCCTCCCTACTCCTTCCTGATCCCTTTTCCCCAACATCTGTATCTTCCCCACGTGGGGACAGCTGACTGAGTCCAGTCTTGTCTTGACCAGGCCTAGCGGAGAGAGAGGATAGCTCCAACTGAGAGTTGAGTTGGATAATCAGCTGCTTGTACTGGTGGTTCTCTGTCACCAACTGGTCCAGTTGAGATGTCACCTCACTCACTTCTGTGTACCTGCCATGCCAGTGACTCACTTGTTGTGACAGCTGTGTGATATGTTGTGACAGTTGGTCACGCTCTGTCGCGACCGTCACCAGGTCATGCTTTAACTGAGCTGTGTCTGTTGCGTGTCGCTGCATCAGCTCCTCTTTCATCATACAGATCTGATTTCCGTATGTCTCATCCAGCTCAGCCCGCAGTGCTGCCACCTGGCGTTGATGCTCCTCCAAGCTGATGACATCACCAGTGACCTTTGACCCTGCACTAGCGCCACCTTTCTTCAACTCTTCAATGTCAGTCATGAGTCGGCGGACGACTTCCGCATTCTCCTTTTCTCGCTGCCGAAGTAATCGATTAGCCTCTTCAACCTCCCCTAGTTGTGATCTTGTTGAACTTTCACCTTGACCTATGACACTGTGTGACTGTGCGGTCTTCTGCAAAGCCTCTTTCTCAGTCTCCAACAACCGACAGTAATTAGTCAAGTAAGTCATCTTCTCAGTAATATGCTGCAATGACTGATCCCTCTGCACTAATGCCTGGTCCCTGTGTGTGACGGCCTGTCGTAGAGCGAGCAGCTCACCGTCATTGTGTCTGTTGATCTGTTGTAGCGCAAGAAGTTCATTCTTGGCCTCGAGTAGAGTCTGGGCAGAGATGTCACGCCCACCACTCTCTGTCCTCAACCACTCACCCGTCTGTAACAAAACACAACATGATGACACCACACGACACGTCATCACATGACACATTATCACTCACATGACATGTTATCACAGGTGTCATTGTGTCAACACATGACATATTATCAGGTGTCACTGTAACAATTCACATCGCGTGTTAACTAACCCACATGACAAATCATCACATCACTGTGTCCACTCACTCACATGACATGTCATCACAGGTCACTGTGTCCACTCACCCACATGACACATCATCACATGACATGCGTCACTGTGTCAATTAACCCAGGACACATCATCACATGTGTCACTGTGTCAACTCACCCACACAACATGTCATCACAGGCGTCATTGTGCCAACTCACCCACACAACACGTCATCACAGGTGTCACTGTCTCAACTCACCCACACATCATGTCATCACAGGTGTCACTGTGTCAACTCACCCATACATCATGTCATCACAGGTGTCACTGTGTCAACTCACCCACACATCATGTCATCACAGGTGTCACTGTCTCAACTCACCCACACATCATGTCATCACAGGTGTCACTGTGCCAACTCACCCATACATCATGTCATCACAGGTGTCACTGTGTCAACTCACCCACACAACATGTCATCACAGGCGTCATTGTGCCAACTCACCCACACATGTCATCACAGGTGTCACTGTGCCAACTCACTCATACATCATGTCATCACAGGTGTCACTGTGTCAACTCACCCATACAACATGTCATCACAGGCGTCATTGTGCCAACTCACCCACACAACATGTCATCACAGGTGTCACTGTGTCAACTCACCCACACATCATGTCATCACAGGTGTCACTGTGTCAATTCACCCATACATCATGTCATCACAGGTGTCACTGTGTCAATTCACCCACACATCATGTCATCACAGGTGTCACTGTGTCAACTCACCCACACATCATGTCATCACAGGTGTCACTGTGCCAACTCACCCATACATCATGTCATCACAGGTGTCACTGTGTCAACTCACCCACACAACATGTCATCACAGGCGTCATTGTGCCAACTCACCCACACATGTCATCACAGGTGTCACTGTGCCAACTCACTCATACATCATGTCATCACAGGTGTCACTGTGTCAACTCACCCATACAACATGTCATCACAGGCGTCATTGTGCCAACTCACCCACACAACATGTCATCACAGGTGTCACCGTCTCAACTCACCCACACAACATGTCATCACAGGTGTCACCGTCTCAACTCACCCACACAACATGTCATCACAGGTGTCACCGTCTCAACTCACCCACACAACATGTCATCACAGGTGTCACCGTCTCAACTCACCCACACAACATGTCATCACAGGTGTCACCGTCTCAACTCACCCACACAACATGTCATCACAGGTGTCACCGTCTCAACTCACCCACACAACATGTCATCACATGTGTCACTGTGCCAACTCACCCATACATCATGTCATCACAGGTGTCACCGTCTCAACTCACCCACACAACATGTCATCACAGGTGTCACCGTCTCAACTCACCCACACAACATGTCATCACAGGTGTCACCGTCTCAACTCACCCACACAACATGTCATCACAGGTGTCATTGTGCCAACTCACCCATACATCATGTCATCACAGGTGTCACTGTCTCAACTCACCCACACAACATGTCATCACATGTGTCACTGTGCCAACTCACCCATACATCATGTCATCACAGGTGTCACCGTCTCAACTCACCCACACAACATGTCATCACAGGTGTCACCGTCTCAACTCACCCACACAACATGTCATCACAGGTGTCACCGTCTCAACTCACCCACACAACATGTCATCACAGGTGTCACCATCTCAACTCACCCACACAACATGTCATCACAGGTGTCACTGTCTCAACTCACCCATACATCATGTCATCACAGGTGTCACTGTGCCAACTCACCCATACATCATGTCATCACAGGTGTCACTGTGCCAACTCACCCACACAACATGTCATCACAGGCGTCATTGTGCCAACTCACTCACACAACATGTCATCACAGGTGTCACTGTCTCAACTCACCCATACATCATGTCATCACAGGTGTCACTGTGCCAACTCACCCATACATCATGTCATCACAGGTGTCACTGTCTCAACTCACCCACACAACATGTCATCAAAGGCATCATTGTGCCAACTCACCCACACAACCTGTCATCACAGGTGTCACTGTCTCAACTCACCCATACATCATGTCATCACAGGTGTCACTGTGCCAACTCACCCATGCATCATGTCATCACAGGTGTCACTGTCTCAACTCACCCACACAACATGTCAGGTGCCAACTCACCCACACAACATGTCATCACAGGTGTCACTGTCTCAACTCACCCACACATCATGTCATCACACGTGTCACTGTGTCAATTCACCCACACATCATGTCATCACACGTGTCACTGTATCAATTCACCCACACAACATGTCAGGTGCCAACTCACCTACACTACTAGACAGCTACCCCTGACCTAATTACTCACTAAAGGTCACCACTCGTCCATAAACGTGTCACATCGTGTGGAGTGTCACAGCGTCTCTGGAGTGACAGTCTTCTCACCTGTTTGAGCTGCTGCTGGAGTAGCTGTACTTGGCTGGACAGTTGAGCTGCTTGCTCCACGTACTCCGCCTGGAGCAAGTCTCGGTTCTCCACTGTCACCTGTAGTTTGTCAGACAGCTGCTTGATAACAGTGTCACGCTGCGTCAACTCAGCCTCGGCGTCCTTCAACTGACAATGACACATTGACAACGACACTTTGACCACGACATGTTGATGACATGTTGACAATGACATGTTGACAATAACATGTTGACAAAGACACGTTGACACCACATTCAATGTCAGCATACAGTGACTGGGTGACTTTGTTGATCGTTGATATCATTGACTCACTCTTCGTCAACTTTTTGTTCTGTAACTTTAATTATGACATAAGACCTGTGCACCCAACTGAATAATCTTTCAGTATCCTCAGATATATTTTCTATAATACAACAGTTTCCATGATGTTGTAATCCGCAGTAAATTTCCATAATTAATACAGAAAATGCATAATGGTCGCAAACCCACCGTCACTCACTCACCTTCTGGCTGTACAACTCAATACTGGCCTCATCAACCCTCGACCCGGGGCCAGTCTGTGGCCCGGGGCCAGTTTGCATCATTGGTGATGTCTACAAACAAAGGAAAAATAATTATCTTAATTTACTTAAATTTACGACAAAAGAGAAATAACAAGTCTAAAATACAAGAAAGTCAGTACAGGTAAGTTCTTATATACCGGAATATTCTGTAAAGGTAAGTTCTTATATAGCACAGTATCCAGTAAAGGTAAGTTCTTATATAGCACAGTATACAGTAAAAGTAAGTTCTTATATAGCACAGTATCCAGTAAAGGTAAGTTCTTATATAGCACAGTATCCAGTAAAGGTAAGTTCTTATAAAGCACAGTATCCAGTAAAGGTAAGTGCTTATATAGCACAGTATCCAGTAAAGGTAAGTTCTTATATAGCACAGTATCCAGTAAAGGTAAGTTCTTCTATAGCACAGTATCCAGTAAAAGTAAGTTCTTATATAGCACAGTATCCAGTAAAGGTAAGTTCTTATATAGCACAGTATCCAGTAAAGGTAAGTTCTTATAAAGCACAGTATCCAGTAAAGGTAAGTTCTTATATAGCACAGTATCCGGTAAAGGTAAGTTCTTATATAGCACAGTATCCAGTATTTAAAAGGTAAATTCTTATGTAGCACAGTATCCAGTCCATAAGACTGCTCAAAACACTCTACACTTCACCCCCTGGCAGACCTGTCTACACTTCACCCCCTTGCAGACCTGTCTACACTTCACCCCCTGGCAGACCTGTCTACACTTCACCCCCTTGCAGACCTGTCTACACTTCACCCCCTTGCAGACCTGTCTACACTTCACCCCCTGGCAGACCTGTCTACACTTCACCCCCTGGCAGACCTGTCTACAATTCACCCCGACAGACCTGTCTATACTTCACCCCCCTGGCAGACCTGTTTATACTTCACCTGCTGACATACCTGTTTATACTTCACCCCCTGGCAGACCTGTTTATACCTCATCCACTGAGAGACCAGTTTATACTTTACCCCCTGGCAGAACTGTTTATACTTCACCCCTGGCAGACTTGTTTATACTTCACCAACTGGCAGACCTGTCTACACTTCACCCCCTAGCAGAACTGTTTATACTTCACCCCTGGCAGACTTGTTTATACTTTACCCCCTGGCAGACCTGTCTACACTTCACCCCCTGGCAGAACTGTTTATACTTCACCCCTGGCAGACTTGTTTATACTTCACCACCTGGCAGACCTGTTTATACCTCATCCACTGACAGACCAGTTTATACTTCACCCCCTGGTAGACCTGTTTATAATTCACCCTCTGGCAGACCTGTTTATACCTCATCCACTGACAGACCAGTTTATACTTCACCCCCTGGCAGACCTGTTTATACCTCATCCACTGACAGACCAGTTTATACCCTCTGGCAGACCTGTTTATACCTCATCCACTGAAAGACCAGTTTATACTTCACCCCCTGGCAGACCTGTTTATACTTCACCCCCTGGCAGACCTGTTTATACCTCACCCTCTGGCAGACCTGTTTATACCTCATCCACTGAAAGACCAGTTTATACTTCAACCCCTGGCAGACCTGTTTATACCTCACCCTCTGGCAGACCTGTTTATACCTCATCCACTGAAAGACCAGTTTATACTTTACCCCCTGGCAGATCTGTTTATACTTCACCCCCTGGCAGATCTGTTTATACTTCACCCCCTGGCAGACCAGTTTATACTTCACCCCCTGGCAGACCGGATCATTTACTGGAGTTGTTTCTTGGTAAACAACTTACACTGTGACAGGATCATTTACTGGAGTTGTTTCTTGGTAAACAACTTACACTGTGACAGGATCATTTACTGGAGTTGTTTCTTGGTAAACAACTTACACTGTGACAGGATCATTTACTGGAGTTGTTTCTTGGTAAACAACTTACACTGTGACAGGATCATTTACTGGAGTTGTTTCTTGGTAAACAACTTACACTGTGACAGGATCATTTACTGGAGTTGTTTCTTGGTAAACAACTTACACTGTGACAGGATCATTTACTGGAGTTGTTTCTTGGTAAACAACTTACACTGTGACAGGATCATTTACTGGAGTTGTTTCTTGGTAAACAACTTACACTGTGGCAGGATCATTTACCGGAGTTGTTTCTTGGTAAACAACTTACACTGTCACAGGATCATTTACAAGAGTTGTTTCTTGGTAAACAACTTACACTGTGACAGGATCATTTACTGGAGTTGTTTCTAAGTGATCAATAGACACATTGCATGATTACGTCAGAATTAAAAACAAACTGGGCACGTGATGCACTGTGGACGTAATCAGGGGTCGCATGTAGTTACCCGAGCGGAAACCTGTGCCTCGATCAGTGGATTAGCGCACAATACCATGGCAGAGGCATTAGTGTTGTTTTGTTAAAATTACATCAAGGGTGCAATTTTACCGGAGAAAGTGGTTGATAAGCGTGCATTACGTGTTGAGGCCTCACGACCATCGATACTTGTTGGAAGAATAGTACTTGGTGCACAGACCATAGATCATGGGCCTTTTGGCTGTCACAGTAGTCAACAGAGAACGGAGTCAAATTCGCTTGATCATGATGCACAAAATTCCTACATTAAAAAATATCTATAATGTATGCAACTATTCGTAATAATCACCCCTGGAAACGTTAACAATGACCCTGTGATTTTTTACATTTAATGCGTTGCATCGCATACATTTGTGGCTCCCTATTGCCATTGGCTTGTGCAGTGTCATCTTTTCGTCGTTCAATATAAATGTAATCGTAAATATGTCACTCAATCAAAGAAATAAATGCTTGTGGCTCAGAATAACGATGGGCCAGCCATGGGCAAAGAGTCTCATGTAGTTCGCCTGCCTAATCACCAAACAGGAGTCAGTGCGGAGCATGTTTACAAAGCCGGAATGTCCAACGGGGTGCAAAATGTCAGAAATGTTTTTCTTAAAGTCGCTATATATATATATATATATATATATATATATATATATATATATATATATATATATATATATATATATATATATATATATATATATATATATATATATATATATATATATAAGCCTACAGATAATCACCCTGACATTTTACTGAACATTCTTCGGTCACGTTTTCGTTGTATTCGTTGATCAAACTTGGCCATTCTGGTGTCCACAAAAATATAGTAGGGGTGTTTTTATCAAGTCCGTCGACCGCCACGAAAGTGAAGCCCACATACCGGGTGGGGTCGATGTTCTTTGTTTACACCTAAAACAGGCGGGACCATCACTTATCTGACCCTGATTAGGCCCACAGTGCACCATGCTCCCCATTTGTTTTGGTTCCTGACGTCATCATGCTTCAGGGCAATTGCCACGGAGACAGTTACACTGACTTAAGTCATGTCTCACTGATAAATGTGGCTTGTTCCACTTACTTGGGCTGTGTCGAGTTGTTGCTTCAGACTTTCATTCTCTTCTACGAGGTGTTCTAGAGCTGTTTGTTTACCCACAATGCTCTCCTCCAGTTGAGTCACGCGATCAGCGGCTTCTCTCAATCGTCGGTCAGACTTGACAAGTTGCGCGTCGTATTCTCCATCTGTTGCACTGTCCTACAGCAACAAGTGTAACCTCATCACCTCACTCACAAGTCACCTCACTAACAGATCGCCTCACTCACAGGTCACCTCCCACACAGGTCATATCACAGGTGACACAGATGCTATATCACAATAGCAGCTGTCTTCACTCACAGCATAAAACCCTGAAGTACTGGTACTGAAACAATGAGATAGCAGCCCGGCTAGATAGCAGCCCGGCTAGATAGCAGCCCGGCTAGATAGCAGCCCGGCTACATAGCAGCCCGGCTAGATTTTAAGGAGAAGTCTGGTAATCCAGATGAATTACCAAGGCACTGAATTCTGTAATCCATCCAGAAAAATGATGATCCACAAAATAACTCATTTAACGTGGATTACAACATTACAGAAACTGCTGTTGTGTTATGTTGTGTTATGTATTTTTGTTGTATTATGTTGTGTTATGTTGTGTTATGTATTTTTTTTGTATTATGCTGTGTTATGGAAAATAGAAATAGTTGACTATAAAAATGAAACAGTCTAGTCTAACATAAATCCCCACTCATGACATTAAAAACGAGTAGGTAGGGAGTTGAGTCACCCTGGCAGATCGACCTGTTGAAACGTGGAACTTTTAGTTGTTGTGCTAACTAATATTACGAGCATGGAGAACTTTAACCAGATTTGCCATCCAAGCCAAAGGCCCAGATGGCAAGTGGACTAGGAAGCCATTGCCTTATCGAGAGTCCAACAATTTTCATCTATGTGTAACCTGCCCTCCTAAGTTATGTGTCAACCTTGTTTTTAAACATATTCTCGCTGCTAGCATTTACACAATCTATAGACAATTTGTTCCATTCATTTATTGTCCTCTGTGAGAACGAGTACTTCCTGATATCCAATCTACACTGATCCTTTACTAATGTTACCTCATGTCCTCTAGTTCTACTATCTTTCTTGAGTGAGAAAAAATATTTCTATCAATATTTTTATACCCATTCAATATCTTAAAAACTTCAACTTGATCTGCTTTTAACCTCCTTGTCTTTAGGGTTTGTTAAACCACATTCTTTTAGGCATTCTTCATAACTATGGTCTCTCAGTTCTGGAATCATTTTAGTTGCTCTCTTCTATACTCTTAGGCCACATACAGGAACTTAACTTTAACTGGATGTGGACCGGTCGTGGGAACAGTCTTTCAAGTTTGGGAGCGGGTGCTGGGTGCATCTACTTCCCAGAAACATGGGGCAGCACAATACATCGACACATGGTGACATGGGGCAGCACAATACATCGACACATGGTGAAATGGGGCAGCACAATACATCGACACATGGTGACATGGGGCAGCACAATACATCGACACATGGTGACATGGGGCAGCACAATACATCGACACATGGTGACATGGGGCAGCACAATACATCCACACATGGTGACATGGGGCAGCACAATACATCCACACATGGTGACATGGGGCAGCACAATACATCCACACATGGTGACATGGGGCAGCACAATACATCCACACATGGTGACATGGGGCAGCACAATACATCCACACATGGTGACATGGGGCAGCACAATACATCCACACATGGTGACATGGGGCAGCACAATACATCCACACATGGTGACATGGGGCAGCACAATACATCGACACATGGTGACATGGGGCAGCACAATACATCGACACATGGTGACATGGGGCAGCACAATACATCGACACATGGTGACATGGGGCAGCACAATACATCGACACATGGTGACATGGGGCAGCACAATACATCCACACATGGTGACATGGGGCAGCACAATACATCCACACATGGTGACATGGGGCAGCACAATACATCCACACATGGTGACATGGGGCAGCACAATACATCCACACATGGTGACATGGGGCAGCACAATACTAATTTAACTATAATTGACACTCTGGGAAACACACCCACAATTCCCTCTATTAAATGTCTGATTTGCATGTGGTCAGTGTCGGATGAAGTCATTGTGACTGTTCCTCAGTTTGATTCACCAATCACAGGTAAGTCTATTTAGTATTGTGCTGTATACATAAGTCATTATTGGGGTATTCCATCTCAAATCAACCAATGCATGTTGCACTCATATTTTTTTAATTCAAAAATGTTTTAACAATTAATTCACAGATCATGATAACTATACATTTCAAATCTTAGGGCTGTAGCTCAAATAGTTTTTGAGTTATGACCATTTAAAATTTGGCAGATCCTGTTGTTTTTTCCAATTTTCGGAAATCATGACGATTTGAGCTAAAACTCTGAGCTTTGGCATGCTTATTCTCCATTACACATATACAGTAACATACATACTATAGTTCAACATTTGTAGATTAGTTGTCCCACAATCTGCCATTGAAGTTGTGTGTTTTTAAGTGCAAAATTGAGCCAACAAGTGATTTTAGACCCATATTTCAACAATAAAACATGTTAGAACACAAATGAATCTTATTTGGATCAACAATACACCTACATGTCTAGGTATATGAGAAGCTTGAAGTTTCTATCTAGTTTAGTTTATGAGATACTGATCTCCAAAGTTGGTACATAGTGAAATGTGGCCTATATTTAGCAAACAAAAATACTATGTGGCTCTGGAGTTAAAATTCCAATTTATTTTTTATATGAAAGGCAGGTACAATGCCTGTGTATTGCACCATATTTGGATTCCCTATTCAAATGGCTTCATGTTGAAAAAAATATTTCAAATATACGTATTTTGTGTTTTATCTATAGATTACATTTTTATCAATCGATATATTTTATCAATAGATTACAACACAATATAAAATTTTACCTAATACCTAGTCTATCTGTAATAAAAAATTATGGAAATATTGTTGTTAAATGCAAAAAAAACCTTCTCAACCCATTAGCACTCAGCATTATATAAAAATTAGACTTAGATTTTGAAAAAATTGTGTTTTAGTTTTGGGGGTGTATCTTTTTTATTCTTAATTTTCTATCATTGCAAGTCAGTGTTATTTTGAAGAGCACTGAATTATCTACACAATGGTACTGTGAACACTTATATGAATGAAATATGTTGACCATGCTGAACTTGGCAAATGGACATTTTGATAATGAATCACCATTTGAGAATGCCTGTCGTTGTGTTTGTGTCATATTGCACGAGGGCTGTGATATGAAACACACTCGACATAAAACAAGCACAATATGTGTAACTTTTGTACTCATGCATTTTGTAGTGTTATAAATTATATGATGGCAGACCCTATTGAATGCCCTACATATTGGTGCCAGATAGGTCATTGTCACTCAAATTCATTGATATTTGTTCACACCAATAAATAGAACAGTAGCAGAACACTGATGTTGTGTTAGTAGTGCAAGTTACTCTTGTTCTAAAGACCAATGAAATGTCTACCCAGTGATACCAAATATGCTACATTCTGACGACTAGAATTACACATATACATAAACCATTATAGTAGCATCACAGTGCAGCAAAGAAACCCTACGAATGTAATAAAATATGATATGCATGGTTCTTAGCTGTATCTCTTAAACAATGGCAGTGCCATGATGGCAGATTGTCTATATTTCATAGCTAACACAATTATATATTTCACAATACCAGTACCATACAAAAAGTATAATTTGTAAACGGGAGAAGAACTACAAATAATGTTGAAATACAGTAAACATGGTTTGGCATATTTATTGGTACACATAAATAACAACTAGAATGAGCTGAGGCCCAGCAGGTCACCCTGACACACCACCATTTGTGTGTGGTGCTCCATGAAGCAGGTCACCCCGACACACCACCATTTGTGTGTGGTGCTCAATGAAGCAGGTCACCCCGACACACCACCATTTGTGTGTGGTGCTCCATGAAGCAGGTCACCCCGACACACCACCATTTGTGTGTGATGCTCCATGAAGCAGGTCACCCCGACACACCACCATTTGTGTGTGATGGTCCATGAAGCAGGTCACACCGACACACCACCATTTGTGTGTGATGGTCCATGAAGCAGGTCACACTGACTCACCACCATTTGTGTGTGATTGATGGTCCATGAAGCAGGTCACCCCGACACACCACCATTTGTGTGTGATGGTCCATGAAGCAGGTCACACCGACACACCACCATTTGTGTGTGATGGTCCATGAAGCAGGTCACCCCGACACACCACCATTTGTGTGTGATGGTCCATGAAGCAGGTCACCCCGACACACCACCATTTGTGTGTGATGGTCCATGAAGCAGGTCACACTGACACACCACCATTTGTCTGTGGTGGTCCATGAAGCAGGTCACACTGACACACCACCATTTGTGTGTGATGGTCCATGAAGCAGGTCACACCGACACACCACCATTTGTGTGTGATGGTCCATGAAGCAGGTCACACTGACACACCACCATTTGTGTGTGGTGTTCCATGAAGCAGGTCACACTGACACACCACCATTTGTGTGTGGTGCTCCATAAAGCAGGTCACCCCGACACACCACCATTTGTGTGTGGTGCTCCATGAAGCAGGTCACACTGACACACCACCATTTGTGTGTGGTGCTCCATGAAGCAGGTCACCCCGACACACCACCATTTGTGTGTGATGCTCCATGAAGCAGGTCACCCCGACACACCACCATTTGTGTGTGATGGTCCATGAAGCAGGTCACACCGACACACCACCATTTGTGTGTGATGGTCCATGAAGCAGGTCACCCCGACACACCACCATTTGTGTGTGATGGTCCATGAAGCAGGTCACCCCGACACACCACCATTTGTGTGTGATGGTCCATGAAGCAGGTCACACTGACACACCACCATTTGTCTGTGGTGGTCCATGAAGCAGGTCACACTGACACACCACCATTTGTGTGTGATGGTCCATGAAGCAGGTCACACCGACACACCACCATTTGTGTGTGATGGTCCATGAAGCAGGTCACACTGACACACCACCATTTGTGTGTGGTGGTCCATGAAGCAGGTCACACTGACACACCACCATTTGTGTGTGGTGTTCCATGAAGCAGGTCACACTGACACACCACCATTTGTGTGTGATGGTCCATGAAGCAGGTCACACTGACACACCACCATTTGTGTGTGGTGTTCCATGAAGCAGGTCACCCTGACACACCACCATTTGTGTGTGATGGTCCATGAAGCAGGTCACACCGACAAACCACCATTTGTGTGTGATGGTCCATGAAGCAGGTCACACCGACACACCACCATTTGTGTGTGGTGCTCCATGAAGCAGGTCACCCTGACACACCACCATTTGTGTGTGGTGCTCCATGAAGCAGGTCACCCCGACACACCACCATTTGTGTGTGGTGCTCCATGAAGCAGGTCACACTGACACACCACCATTTGTGTGTGGTGCTCCATAAAGCAGGTCACCCCGACACACCACCATTTGTGTGTGGTGCTCCATGAAGCAGGTCACACTGACACACCACCATTTGTGTGTGGTGCTCCATGAAGCAGGTCACCCCGACACACCACCATTTGTGTGTGATGCTCCATGAAGCAGGTCACACTGACACACTACCATTTGTGTGTGGTGCTCCATGAAGCAGGTCACCCCGACACACCACCATTTGAGTGTGTGGTGCTCCATGAAGCAGGTCACACTGACACACCACCATTTGTGTGTGGTGCTCCATGAAGCAGGTCACCCCGACACACCACCATTTGTGTGTGGTGCTCCATGAAGCAGGTCACCCCGACACACCACCATTTGTGTGTGGTGCTCCATGAAGCAGGTCACCCCGACACACCACCATTTGTGTGTGATGCTCCATGAAGCAGGTCACCCCGACACACCACCATTTGTGTGTGATGGTCCATGAAGCAGGTCACACCGACACACCACCATTTGTGTGTGATGGTCCATGAAGCAGGTCACCCCGACACACCACCATTTGTGTGTGCTGGTCCATGAAGCAGGTCACCCCGACACACCACCATTTGTGTGTGATGGTCAATGAAGCAGGTCACACTGACACACCACCATTTGTCTGTGGTGGTCCATGAAGCAGGTCACACTGACACACCACCATTTGTGTGTGATGGTCCATGAAGCAGGTCACACCGACACACCACCATTTGTGTGTGATGGTCCATGAAGCAGGTCACACTGACACACCACCATTTGTGTGTGGTGTTCCATGAAGCAGGTCACACTGACACACCACCATTTGTGTGTGGTGTTCCATGAAGCAGGTCACACTGACACACCACCATTTGTGTGTGATGGTCCATGAAGCAGGTCACACTGACACACCACCATTTGTGTGTGGTGTTCCATGAAGCAGGTCACCCTGACACACCACCATTTGTGTGTGATGGTCCATGAAGCAGGTCACACTGACACACCACCATTTGTGTGTGATGGTCCATGAAGCAGGTCACACTGACACACCACCATTTGTGTGTGATGGTCCATGAAGCAGGTCACACCGACACACCACCATTTGTGTGTGGTGCTCCATGAAGCAGGTCACCCCGACACACTACCATTTGTGTGTGGTGTTCCATGAAGCCGGTCACACCGACACACCACCATTTGTGTGTGATGGTCCATGAAGCAGGTCACACTGACACACCACCATTTGTGTGTGATGGTCCATGAAGCAGGTCACCCCGACACACCACCATTTGTGTGTGGTGCTCCATGAAGCAGGTCACACTGACACACCACCATTTGTGTGTGGTGTTCCATGAAGCAGGTCACTCCGACACACCACCATTTGTGTGTGGTGCTCCATGAAGCAGGTCACCCCGACACACCACCATTTGTGTGTGGTGCTCCATGAAGCAGGTCACCCCGACACACCACCATTTGTATGTGATGGTCCATGAAGCAGGTCACCCCTACACACCACCATTTGTGTGTGATGGTCAATGAAGCACGTCACACTGACACACCACCATTTGTCTGTGGTGGTCCATGAAGCAGGTCACACTGACACACCACCATTTGTGTGTGATGCTCCATGAAGCAGGTCACACTGACACACCACCATTTGTGTGTGGTGTTCCATGAAGCAGGTGCCATCCATGCACAAAGATGCACATTGCAAGTTAGGCACCCAAAACAAGTTTCGACAGACTGCCCAGATTTTGTTTTCCGACCAAGTCTGCGACAGATCTGGCATACTCGTTTGCGACTGTCAAGCCGTGGATGCCCTTCAACGACATCCTCAGACAACATATACAAAACCGTCCACGTCCACGTGCTGGAGCTTATAATAATAATAAATAATAAAATGACTTCTTTAGCGCCAATATCCTCGAAAAAAGATAAGTTTTCAGATGACAGCGAAATGAAGCTATATATCTTGCTGATTTTACGCTGTCAATGAGTGAAATCTAGAGTTGGTGCGACAACCGAGAAAGCTCGTGAAGAAGTCATCCCCAAGAAGCTTGCTTGGTATCATCAGGGTAGTCGATGTCAATGGGGGAGTCAGTGTCATCATTGTCACTGCTGTCATTGGTGTTTACTGCAGCAGTACTCCGGTTTCAACTATCTTGGACAGACTTCCTCGATTTAAATTGTCCCCATTTTAGATCGGCCAATATCGAATCATTCAGCCAACTGCCGATGGCTTCTGCCATAGCTATCTCTGATCAAATCTATTTTTGTTTGTAAACTCAACTCGTTCCTAACACATCTTTTCGCTTTTGCTTCCATTTCGCACACACCGGTAATAATCAATTCGTAAATCAAACTGCATAGTCTTCCTTTATTGGCTCATTTGCCGTCATTGTACAATGTTTTTCACGTTAATTTACTCCAATGGAGCATTTTGGTCATTAAACTAATAATCATGCGCCTAAAAGCCAACTCCATATTGGCAGCATCGAAGACTGTGTTTTTCTGTAAACCTACTCTTCAGCTAAGAATTTCAGTTCAAAGTATTACATACTTAAGATGACAGAAGCTCTTGCTTCTTTCATTGTTTTCTGAAGTTTTCTGGCCTCTACCTAAACACACCAAGATCGTGGCTTCTAATTGCTATTGACATTGTTGGCAGCGCCTCTGAATCTGAGGGAGGGGCAGTATGCCTGTTACTATCTATGTGTAATGGAGAATGAGCCAAATCAGAGTTCTAGCAGTGTCTGAGTTCTAGCAGTGTCTGAGTTCTAGCAGTGTCTGAGTTCTAGCAGTGTCTGAGTTCTAGCACGCAGAGTTCTAGCACGCAGAGTTCTAGCACGCAGAGTTCTAGCACGCAGAGTTCTAGCACGCAGAGTTCTAGCACGCAGAGTTCTAGCACGCAGAGTTCTAGCACGCAGAGTTCTAGCACGCAGAGTTCTAGCACGCAGAGTTCTAGCACGCAGAGTTCTAGCACGCAGAGTTCTAGCACGCAGAGTTCTAGCACGCAGAGTTCTAGCACGCAGAGTTCTAGCACGCAGAGTTCTAGCACGCAGAGTTCTAGCACGCAGAGTTCTAGCACGCAGAGTTCTAGCACGCAGAGTTCTAGCACGCAGTGTCTGAGTTCTAGCAGTGTTTGAGTTATTGGTATTGTAAGTAGACCAAGAAATCTTATGATTTCCAAAAATTGACAAAAATGACAGGATCCACCAATTATGAAATGGTCATAACTCAGAAACTATCCTGGCTACATTACTGAACATTCTTCAGGATAGTTCATTTTCAAATCAGAGAACTTTCATTTTACATATCCAAAGGGTGTTTAATTTACCAGGTAGAGGCTTTCGTCAACCGATCACGTCATCGGTATTGATGAAGTCGACGTGATAAGTTGACGAAAGCCTCTACCAAGTAAATTAAACACATTTTGGATATGTAAAATGAAAGTTCTCTGATTTGATATTCTGGCTACAGCCCTATGGTTTGGAATGCTGGGCTAGCTCTGATGTTGTAAACTCTTTAGCCATTTTGGATAAAGCCCCCATTTTTTTTAGCCAAATACAAATTGCTTTAGCCAAACTTGTTTACATCCATCTAGACAACAACAAACGCATGCTTTTCAATGAAAATGCTGGTGGCCAAATTGGCTCAAATGGGTAACTTTTGTTTAGCCAAATGTGATGTCATGTGGCCTATGACCACCGGCAGCCTAGACATGTGTGATTATACTGACATGTGTGATTATACTGACATGTGTGATTATACTGACATGTATATTAATTGGTAAAATTTTTGTTGAATAAAAAAATATGAGTGCAACAAAATGTTCTTATTTTGGTTGATTTGAGATGGAATGTCCCTATTAGAAGCTGATAAATTAATGCAATTTGGAAATGTGTTTCCTAAGCTGCTTATTATCAATTATATGAATTTCTAACAAAGCTGGCAATGTCCTGTAAATTGACCTCCAAATGAATGGAGGTCATTTAGCAAACAGGATTTCATAGTGACACAGTATTTAACAATATAATATTATATATAGCCTCGCCACTTTTGTTCATTTACATTGTCATATAATTTTATTTAAAACTGAAATACCACTGAATAAAAAAGAAAATGTAACAGTGGACCCACAGTATTAATTATCAACAATAAGCTGCACTAGTCCAGTGATATACATTCTTTAGTGTGCACCCAGTGACGTGTCAGACAGAGAAACAACAATAAGCTGCAGTAGTCCAGTGACAGACATTCTTCAGTGTGCACCCAGTGACGTGTCAGACAGAGAAACAACAATAAGCTGCACTAATCCAGTGACAGACATTCTTCAGTGTGCACCCAGTGACGTGTCAGACAGAGAAACAACAATAAGCTGCAGTAGTCCAGTGATAGACATTCTTCAGTGTGCAACCAGTGACATGTCAGACAGAGAAACAACAATAAGCTGCACTAATCCAGTGACAGACATTCTTCAGTGTGCACCCAGTGACGTGTCAGACAAAGAAACACCAATAAGCTGCAGTAGTCCAGTGATAGACATTCTTCAGTGTGCACCCAGTGACGTGTCAGACAGAGAAACAACAATAAGCTGCACTAATCCAGTGACAGACATTCTTCAGTGTGCACCCAGTGACGTGTCAGACAGAGAAATAACAATAAGCTGCACTAATCCAGTGATAGACATTCTTCAGTGTGCACCCAGTGACGTGTCAGACAGAGAAACAACAATAAGCTGCAGTAGTCCAGTAATAGACAGTCTTCAGTGTGCACCCAGTGACGTGTCAGACAGAGAAACAACAATAAGCTGCAGTAGTCCAGTAATAGACATTCTTCAGTGTGCACCCAGTGACATGTCAGACAGAGAAACAACAATAAGCTGCACTATTCCAGTAACAGACATTCTTCAGTGTGCACCCAGTGACGTGTCAGACAGAGAAACAACAATAAGCTGCAGTAGTCCAGTAATAGACATTCTTCAGTGTGCACCCAGTGACATGTCAGACAGAGAAACAACAATAAGCTGCACTATTCCAGTGATAGACATTCTTCAGTGTGCACCCAGTGACGTGTCAGACAGAGAAACAACAATAAGCTGCTCTAGTCCAGTGATATACATTCTTCAGTGTGCACCCAGTGACGTGTCAGACAAAGAAACAACAATAAGCTGCTCTAGTCCAGTGATAGACATTCTTCAGTGTGCACCCAGTGACGTATCAGACAGAGAAACTAAACAGTGAACAACTGCCACTGGTCAACGCAAGTGAATCAACTGTATGTGACACTTTGGGAGGAAAATGGAGAAAACAAAAACCTGCCTTGTTGAGACTGGTAGTACATGTGAACATTGTCTATCAATGTCATATTCACAAGTTGACCCAATGAGTGGATTAGGGGGATCAGAGAGTATCTAAATGAGTTCCTCATGCCTGAAAACATAGGCATGTACTTATTAACCATTATTATAGGACCAACAATAAAAGACAAATGATGAAAACTATTTTACTTGACGGAAGCCTGTTTTTCAATAGAAAATGCTATTTATTTTCATGAAAGTGACCAGTCTTAGGCTTTTGAAGATGGTTTTAATGGATTCCTTGTGTCTAAAAACATAGGATTAGATAGTTAAATCATGATTGTATAATTGACAAAATTATGCCTAAAACTATTTTTCACTCGGAAATCGCACGTTTCACAAAAAAGTAAGAAATCATGCAGATTTTTCAACAATAAAAAAAAAATTATTTTCTTTCTCCCGATATAGTAGGCCATCAAATAAGATGGGAGCCCGTGGGATCTAACAACATCACCAACATGACATTTTTCCCCACTCCTATATTACAATACAAAAGCACACAAATTAAATACTATCTTGCCATCAAAAAAGCCTACTTCGTCATAGCTGAGTGAGTCGATATCACTGAGGTCGACAACAGATGACGTGTCACTGAATGTAGCGTCGGACATGTCACTGTGTGTGTCATCAGTATTTCTTGTCTTTTTCCTTCGGCTGCGTTTCTTGCGGAATGCAGCGAGCTGAAACCCAGAGCAGCGTGAGTTAGCAACAGACTGTCAGCTGTAGCTACCAACAAGTCCTCACGGTTATATATGTACAGACTGTCAGCTGTAGCTACCAACAAGTCCTCACTGGTTATATATGTACAGACTGTCAGCTGTAACTTCTAACTAGAGTTCACTGGTTATATATATACAGACTGTCAGCTGTAGCTTCTAACTAGAGTTCACTGGTTATATATGTACAGAATGTCAGCTGTAACTACTAACTAGAGTTCACTGGTTATATATGTACAGACTGTCAGCTGTAACTACTAACAAGTTCTCACTGGTTATATATGTACAGACTGTCAGCTGTAACTACTAACTAGAGTTCACTGGTTATATATGTACAGACTGTTGGCTGTAGCTACTAATTAATCCTCACTGGTTATATATTTTACTTATAATAATTTGTTTAATTTAAACATTGTAGAAACTAGAGCATTTCTCATCTGTGCTCAAATGTGTGTTTGAGGTCCGAGTAGTTGAAGCTACAACATATTTACAGCTTTGTTAATATTAATAAGCAGCGCCTGGCAATGAATTAGGACTAGGGTACCTAAAACTAAATTTAGCCTAAATACTGAAGCTGCGGCCATGACATAATTCTATCTACATGCTATCCGTACGCTGGAGTCTTTCCACAAAACATGCTTTCATCTTCTTCTACTTTGTAAATATTTCCCTAAAAACAACTTATCTAACAATATGTTTGCATTCAATCGATGTTTGCATTCAACTGATGAAATAATAGTTATCTTACAGGGTTGTTTGATTTAAATCATTTGATTCAAATCATTGATTTATATCACAATTTAAATGATGATTTAAATCACTCCAAAAAAACATTGATTTTTTACTTTGGTATCAATTGATGAAGTTTTACCCATTTCTGCAAACACTTGTACTAGTTATCAATTCAGCATGTTCACTCAAGTGAGGCCATCTGCACTAGTATAGTGTGGTAGCAATTTACAGTCTGGCTAGAGTACACCAAGCCCTGGACAGGTGGTAATTCATCCTGCGACCTTGGGCCAATACAAATATAAAGATAGTAGAAAGTAGATATTCTACTATTCTACAACTAACACAAGTATCCATGGGTCTAAATTCACACGACCTTCAACATTTTGAACATGCAACGAATATTGCATCACGTGCATGATGCAGTTATTTTTGATAATACGTTTGACGTTCCCTTAAACAATCTCGAGTGTATTGATGTCATATTGGCCTGAGACATTTGGTAAACATTGCTATCATGACTGTCACGTATGAACTACCACGTTATCCCATCCTGGGGACAGGCATTTTTGCTAGTATATATAAAAGTAGTGCCACACATCGCCAAGACTATTAACATGACCGGTTATTATTTCAATGTAGAATGACCATTCAGTTACATGTTGAGCATTGATGTGGTTGATTAAAAATACAAAGAATGATCCCTACTGATATCACTTCAGCTACGGTTTAGCAACATTTCTTGCAATGTCAAACAAACACGCAATTTATGCTTAACATAAATGCGACATAGCCAGGACAACATTTCTGAGATGTTTATTAACATTCCATACATCTTTGCTGGGTCTAAAATATTGCAGCTACGTAAATATTTTGAGTCCCCATGAAGGCTACTGTAGTCAAAATTTTAAGTCGCCAGAAGCCATTTTTGGGTGCCATTGGCGACCGCTAAATCTTACCCCTGTCGATGGGTGTATTAAGCCACCACACGATCGTATCCAGCACAATTTACTTACACTCTTGACAAAACTCTCCGGAAAAACAATGAACTTCTAAACTGACTCACAAAATGGCTTCCTTGCTTTGATTTAAGTAGCGGAACTGCACATGTGCACAGGCGATCATCCAGTAGAAATTGACAGAGCATGACATGTGACCAGGGCTGGGTCCAATTACACAAAATTATATCAATTACAATTACATTAAATGTTTTATTTCAATTACAATTACAGTCATAATTTTCTAAATCAATTACAATTACAATTACACTGTTTCAATTTCAATTACATTATGCAGAACCAAATATATTCAGCATTTGTTAATTATGTATTTTTGCGCGTTTTGCTGAATTTAAATATTTTGTACACAATTGATAAACAAATATAATGGTAATGTTTGTACATTTTGTTGAATTGTGACTTTGAATTATACTAAATAAAAAGATAGCCGTTTAAAACATATTTTTATTATATAAAAATACAATGCAATATCCAGACATAATCCTACAGGACATATTCCAATGCAGACATTTATCCGTGCGCATTTCTTAAATTTTTCTTTGGAAAAAACTAATAATAGGGTGTGATGTGTTTACTTTGAGGTTGTAGCTCCTGCTCTAAGCTAACATTCTTAATTGGTCTGCCCTTTGCTTTGTGTGAGTTGGGAATGGGAAGAGAGGCCATATAAACAGTCCTTGCCACCTGACCTGTCTCCAACCCACCACAACACAAGGGGTGTAATTGGCTTGCTAACTCTGCAATGTTTCACTGAGCTGATATTTTCTGAAGCAATATCAGGCTACAGGTCTTTCCATGTTGTTTGAATACCAGCTTAGCCTTTGTCTGACAATGTCTTTGTATTGTTTATTGCTTCCTGGCTGTTACCAACTTACTGAAAAGGCTAATTGCTAAGGCTACTCACCACTAGCACCATGAACCAGTACCCACCAGACAGTGAATACTGAGACTTAAATATAAATATATAAGCAGGTGTTATTATTAGTCTTGATTTTCAACTCATGTGAGACTTAAATTATATTTTTATTGACAATTTGTTCAGGTAGTTTGTGATATGAAACGTACTGTAATTGATTGTAATTGAAATAAATTTTTAATTATACAAAATATAACAATTACAATTACAGCAACATTTTGAAACCATAATCAATTACAATTACATAATTTTGCTGTAATCAATTACAATTACATAATTGGACCCAGCCCTGCATGTGACACCTGACTTTAGCATGCAAAAGTCATAAACAGGTGGCTACTTATTGGTCGCATTGAGCTATTTCTGTCCATCGAGCGTAGATAAGGACATGTTAGGCGGGAAACATGACGTCACGCGCTTTCCGGAGATACCCAAAATAACGGGATAAACCCACAGTGACATGGCAAATTACGCCTTAGAAAAGCGACCAAATTCCATTTGTTTTAGTCATTCTATGACAGGTGATCAATAGGGCTCATTCTAGATTGCATTAAAAACACTTTTTATTATTAAGTTTTAATGTAGGACCACATATAGTGTTAAAGGAGATGCTGAAAATTGCATTTCTTTACAAACTGGAAAATCACTATGATAGTCATATTTGGCTTTGAACGGTTCTCACGCGAAATCTCAAATCCCAACTTATAACCGATTTGGTCGGCCGGGGTCACAATTAAATGGTATATGTACTGATGTTGTGCGAAACTGACACTGAATACATCCAGCGACAAATGTGTAGGTGTCATTATTATCTTTACGATGACATTGAAAACACATTAATTCCACTAATTTATTTAATTAATTTCACCATTGCAACTTCCGATTGAAATTTTGACCCACACCCCTGGGAATTTCAAAAATCTGACCACCCCGTGTCTGTTTGAAGGGCCCACCAGATGACTGGACGCAGTTTCATCCCGATCGGCCCACAGATGCGACCATTCTGAGGGGACAACAGACACTTTGCTTTATAGATTAGATTACATTACCGGTATATATAATGTTCTACCAGTCTAAAATCATGTACCCTCAGTTAAGATTCAGGTATGCATCACATCTTTTTAAAATAAAAAATCTGATTTAAATCAAATTCAATCTAAATTAGAAAATTGATTTTTTTTCTAAATCATGATTTTTCCAACCCTTGTTATTTAGAAAATCGATTCCTTGGGCCAAATTTTTTTCAGATTTTTTGTGAAATTACAAAACTGCATTAAAGACATCAAATTTTACTACAATCAGTACACACCTTGAATCGCGCTAACTTCTGGTCGCCATTGCGATCTTTTGCGACCCAATTTTTTATTTATCGTCCAAAAATGTCTCACATTACAATCGCTCCCAGCTCTTGACAAGGCAAAATTGTTGACAGCAAATTCAAGAACATTTGGGGATCTGTGTGAACCCTGCTTATGATGTATACTCCAAACAGCCCTTTCTTGGCCTAATGCAGGAGTTTTAGTCGGTCTTACAAATAAAATATCACCGGTTCACTCTGTGAGTCCAAAACAGGTGAAATATTTACCCCGTATGTGGAACTTTTACTTCCCTTGGTATAAACACCAGATAGAAGGGAAGGTCAACAGCTTTCAGTGTCTCACCCGAAAGACACAGGCAAAGTGGGGTGAACGGAATTCAAATTGCCCAATTTTTGAAATGGCAGCAAGTGCCCTCTAAACTCCTCGATTTACAGTCCTGCTCTAACCATCTGTCAATGCTGGTCTCACAGGCACAGCCTCAGCATCTACCCAGTTTCAAACTGTCCATGTGACTGAGTACTTGTGGACTGGTCAGTCTTCAATGGTCAGTTATATCATATGTGTTCTTATGTTAATCACACTCCTATATTAGCCCCAGAAGGGGCTGTTTGGAGAAAGCAAACAGAAGTCAAGTTCAGAGGAACACAGAGGGAGCCACTGATCTTCGGGTAAGAATACAAAGTACTGGGTCTGGGAACTTGACGTCTGGTTCATAGTTAACTAGTCGCTACCACTTTCTGAAAATATCGTTAGGTTCGTTTGTATGTGACATGTAAGCTAGTCAGAACATATGGCGCAACTGTAGCGCAAATATTAAACTTTTAGTTCTACATATTGCGGAGAGCACCGACTGGTATTAACCGGGATTAAATTTAATGATCGTTAAATGTAGTACTATTCAACATAAAACACTAATCGCAATGCATATGTGTAGCAGCATGGTCTTTCTCGACAGATTTACCTTTTGCTTCCCAGCCAGCAGTTTCTTTTTCCTCTCGTCTTCATCCATATCGAAAGGTTCAAAACAAGTTTCAAGACTTTAATTTCACACTGTGACTGTCGCTGCCATTCTGGAATCGTGTCGCTTGCCTCGTTTCTGTTCCAAGTCAACTTCCTGCTACGTAGCACAGTTTTACTCGTCTCAGATGTGGCAAATAATGCAGCCGCTTGATCAGCGAGCGATTTAGATCTAATTAAAATGCGATTGATGGATCGCGCTGCACAAAGATATAATCGCGTGCTCACTGCGGTGCTTGTTTTAATAAACAGCACGGTTCCTGGGGGGTGTGGACACTTTGTGCTTTGAAAGGTTGCCCTGCGTTTCCTGAAACTTCAGACACTTCTTAGCCACATTCCAAAGGGCAACCTCAATTCAGTTTAGGTGATTGCGAAAATGTGTCATACTTTTGAACCTAACCGGCATTTAGGCAACTGTTTCAACGCCTCCCATATGTTGTGGTCTGCATAAAAAATGATATGGTAAATAGTAAATCATAATATAATAATCATAAAATAATGATATAATAGCGCAAATTCTCATTTTGTGGATCAATGCACTGTACATCATGTAACATAAATCATTTGTATTATATATATATATATATATATATATATATATATATATATATACACATGGGTCATTATACTTTTAGACCATCAATTGGGCTTTGGAACCAAGCAAAAATAAAAAGTGTCTGAATAAAACAAAACGTTGGTCAGTACATGTCTGATATGTGCTGAGTTATGTACGGTACATGGTTACGTTCAATATTTGAAACTAATTTGTTAGTTCATGTTTTAAGATGCCATACTAGAGCAAGGTATCTCAACACCATTACCAATACCTGTTAAAATAAATGCTGCACATACATCAATATAAATACCTTGATTGTTTTATGTTATGTGCATTCTTGTTGTAATTAGTCTAGCTAACCAAATTTGTATTATTTGTACGTTTCTAAGCATTTTTATAATCAAAAATGCATACAAGTAGTTGTGTCCTTGTTTATATGGAAAATGCTCAACACCGCGCCGTGGTAACGGTGTTGATAGTAACGGTGTTGAGAAATTAATGGTTTTCTTGGGTTTACGCGAAACATGGCGCTTGTTATCGCCCATTGTTAGGCATATCAAGATATATCATCATGACCTATCTCACCATATTTTCTATTTTGACCAATAACTGCATCTCATATACAAAATGTTGGTAAGTGTGTTGATATTCAATAAACATACGGTGAAATAATTACGTTTCTTACCTGATTTATTCGCAAACTGCAGAAATCACACGGCAAACTCACAATTCACAATGGTCCGGTGATGTCAAGCAAACATTGGCGCCACATAATGAATGAATAAGCATTACTTTGTGAGCTATGGAGTGGATACAAACTTGTCGGTAACGGTGTTGAAAATATTTATGGACACATCTAAATGAGGTCATATCTTATTTAGAAATCTTAAAATAGGAAATCTAGCAACAATAAAATATAGCTTATACATTACATTAACGGAAACCTATCACTTAAGTTTGGATAACTTGTAATTTAATTAGCTTTTAGATGCATTTTCAATGAGGAACGCGAACTCGGACAGGCTGTTTTCGCCTACAACGCGTAATGGATGACCCCTTAAAAAAATTTTTTTTTACGAAATATAATTTTTTTCCATGCGCCTATAGTATATAGAACATGTTTACAGTCTGCAATACATTATTTAGTTGTAGCTTCATAAATATAACTTTTAGATACATTCCTATACGTCGGACACCAGTTGATGGTCTAAAAGTATAATGACTCACATACATTACATTAATTATATATAATATATATATATATATATATATATTATATATATATAATTAATGTAATGTATGTGTATAGATATATATATATACAAATAATTTTATGTTACATGATGCACAGCACATTGATCCATATATATATATATATATATATATATATATATATATATATATATATATATATATATATATATATATTCATAAATATTATACATATATATATATATATATATATATACATATATGCACATAATATTATATACTATATACTTGTATATTCACATGTACACATGCATGCCAGAAATTACAAGTTAGATGGAATGATGTAATGTCAAACCAATTCAGTGTTAAGAATGAGGTTCGCCAAGGAGGTGTTATGTCTCCACTTCTATTTGGAGTATACATGGGTGGGCTGTTGGATGAATTAAAAGACCTTGGTATTGGCTGTTATATTGGGCAACATTTCTGCGGAGCTGCTGGATATGCAGATGATATTATACTACTATGTCCTACTAGTTCTGGGTTGCAAAAAATTATTTGTAAAAAAAGCAAACTACTGGTGTACAAAAAGAAGGATGCTGATCCACATTTTGAAATAAATGGAACGGATGTATCTACATGTGAGAAAACTATACATCTGGGAAATGTACTTAGTACAACCGGTAAGTATGAAATGGTGTTTGATGGTATCAAGACATTTAACTGTAGTGTAAATATATTTATGTCTGAGTTTAGTTCACTTCAAACTGTCGTCAAAAACAAATTGTTTCATCGGTATTGTGCATTGTATGGATCTCAACTATGGCCACTGTGGCATGACAGTGTTAACACGTTGTGCACACAGTGCACAGACTTACCTTTTGCCTTGCATAAGGTATGGAAGCTACCATAATGGTTTGCACAGAGATTTAATACCATTAATTGCTGAATGTATACCTTTAGATGTGGCTTTGGTCTATAGGTTTATAACGTTTTACAGAACAGTAGCCTTGTCAGACAACATGGTTGTTCGAAACTGCATGATTTTTTCTATATAATTTTCTTCTATAAATGCAGTCAGACTTCAATTGGTTACAACAATATTTAACTCAATGTAATACTAGATGTACTATACTTAATTTCACTCAAGCCCTGCTCACCTTTTAATGCAGACTGATATACCGCGCCGATTGTACAGGGGGCCTTTGGGTGTTACCACCACTCTTGTAAGGACTGTCTCGACTCGGTCCTCCTCCTGATTGTCATCCTCAATGGCACTTTCGTTATCGTCATCGTCAATGGCACTTTCGTTATCGTCATCCTCAATGGCACTTTCGTTATCGTCATCGTTAATGGCACTTTCATTATCGTCATCGTTAATGGCACTTTCGTTATCGTCAATGGCACTTTCGTTATTGTCATCATCAATGGCACTTTCGTTATTGTCATCCTCAATGGCACTTTCGTTATCGTCATCCTCAATGCTCTGAGCCTTCTTGGAGATCTTCCGCCGACGCTTTCCCCTGGCTGACGGACAAGACTCACAGTAGAACTGAGGATCGTATCCATGGCGCCTTTTTCTGCCACACTGAGTTAAAGAAGCATCAACATGTGCAGAGGTGCCAACAGAGGTGCCAACAGAGGTGCCAACAGCTTTGAAAATACAGATGAAAAACACCAATAATTATAATTTGTGCGTGTTTAAAAAACATGGAATGATGAAAAACGCCATGGCATCCCTCAATTGAAATGCGTGTTTTAGCAATATAGTGTTATAAAATTCTGAATGGCGGTGCTTTGTGGGGAATGTGTAAATTACGGTTTATTTAAAGGAACTTCACAAAGTGACACTTACCATACGTTCCAAGTATCCACACTGGACGGGGAAACCATGTCGCCTCAGGCTGCATGTGCATTTTCGCAGAGTCGTGCGGGTCCCTTTTGGGCCACTGGCACATGTCAGAGTCGTGAAATTGCATGATTTAAAATACGTTTTCCCATGAAATTTTTCCAAGAAAGAACATGACTGAAATAGCAAAAATATGTTTTACATAGTTTGTTTACATATTCATATTCTAAGTACAGTGTTAATACCAAAGAAAAACCCTCACCGAAATAACAGAAATATTAAAATGTTGTTATCTAATCAAAATTATAACAACATATTGCATCTGCGTTAGAAATAAATGGGAGTAAGCTGCGTAATGAAGTAATGAAATGTGCTTGCAACAGAATTAATTTTGAATTTACTAATACACATTATACTCATATCGGTGTCTTTGTACAGCCCACGGGTGCTGGGAACACCCGTTGCCCCTTCCTCATTCACGAACACCACCACATAGAACTTATAAACATCGCTTCCGCTGCATGACGTCATATTCTGTAAATATAAATAGCACAGCTATGTTCATATGTACCAATCACTATTTACCTTAAGCATATTATATGCTTGTCTTGAATTCATTAGTTTCAGTAGACGTTTTTAAGATAAATTAACCATTCTTCACATGTTGTAGTTGAAATACTATATAATATTCCATATTAATAAAAGTTTGAATTTTTAATCTATAAATTTTGGGTATGTTACAACATTTGAAAAACATTTTTGTAAATGTGAAAAAAATTGCCACAAAACGCGAAATTATATATTTCCAACACGACAAGGTCGCGATCCCAAGAAAAGCTATACTGGGGACCTGGCTAGCTACCAGCATTGGGTTGGGAGATTCCCGAACAGTGTGTTCGGGATAGCCCACAAGTCGGTGCAGGCGCCCGGACTCGATGTTGCTCGCCGTATCGACTACAGCCAGTTAGTCCGGAGACGGACTCTCCCACGCTGTCCCCCAGGGATTTAATAGTGGACATCTGTATGAGGTGGTGTGTCACGTCCAGCAGATTGTTGTCCTTCGCAATTTGCTCAGCCGACCACGTGTAGGTGGTTGTGCCCTTTCGAAATATCGGCTTACCTACTATAGTGTTAACGTATCTTGTTTGTTGTTATATCCATAACTAATGGGGAATTTATCTTTTACATCTTATCAGTATTATATGTAGCGTGTCATTGACCTAATTAAGTTGTTATTCTGGTTATTCTAACAAATGTAGGCTCAATGATGAACAAATGCGTACATGTAGTCAGTTTTGTAATTGTTCCAAATCATTTTGTTCGTTATTTCGCAGTAAAAGTATAGTTTAATTAGAGCAACAAAGTATATATCCAAGTTACAGAGAAATATGACTGTATCAGCTGTACGTACGGTTAATTTCCACAGCTTGAGAAGGTATCCGCAATCTGCGCGTTGTGTCAGAGCGATCGTGACAGGTGAAGTCATCTTTCCTTAAAGATTAGTGTTTGACTAAAATAACATGTTTCCATACGTCTCCAAGTCACACTGGAATATGAGCTGGTCAGCTGTGCGGTCAGTTTGCCCAGCATGGGAGGGCATCGATGACCTGCCAATATGTCGGAACGAGGGTGCCAAGCCAAGTTTTCTCTTTTTCGGCCAACAGAAAGTCGCCGTTGATGCATCCTTACGCATGTCTGTTCGTATTAAGAAACGCATCTAAATTTCGTCGTCTTCACTGCTATCAAAATATACTATTTTGCCAGCGTAATACGTAATACGTAATACGTAATACGAGCACCGCTGCTTCTTCGCGAACCTGGCCATAGTCACCATTTTTGCTTGTTCTGATCGGGCTATGTATCCCAGCTGACACAGCACATCAGTCGACGGGATGCAGCGGGTACTCGGCCGTGCTCTTAATTGTCGAGTGCTTTGATGTGCGCCATTTGGACGGCCGGACTCAATGTGGCTTTTCTCGCGGACAGGATAGCGTCGACGATACGCAATTTGAAATGGGCCATGAGCGCGAACGCGTCCTTGTTCCGCACGAGTCGAGTCTTGACGTTGATCCCATTGAGGAGGAGGAGGAGGCTCATGCAGGAACAGGTCCACGTGGAGTCGTCCCATCATTTAGACGACCTGACTGTTTCCGACCTCTCAACCCTTCGTTCGTGTCGTCGATCGCTTCCACATGACCAGTGTTATCTTTGTCCCACAGTTGACTCGTCAGATGCGTCTCTTTGGCTTCTTGCCATAGCTCAGCAACGTCGGGTAGGTATATTTTTTTGTTCCACGGAGTCATGAGTGAATTGTTCAGGTAGACGTCGACTTGAGTGAACATGGAATGTAACCAGTTGTTCACCGGAGCCACCGCCGTGTTGAGATCGAGGTTCGCGCCGTTGACTTTGGTGATCTTTGCTCGCACGAACAGAAGCTGCTTTCCAGATCATGATAAGCGTCTCCCGATCCGGGTAGTAAGAATTCGATGGTACCACCCGAATCGAGGGAGGCCATCGGGAGATGGTCGATCCATTGTCCAGCGTCGATGCTGGTCTGAGACGGCTTGACGCTGAAGAGATCCCACTCGTTCTTGACCCCCTCGCAAGATTGCCTATGTAGAAAGCCATCGTCGAATACTTCACCGGTTGTTTACGACATCGTTTCGTTGCAGTGACTCGTCGCGCCAGTACAGCGCGTTTTATACATTGCCTCTTCCGCGGTCGCACACCCGGAGTCGCCGTCAACATATTGCGCATCGTGTCCTTACCAGCGTCCGTGGCGCGTCGTTTGACAGAAATTTGATGTTCTGACCGGACATGACGTCGTCGACGATGTGCATGCCGGTCTTCAACGCCCGCTTACCCAAAGACATGGTTCCTCATTTGATGAGTGGCATAGCGCTCCGGAACAGACCCCCGAGAAGACTCCCCAACCCGTGCCCACGCTGTACTATGACACCGACGAAGAAAGGCAGCGCACCTCCTGCCTGTTGGATGTAATAATCGTTGTAATTCATCCTTCAGAAAAGTCCGGTCTTGCGACGTCGACAGTGAAGCGTCACCGTCACTTTGCCACGTTCAAATGGTAAGGGTCCGGTGTCGTTTCTCGTGCAGATCTCGATCGTACTGAACTCCTTGCACAACAAGTGCGATTACTGGACGTGTTCGAAATGTCTCGACACCATAAGACTGAGCTCGCCCTCTATCGGAACAATCCTGAACAGTGACACGACGTCCGCGTAGATGTAGAGCGATTCGAACCCCTGCGTCATATCCACCCTCTTAATCACCAGGTAACATCGCTAGTTGGCTTAAGTAAACAAACTGATTTTATACAACTGACACGATCTCCCATCTGTGACAGTACGGAATCACTAAATCTAAAGTTCACGAAAAGCATACAATTTTCTCTGGACAATTTAAAACTAACTCCACTACTTTCTTTTAATTTATTCATGTATCCAACTGTTTAAAATATTGTTGGCGAATATTCCCCATGGTATTCAGTCTGATGCTTATTGTCATTTTGATTAATATGCGGACCATTAAATGTAAATTTTGTAAGCTTTTGAGTAAGCGACAAGTTGAAATAAAACGAATGTATCAAGACACAATGTAAGGGGTTAAATCTTCTTTATATATTGATAGTTACAGTAAAATAAAATTACATAAAATATTTCTTAGATATTTTACATGTAATTACCCTGAAATGGCGGATTCTTACAGAATCATGCAAACAGTTGAACTGATTCACACATCATACATAACTCAAAACATATGTTTCCAATATGTTTAGAACTTGTCTTGGACCTGGACCTATTTTCTGCTGCCTATGGAAATGCTCATTTGTATCTTAATCTGATGTGGATGAGAAACCTCCATGAACATCTTAATCTGATGTGGATGAGAAACCTCCATGAACATCTTAATCTAATGTGGATGAGAAACCTATATGACCTTCTTAATCTGATGTGGATGAGAAACCTATATGACCTTCTTAATCTGATGTGGATCAATCAGTCAATCAATCGTAAAATTTATAAGGCGCCACTCCAGCAGTCGTTGCTCTTGGCGCCGGACAAAATGTTCAAAATATTTTATTAAAAAATGTGTCTTTAACTGCGCTTTAAAAACAACTTCTGAGAGCCCTGTTAATGTCAGATGTTGTGGCAACAGGTTCCATAATGTCAGGGCTGCGATGCCGAAGGATCAGTCTCCCCAAATCCGTTTAGCTCGCGGGACACAAAGCAGATTAAGTTCAATCGAGCGCAAGGATCTAGGTGGCAGACGTCGGCTGACATAGTTGGCGACGTAGTCCGGTGCACGGCCATTGAGTGCTCTGTGTACGGGGAGTAGTATCTTGAACTCGCACTGCTATCGGCAGCCAGTGTAGCTCTCTCAGTAGCGGTGTCGCGCGGCAGAACTTCGTGGCCCCAACCACGAGGCGGGCCGCCCAATTTTGCGCTCTTTAGGGTCGTTGGATTTGTTTGTATGGGAGTCGGTACAGCACCGCATTGCCACACCCACATCCCGTGACAGCCTACGCAACAGTACTTTGTGGTCGACAGTGTCAAATGCAGCCGATAGGTCACGTAGTCCCAGAATAGTGAATTTTTTATTATCCACTGCTTTCAAGATGTCGTTCTGCGCGCATAATAAAGCCGTCTCAATGCTGTGATTAGGTTTGTATACACTCTGATAGGGCTCGCTGAAATTGTGCTCTGACATGTGAACCGACAGTCTCGCTGCTACAACACGTTCTATTATCTTAGATAAATAGGGTAGATTCGACACGAGTCTGTAGTTATTCAGAACCGATTTGTCCAGGCCCGGTTTTTTCAACAGTAGCCTGACGTGCGCTTTCTTCAGACGAGCTGGTACTACGCCAGTTTATGACAGCCATGAACAAAGGAACCATCTCATGCGCACAGTCTCTGAGAAGCCATGTCGGAATGGGATCAAGTTCACAAGATTTCACTGGCGATGACTGCAGCAGGTTGTTGATTTCAGCCTGAGTGGCGGGCTCAGAAACAGTCAACTGACATATACTGGCAGCGCTTTCCCAACGGGGCCATCGACAAGGTTAGCGTTAGTCCAGAGCGAACTGTCGAGGTATTTTCGCAGAAAATGTCGGAGGAAAACGTTGCAATCGTGTCGAATGATTCGCACAGCATGAGCCGTGTATCGTTATCAGAGTGTAGTAGCTTCGTAATAATTGAAATAGTTGCCTCTGGTCACCAGATGATTTCATTTGTTTCGTGTTGTAGTCCACTTTTGCAGTGTGTATAATCGATGTGACAAGTTGGCGCTGATGGCAGTAAGCCAATATGTCACTCTCCATGCCAGACTTCCGCCACTTGCGTTCCAGCTGTCGTCTTAGACGCTTCTGTGATCGTATGTCGTCATTGTTCCACGGCGTGTGAGGTCGTACGATCACGGTCCGTGTCTTGATTGGGACATGTTTGTCGATGATAGCAGTCAGACCTGTGTTGTACGTGTCGACTGCATAGTCCATGTCATCCGACAGAAACCCTGACGGCCGCAACAATCTTATATCCTCACAAGTCGCAGCAAACATGTTTATAACTCCGACTCGTCGTTTTCAATCGCACGTTTAGTGTTTTCTCGAGTCGCAGCGTGCAATGAACCGCCGAGTGGTCGGACATGTGAGGAACGACTACTCTTATATTTCCTAAAAACGTGTCGGTTGAACGACTTATTAGGAGATCGATCGTATGTCCCGCCGTACGTCCCGCCGTATGTCCCGCCGTATGTCCAGCCGTATGACCCGCCGTGTGTCCCGCCGTGTGTCCCGCCGTGTGTCCCGCCGTACGTCCCGCCGTACGTCTCGCCGTACGTCGCGCCGTACGTCCCGCCGTACGTCGCGCCGTACGTCCCGCCGTACGTCCCGCCGTACGTCCCGCCGTACGTCCCGCCGTACGTCCCGCCGTATGCGTCCGCTCTTCGACGTGCTGTGTGAGGTCTGCAGCTTTCAGAATGGCAAAAAAATGCTTAGTGTCAGTGTTTGACCCTTCGTCCATGTGCATATTAAAATCACCAGCTATCAACAAGTTTGATGTGTCCATCGCCATGGTGTTCAAAAAGTCCGCAAATTCAAGAAGAAACTCCAACACCGTGAAGCCGTTTTTCTGTTTGGAGGAGAACGATATATCACGACAAGACTTAATCTGATATGGATGAGAAACCTCCATGGCCATCTCAATCTGATGTGGATGAGAAACCTCCATGAGCATCTTCATCTGATGTGGACGAGAAACCTCCATGGCCATCTTAATCTGATGTGGATGAGAAACCTCCACGAGCATCTTCATCTGATGTGGACGAGAAATCTCCATGGCCATCTTAATCTGATGTGGATGAGAAACCTCCACGGGCATCTTGATCTGATGTGGATGAGAAACCTCAATGGCCATGCCAATATAATGTGGGTAAGAAACCTCCACGATCATCTCTATCTGATGTGGATGAGAAACCTCCATGGCCATCTTAATCTGATGTGGATGAGAAACCTCCACGGGCATCTTAATCTGATGTGGATGAGAAACCTCAATGGCCATGCCAATATGATGTGGATGAGAAACCTCCACGAGCATCTTAATCTGATGTGGATGAGAAACCTCCACGAGCATCTTAATGTGATGTGGATGAGAAACCTCCACGAGCATCTTAATGTGATGTGGATGAGAAACCTCCACGGGCATCTTAATCTGATGTGGATGAGAAACCTCAATGGCCATGCCAATATGATGTGGGTAAGAAACCTCCACGATCATCTCTATCTGATGTGGATGAGAAACCTCCATGGCCATCTTAATCTGATGTGGATGAGAAACCTCCACGGGCATCTTAATCTGATGTGGATGAGAAACCTCAATGGCCATGCCAATATGATGTGGGTAAGAAACCTCCACGATCATCTCTATCTGATGTGGATGAGAAACCTCCACGACCATCTCAATCTGATGTGGATGAGAAACCTCCACGAGCATCTTAGTCTGATGTGGATGAGAAACCTCCATGGCCATCTCAATCTGATGTGGATGAGAAACCTCCATGAGCATCTTAATGTGATGTGGATGAGAAACCTCCATGGCCATCTCAATCTGATGTGGATGAGAAACCTCCATGAGCATCTTAATCTGATGTGGACAATATAGGGCTTAATACTATTCTATGTGGTACCCCACTCAAAACAGATTTCCAGTTAGAAATCTCACCATCTACTATTACTCTCTGTCTTCTGTGTGTAAGCCACTTTTCTATCCAGTTGATTACATCATTACCTATACCATGGCTTTTAGTTTGAGTAACAGTATTTGATGTGGCACTTTATCGAAAGCTTTCTGAAAATCTAAGTAGACAACATCCACTGGTGACCCGTCATCTACCCACTTTGTAATTTCTTCAAAAAAACATAACAGATTGGTTAGACATGACCTTGCTTTTAGGAACCCATGTTGAGATGTATTTATTAATTTATGTTTTACAAGGAATTCCACCATGTGGTCTCTAATTAATGTTTCGAGTAATTTACATACAACTGATGTTAAACTCACTGGTCTGTAATTGTCTGGCTTGTTCCTCGATCCCTTCTTAAATAGCAGTGTAATGTTTGCTTCTTTCCATTCTGAAGGAACTATTCCTTCTTCTAGTGACAAGTTAAACAATTTTGCAAGTGGTGTACTAATTTGCTCAACAATTTCCTTAAGCAGTTTTGGTGGTATCCCATCAACTCCAGGTGATTTATTATCTTTCATCTTCTTAATTTTCTTTGCTATCATTTCAGGAGTTACAAATAACTGCCCTAAATGTTCTGATTTATTGCCCTCAAATTTAGTAAATGGGACTGGAAGTGAGCTGATATCTTCTGTGGTAAAAACTGAGCTGAAATACTCATTCAGGACCTCTGCCATTTGAAACCCGTCTGAAATTATGTTTCCCCTGTTGTTTTCCAGTGGTCCGACCTTATCTCGAACGTTCTGTTTACTCCTTACATAAGCATAGAAACTCTTGCTGTAATTTTTTATATTACCTGCCAATTTTTTTTCAAAGGTTCTTTTAGATTTTCTAATTTCAGTTGTAGCTAGGTTAAGTGCCTCTTTGTAGTTTGTGTAGTCTTCTATATTTCCAGTGTGTTTATATATCCCCCATAGCATCTGTTTGTGAGCAATTTTTCTAATAGCCTCTTTAGACAGGTGTTTCTTACTGGAGCTTTTCCCTTGTTTTCTTAATGGAAAAAAATTCTCAGTAATGCCCTCAATCTCATATTTTAAACAAGTCCAGCATTCTGTTGCAGTCTTGTTCATCAGCAAGTTATTCCAACATTCTGGTGCTGTCGTGTTCATCAGCAAGTTATTCAAACATTCTGTTGCTGTCTTGTTCATCAGCAAGTTATTCCAACATTCTGTTGCTGTCTTGTTCATCAGCAAGTTATTCCAACATTATGTTGCTGTCTTGTTCATCAGCAAGTTATTCCAACATTCTGTTGCTGTCTTGTTCTTCAGCGAGTTATTATTCTTCTTCTTCCATTTAAGCTCATAACTCTAGGTTAGCCACATATAAATGTGGCTAGAGTATTTTCGAGCTGTGATCACTATTTAACAAGATTTAACAAGATTTGCCATCCAAGCCAAAGGCCCAGATGGCAAGTGGACAAGGAAGCCATTGGCTTATCGAGAGTCCAACAATGTTCATCTACTTATAGCCCGCCCTCCTGAGATATGTGTCAACCTTGTTTTTAAACATATTCACGCTGCTAGCAGTTACACAATCTGTAGACAATTTGTTCCATTCATTTATTGTCCTCTGTGAGAACGAGTGCTTCCTGATGCCCAATCTACATTGATCCTTTACTAATTTTACCTCATGTCCTCTAGTTCTGCTATCCTTCTTGAGTGAGAAAAACATATTTCTATCAATATTTTCATACCCATTCAATATCTTAAAAACTTCAATCTGATCTCTTAACCTCCTTGTCTCTAGAGTTGTTAAACCACATTCTTTCAGGCGTTCTTCATAACTAAGGTCTCTCAGTTCTGGAATAATTTTAGTTGCTCTCCTTTGTATGCGTTCAAGCGTATCTATATCCTTCTTACAATATGGTCTCCATGCTTGTATACAGTATTCTAAATGAGGTCTAACTATTGCTTTATAAAGAGGTATAATTAACTTTTTTCCCTTGTATGTTATGTTTCTTCTAATCAATCCAAGAATTTGATTACCCTTTGAAGCTGCAATACCACACTGCTCTGAAACTTTCATATCAGCGCTTATTGTAACTCCTAAGTCCTTTTTTTTACAGTAGTACCCAGAACAGTATCTCCCATTTTATAGTTTACATTCAAGTTCCTATGTCCTGTATGTAGGCATTTACATTTCCCAAAATTGAACAACATCTGCCATTTCTCAGACCATTTCATTGATCTGTCTAGATCGTTTTGTAAATGTTGTTTATCACCATCAGTATTAACCTTTCTAAACAGTTTTGTGTCATCCGCAAATTTCAGTATGTTACTTGTTATACTGTCGTCCAAGTCATTGATATAAATTAAGAATAATATAGGTCCTAATACTGATCCTTGAGGTACCCCACTCAAAACCGATTTCCAATTTGAAACTTCTCCATCTACTACAAGTCGTTGTCTTCTGTCAGTCAGCCATTGTTCTATCCAGTCAGTTATGCTATCCCCGATACCATGGGCTTTTAATTTAAGTAGTAATCTTTGATGTGGCACTTTGTCAAAAGCTTTCTGAAAATCTAAGTAGATAATATCTACTGGCGATCCCACGTCTATCCACTTAGTGATTTCTTCCAAAAAACATAACATATTTGTTAAGCATGACCTCGCTTTAAGGAATCCATGTTGAGATGAATTTAATAATTTATGCTTAACGAGGAATTCCACCATATGGTCTTTAATTAACCTTTCTAATAATTTACAAATCACTGACGTTAAACTCACTGGTCTGTAATTCTCTGACTTATTTCTCGAACCCTTTTTAAATAATGGTATGATGTTTGCTTCTTTCCATTCAAACGGAACAAGTCCCTATTTTAATGACAAGTTGAATACTCTTGCAAGTGGTATACTGATTTGTTCTACTGTTTCCATTAGTAATTTTGGAGGAATCCCATCCACTCCCGGTGATTTGTTATCCTTCATTGCCTTTATTTTCTTAGCTACCAATTCTGGAGTTACAACTAACGGACCTAAATAGTCAGATTTAGCCCCCTGAAATTTAGCATCAGCAACTGGTAATGAACTAATATCTTCTTTGGTAAACACTGAACTGAAGTAACCATTTAGGTCTTCTGCCATTAAAAACCCCTGTGATATTATATTTCCAGCACTGTCTTCTAGAGGTCCAACCTTGTCTTGTACGTTTTGTTTACTCCTGACATATGCATAAAAACTCTTGCTGTCATTTTTTATGTTACATGCTAGTTTTTGCTCATAGCTTCTTTTAGATTGTCTGATTACAGTTGTAGCTGCATTAAGTGCCTCTTTGTATTTTGCATAGTCTTCGTCCTTTCTGGTACGCCTATAAACCCTCCACATAGTTTGTTTTAACACTATTTTTCTAATAGCCTCTTTTGACAAGTGTTTCTTTCTACACCGTTTTCCTTGTTTTTGGAAAGGAACAAATTTATCGATGATACTCTCAATTTCATATTTTAGAATATTCCAACATTCAATTGCGGTCTTATTCATCAGCATGTTATTCCAATCTAGCTTTGCTAAGTATTTTCTCATATCTTTGTAGTTACCTTTGTGGAAGTTTCTCTTGTACGTTTTCTTATTTTTACTTTCTGATTTTACATTGATGTCAAAATTTATTTGATTATGGTCACTATTACCCAATGGTTCAAATATTTTTACATTGTCCACTAATTCTTTTTGTGATGACAAAACTATATCTAATACATTTCCTCCCCTGGTTGGTTCTAGTACGTTCTGAGTAAGAAAGCTATCCTGGATTAAAAATAGAAATTGTTGGTCCTCAATCCCTGTGCTCTCTAGAGAATTCCATTGTATGTGTCCATGGTTAAAATCTCCCATTATGATACATTCCCCTTTACTAACTTCCTTTATAGCGTCTTTTATTTTTGTATTGTCCTCTTCGTTTATGTTTGGACTTCGGTAAACTAATCCAATAGTTAATTTTGAATTTCCTGAAACAATTTTGCACCAAACAGCTTCATCGCAATCTGCTTCCCTTTCTAGTTTTATTTCATAAGCCTGAATAGATTCTTTAACATATAAAATAACTCCCCCGCCCCTTCTTCCTATTCGATCTTTCCTAAACATTACATATCGTGTCAGTCCTAATTCAGCATCTGTTATATCTATGTTGGCCCATGATTCAGTTATACCAATTATGTGAGGGTCAATATCTTCTACCATAATGTTTAATTCGTTTTTCTTATTTACTATGCTCCTTGCATTTAAACATACGCATCTATAACCTTTTTCAGAGATGTTTTTCGGATGATTTGATATTGGTTTATCTGTGCTAGTGGCCTCTTGTTCTGCTTGAGACACCTCTAGGTAACCCCCCTGCACTTCTACTTCTATTGCGTGGGAGCGGGTGACGTAATGCCGGTTCGGGTCCGTGTAGGTCAGAATATGTCGCGTTTGCGTAGTTAGGCAATAAATTAGTGCATGGACTATATGATAACTAATAATAAGGACTGTATAATTGTTCTATGTTGGCGTGGTGAGAAGGCACTGTCTAAACCTTTCTACTGACGGTTGGCTAACTAATTCTTGTGAGCTCCTGTTCCACAGTCTGATGGCGCTGGGGAAGAATGAGAATTTGTAGACGTCGACGCGGTTGAAAGTCTGATAGAAGCGATAAGCGCTGCCTCTGGTGCGTGTTGGTGCGGCGGCGAGTGACTTCGTTGTCACATCAACCAGTTTGTGGTTGATGCGGTACAGCATCATCAACTTGGCATCAGCTCATCTTCTCTCTAGTGACTTCCATTCCAAACTATCAAGCATGTTCCCTACGGTGCTGCGTCGCCGGTAGTCGTTCATTACGAAGCGGGCTGCTTGCCTCTGGACATTCTCAACTGCTTTGGTGTATTTGTCGGTATTCCAATCTATGTTTGCTAGATATGTTCTCATCTCTTTATATTTGCCTTTGTTGAAGTTCCTCCTCCACTGTTTTTTATATGCAGTCCCTGTTTTTATTTTTATATTAAAATGGATTTGGTTATGGTCACTTGAACCCAAAGATTTGTGTACTTTAAACATTGTCAACTAATTCATTTTGAGAAGACAAAATTAAATCTAACACATTCCCACCTCTGGTTGGTTCCAAGACGTGTTGAGTAAGGAAACAATCCTGAAGTAGAAACTGATGGTCGTCACCCCCAGCGCTCTCTAGTGATTTTCAATGTATATGGCCATTATAACACATTCCTCCTTGCTCACCTCCCTTAATTATCGCCTTTCGTAATTTTACATCTTCCTATTGTCCTATATTAGGACTATTGTTAATGTTGAGTTCTTGGTTACACCAAATTGCTTCTTCACAATCTGCTTCACTTTTCAGTGTTATTTCATATGCTTGGATAGATTCTTTAATATATAAAATTACCCCACCTCTGATCCCCTTCTTTCTCGTCTATCCTTCCTAAACATTACATAACCTGTCAGTGCTAACTCAGCATCTACTATATCTTTATTTGCCCATGATTCTGTAATACCTATTACGTGAGGGTCAATATCTGCTACCATAATGTCTAACTCACTTTTTTATTTACTATGCTCCTGGCATTTAAGGCTTAAATTAAGCATACACATTTAAGTCCATTGTCTGAAATTATTGGTGAACATTTCTTTGGATGTGTATTTGTAGTAGTACTCCTTTGAGTTTTCTCTGTCAGTCCCCCTGCGCATCTAGTTGAAATAATTTATGCTACCTCATCGACAACCCTGACAAACTCACACCCAAGAACTGCAGCACCCTTCACTGTCAAATTATGTCCATCTCTCATGAAAAAGTAATCTCTTCCCACAAAGTTTAACCACATGTCTACGAAGCCTACTCCCTCTTCATGAAACAGTGTTGTTATTTTGTCCGTCAAAATAGCATGCGCAAGCGTCAAATGTTAGTATAAAGGTTAAAATTTATAGAATAGTGAAGTAAATTATTTGTCAGTCATCTGTGACACATTAACGTATTTTGACTAACTACCACAACGTGTGGAACTCTCCCCGGCGTCGGGCGGAGGGAGAAAGCGGTGGTCTGAGATATAAACGTGTAGGTAGGAGTTTAACGAATTGGGCGGAAGGACAGTGTAGCTAGATGACATGTCGCCATCGCCTGGTTCCCTAGGAAGAAGGTCGCTGTTCACGTTCGTCGTCGGCATATCATGTGGCTTCCTCATCACGTACGTGATCCTGTCGTCGATGACTACGCGAGTTCGACTGAGACACTTCGTGCCGCGAGAGCCGCACACCCACGGAGAGAACGACGACTTCGTCGGCCCAGACGTCGCCCAGTCCTGGCAGGACGCCTCGCATCACAGCCACACAGGTAAGTGACCCGCGACCACACTCAATTGATAGACAATATCATGGGTAGCAGTAGTTAACACTAACCCACCCCCAAACACAATGAATAACGCGAAATACCTTGTTTGTCCGCATTATCGCCCAGGCCATGGGTCCAAGAGGAGATGCGGGCGATCGGGGCACTTTTACACCCGCTTCATGTCAAGCGATTGACAACGCTACGCAATATTCTCATGTAATTATGTGATGCTCCATGCTACCCAGGTAGGATCCATCAAACTATGGATCAGAGCATATATTGTCTATTGCTAAATAGGCAAAGTCAATCGCCATACAATGTAAAATGTTGTTCTATCTGGCTTTTGCTATTCTATAGTATAGGTGAAGGACCCGCTCAGCAAAACTATAAGCATTTTAATGAAACGTGAAACCTTACAAAAATGCCATAAACAGAATATAATAAATACAATAAACACGTATTTCATGTCTGTTATATGTATATCACTAAAGTTACCTGACAGTTTCCTGACAATTGGTTAACCTCAGGCTTTATTGACTCAGAATTCACACCACCACATTATACATGCTTTTGAACACTGAAAACTACATTGTTACACACCAGGCACATACACAGTGGAAGACAAGGGAGGAGTACTATTATTAATAACAGATCATTTAAATCAAACATTATTCGTACCTGGCAATACAGATGCAGAAATCTTATGGGTTACAATATCCCCACACCCTAATATACGGTGGCAAGTTGGAGTATGCTACAGACCAGGCACATATGCTACAAAAGATAAACAGTTCAATAAATACAATTGAAAATTCGAGTTGTCTCCTTCTTTGCGATTTTAAGTTTAGAAAAATAGATTGGTCCAAAGGAGAGGGGAACGGCCAACCAGAGAGCAGTTTCATTGATACTCTTAATGACCATTTTTTGGTTCAGATGGTTGATAAACCAACTAAAGGTAACAACATCCTCGACCTTGTATGCATTTCAGACCCCAGTTGTATAGATAAACTCGAGGTAGAGGAAAGTTTTGCTCTGAGCGATCACGTATGCATAAAGGCACTACTAAGATGTCCAGTTGTTTAAATAACATCACAATCAAGACAAATTTACTTGTACTCAAGAGCTAACTATGAGGCAATAAACAAAGAAATAAAAACCATAGATTGGACCAAAGAATACAATAATAAATCTATGACTGAAATGTGGGAACATTTCAAGCAGTGTTATACCCAATTAGTGGAGAAGCATGTCCCAGTCAAACAGATAAAGCAGGGATCAAGACTTAAGCCTCCATGGGTAAGATACAAATCTGTGCAAAAGGCAAAAAAAGTAAACATACTAAACAAGTAGTGGCAAACAAAAGTGGGCTTTCAGTCGATCTTATAATATATGAATTAGAAAAAGAAAAACTACAGACTGTCTTAAAGGAGGCAAAATTGCACTATGAAGAAAACATTGGTCGACCAAATAAATGTTAACGATAGAAGATTCTGGAACTACACTAGACACTTTACCAAATCGTCGTCAACAATTGGTGATCTTAACTTTGAAGGGAAAAACTTCTCATGTGATCAAACTAAAGCAAACATACTAAACAATTATTTCATATCTGTTCTTACAGATGAGCCAGAATTACTGCACTCTCTACCAACTTTAAATACCGATGTAAAATATACACTGTATAATTTAGATATTTTACCGACCGAAGTTAGGAAGAAGTTAACAAAACTGAAACCAGACAAAGCTGGTGGTCCAGGGCTATTAAATGTAAATGTTTTTAAGAAATTGCTTAGACTTTGATATTCCTCTAGCCTATAATTATGTAATAAATCCATGCAAACAAGCCAAATACCACAGGAGTGGAGGGATGCTAATGTAACACAAACAAGCCAGATACCACCGGAGTGGAGGGGTGCTAATGTAACACAAACAAGCCAGATACCACAGGAGTGGAAGGATGCTAATGTAACACAAACAAGCCAGATACCACAGGAGTGGAGAGATGCTAATGTAACACAAACAAGCCAGATACCACAGGAGTGGAGGGGTGCTAATGTAACACAAACAAGCCAGATACCACAGGAGTGGAGGGATGCTAATGTAACACAAACAAGCCAGATACCACAGGAGTGGAGGGGTGCTAATGTAACACAAACAAGCCAGATACCACAGGATTGGAGGGGTGCTAATGTAACACAAACAAGCCAGATACCACAGGAGTGGAAGGATGCTAATGTAACACCATTCCACAAAGAAATGTCCATGAAACAAGTGCAGTAATTACAGACCAGTGTCACTCACCAGCCAAGTGATTAAACTACTTGAAAGAATAATACAAGACAGTTTGCTTAAACTAGCTGACACAAACAATACTTAAGCTAGCTGACACAAACAATACTTAAGCTAGCTGACACAAACAATACTTAAGCTAGCTGACACAAACAATACTTAAGCTAGCTGACACAAACAATACTTAAGTTAGCTGACACAAACAATACTTAAGCTAGCTGACACAAACAATACTTAAGCTAGCTGACACAAACAATACTTAAGCTAGCTGACACAAACAATACTTAAGCTAGCTGACACAAACAATACTTAAGCTAGCTGACACAAACAATACTTAAGCTAGCTGACACAAACAATACTTAAGCTAGCTGACACAAACAATACTTAAGCTAGCTGACACAAACAATACTTAAGCTAGCTGACACAAACAATACTTAAGCTAGCTGACACAAACAATACTTAAGCTAGCTGACACAAACAATACTTAAGCTAGCTGACACAAACAATACTTAAGCTAGCTGACACAAACAATACTTAAACTAGCTGACACAAACAATACTTAAGCTAGCTGACACAAACAATGGTCATTCATCATGGAAAAATGTCAGAAGTGGGGTTCTACAAGGCCATTACTATTTTTGTTATATGTAAATGATCTCGACTCAGTCAAGGCAAAGGCCAAAATGTTTGCTGATGACACAAAACTCTACTCAAATATTTCTACATTAGGTGACTGTGAAGTTCTCCAAGATGATCTAAACAAACTTGCAGTTTGTAAAAAAAATTGGCTATTAAACTTCAATGCCACTAAATGTATAGTTCTCAAAATAAGACAAAGTCTCAACCATGCATGCACATTAAATGGAGAAATCTTAGAAGTTGTTGGAGAAAAAAAAGATTTAGGAATTACCATATGCGATAACCTAAAACCAAGCACCCATGTAAAATATATTTCAACTAAGGCAGCAAATCAATGCATAGGACTAATTAAACGATGCTTTGAAAGTAGATTGGAAAAGATAATAAAGACCTTATATGAAACAGTGATACGACCAGTGCTGAAATATGCTTGGAACCCCTTCTATAGAAAGGATATAGATGAATTAGAGAAAGTTCAGAAGAGAGTGCAGAAACTCAGCATAACACATGTCGAATCAGTTCCCTTGGAACAGAGATGACTTGAGACGGACCTCTGTGAGGTATCTTAATGGCCTAAATAGGAATAACCCTGAGCAGTTTTTCTACCAACGTAGCAGCAATCTGGTGCCATAGCTTAAACGTAAGGAAGACGTACTCCCGCACAGAGATCCATAAACACGTTCACAAATCGTGTCATTGACAACTGGAATAAACTTCCTGAAGAAGTCGTAAAAGCTTCTTCCCTGAACACCTTCAAGAAGAAATTGAGGTCTCTAGCCACCGGCTAAAAGAGATTATACAGCCAAGTATACAAAGTAACCATTTAGAAGTGTTAAATTATTACATTTTTGTCAGAACACATGTCCATAAGACGTTTGACAGATAACTGGATGTTGTGTGAACGTGATCACAAGACGAGAATCTCGTAGGTCAATATAAGGTCACACTAAGGCCAAGCATGTTCAAATTGAGGATCCCAAATTGATACCATCTATTGTCAGGATACTGGCCAGCCCTGGTACTGGCAATAATCTTTTCAGTTCAGTAGGAATGTACGTGCTACATTTTCAGAACAATTCATCCTTAAATGCTAAATATGTCTATACTTTACCTAATAAAGGAATATGGACAGTGCACATGTCCCACGTTCTCATTTTGGGTGATAAAATTTGTAAAATATATAAAATATTAAGTTTAATACTGAACAATTTTGAAAACATAGCGACTAGATGCGTACTTAATTGAAAGGCTGTTCCCAGCATCCCTGACAATAGATGGTAGAAATTTGGCCCAGGCATGGGGCAATTAATTTGAAAAGTTAATTAATTAAATTACAATTAACTCAAACATTTCTCAGGTCAACTAAATTAAATTAACCTATAAAATTCTTCAATTAAATTAAATTACGTATTGGTAAAATTTTGTTGAAAAGACATTTGCTCATAAAATATTTATATACCAAGACATAAGTTCATGGGACATTTGATCACATTAAAAACATTTTACATGTTTCTTTTGAAAATTAATAATTTTTTTATGAAATGATTGCAAAGTTGTGGCTGAGGATTTGCAGGATGTGAGATTTCTTCCTATATTCAACCATAAAATATAAAACCACATACATCACTTCTATGCACCAAGTTTTTCTTTAAGCAGCATTTTATGCTAAATCATTAGATATCCCGTTTACAGGGTACAGACATTCCCCCCAGATGCTTCTCCCTGGTCATTCCCCCAACTAAAATGAATAGGCAGAAATGTTTTTGTTTTGACTAAAAATCGACAAACACATACATGACAACATTGTTACAATTGTCAGCATCATCTGACATTCTGGTCGGTGGTGGCCAAATGTCATTGTATTTGGTATATAACTGATTTACTGATTAATCAATATAAGTATAAATATATTAACAGTGAAGGAAATATTTTTTCTTTATTTCTTATATTTCTTCACTTTGGAGTGGCTTTGACGCCGTAAACCAAATAAAGTATTTCTTCACTTTGGAGTGGCTTTGACACAGTAAACCAAATAAAGTATTTCTTCACTTTGGAGTGGCTTTGACGCAGTAAACCAAATAAAGTATTTCTAAAGTAAATTGCAAAGTGGTTTCTTTCCTGAGTGCCGTATGTGATGTCACAAAGAGCTGTGGCTTCAACATAGGGAAGCAAATGAAGTCAACTGCAATTTGCTGAGGGTTTCTGCAAGACACTTTCTTTAGGGTCTTCCCTTAACTAACTGCATCTATTATATTTCTACACAATTGCAATAAAAGTGTATAAAAATTAAACTGATCATTTATTACTTAAACAAAGAAGGGGTGGAAACATCCGCCTAATCATTTTAGTGGGGGGACGTCCGGGGGGAACATTCAAGGGAAGAATATCCTACACTATGGTCTGTACACTAGCATTTAAATAAATATGTATACACTATTTTTATGCATCACTATATCTTGATTGTTTTTTTATTAAAGTTGGCAATCTAAAAAGCTGCCAAACTGGAGCTATGTTACCTGGTGATTCATGTTACCTGGTGGTTCATGTTACCTGGTGGTTCATGTTACCTGGTGGTTCATGTTACCTGGTGGTTCATGTTACCTGGTGGTTCATGTTACCTTCATCCACCTGTTATGTACACTTGCATAGGTAAAGAAAAACAGAGATGCATATCACTAATGGGTCCAGAAGTTCACTTGGTTGCAAGTTTCCAGCACCAATTGTTTGCTTTTGCAGGTGTCATAATTAGCCATCACTTATCACCAGTGAGCATTCTGTTGTGTAGGCCTTCCCTCCAATTCCTGCCTGCCTGGATGACCAGCCCACCCCAGTTTAACAAGATTTGCCATCCAAGCCAAAGGCCCAGATGACAAGTGGACAAGGAAACCATTGGCTTATCCAGAGTCCAATAATGTTCATCTACGTGTAATCCGTCCTCCTGAGATATGTATCAACCCTGTTTTTAAACATATTCATGCTGCTATACCAGTTACATAATCCATAGACAATTTGTTCTCTGTGAGAACGAGTACTGATATACAATCTACACTGATCCTTTACTAATTTTACCTGATGTCCTCTAGTTCTGCTATCTTTCTTGGTAGTGTCAATGCTCTCCCTCCCATTCACACTTCCCTGTCTTTCTTGGTAGTGTCAATGCTCTCCCTCCCATTCACACTTCCCTGTCTTTCTTGGTAGTGTCAATGCTCTCCCTCCCATTCACACTTCCCTGTCTTTCTTGGTAGTGTCAATGCTCTCCCTCCCATTCACACTTCCCTGTCTTTCTTGGTAGTGTCAATGCTCTCCCTCCCATTCACACTTCCCTATCTTTCTTGGTAGTGTCAATGCTCTCCCTCCCATTCACACTTCCCTGTCTTTCTTGGTAGTGTCAATGCTCTCCCTCCCATTCACACTTCCCTGTCTTTCTTGGTAGTGTCAATGCTCTCCCTCCCATTCACACTTCCCTGTCTTTCTTGGTAGTGTCAATGCTCTCCCTCCCATTCACAACTTCCCTGTCTTTCTTGGTAGTGTCAATGCTCTCCCTCCCATTCACACTTCCCTGTCTTTCTTGGTAGTGTCAATGCTCTCCCTCCCATTCACACTTCCCTGTCTTTCTTGGTAGTGTCAATGCTCTCCCTCCCATTCACGCTTCCCTGTCTTTCTTGGTAGTGTCAATGCTCTCCCTCCCATTCACGCTTCCCTGTCTTTCTTGGTAGTGTCAATGCTCTCCCTGCCATTCACGCTTCCCTGTCTTTCTTGGTAGTGTCAATGCTCTCCCTCCCATTCACGCTTCCCTGTCTTTCTTGGTAGTGTCAATGCTCTCCCTCCCATTCACGCTTCCCTGTCTTTCTTGGTAGTGTCAATGCTCTCCCTCCCATTCACGCTTCCCTGTCTTTCTTGGTAGTGTCAATGCTCTCCCTCCCATTCACGCTTCCCTGTCTTTCTTGGTAGTGTCAATGCTCTCCCTCCCATTCACGCTTCCCTATCTTTCTTGGTAGTGTCAATGCTCTCCCTCCCATTCACGCTTCCCTATCTTTCTTGGTAGTGTCAATGCTCTCCCTCCCATTCACGCTCCCCTATCTTTCTTGGTAGTGTCAATGCTCTCACTCCCATTCACGCTCCCCTATCTTTCTTGGTAGTGTCAATGCTCTCTCTCCCATTCACGCTTCCCTGTCTTTCTTGGTAGTGTCAATGCTCTCTCTCCCATTCACGCTTCCCTGTCTTTCTTGGTAGTGTCAATGCTCTCCCTCCCATTCACGCTTCCCTGTCTTTCTTGGTAGTGTCAATGCTCTCTCTCCCATTCACGCTTCCCTGTCTTTCTTGGTAGTGTCAATGCTCTCTCTCCCATTCACGCTTCCCTGTCTTTCTTGGTAGTGTCAATGCTCTCTCTCCCATTCACGCTTCCCTGTCTTTCTTGGTAGTGTCAATGCTCTCTCTCCCATTCACGCTTCCCTGTCTTTCTTGGTAGTGTCAATGCTCTCCCTCCCATTCACGCTTCCCTGTCTTTCTTGGTAGTGTCAATGCTCTCCCTCCCATTCACGCTTCCCTGTCTTTCTTGGTAGTGTCAATGCTCTCCCTCCCATTCACGCTTCCCTATCTTTCTTGGTAGTGTCAATGCTCTCCCTCCCATTCACGCTCCCCTATCTTTCTTGGTAGTGTCAATGCTCTCTCTCCCATTCACGCTTCCCTATCTTTCTTGGTAGTGTCAATGCTCTCTCTCCCATTCACGCTTCCCTATCTTTCTTGGTAGTGTCAATGCTCTCTCTCCCATTCACGCTTCCCTATCTTTCTTGGTAGTGTCAATGCTCTCTCTCCCATTCACGCTTCCCTGTCTTTCTTGGTAGTGTCAATGCTCTCCCTCCCATTCACGCTTCCCTGTCTTTCTTGGTAGTGTCAATGCTCTCCCTCCCATTCACACTTCCCTGTCTTTCTTGGTAGTGTCAATGCTCTCCCTCCCATTCACACTTCCCTGTCTTTCTTGGTAGTGTCAATGCTCTCCCTCCCATTCACACTTCCCTGTCTTTGGTGGTAGTGTCAATGCTCTCCCTCCCATTCACACTTCCCTGTCTTTCTTGGTAGTGTCAATGCTCTCCTCCCATTCACACTTCCCTGTCTTTCTTGGTAGTGTCAATGCTCTCCCTCCCATTCACACTTCCCTGTCTTTCTTGGTAGTGTCAATGCTCTCCCTCCCATTCACACTTCCCTGTCTTTCTTGGTAGTGTCAATGCTCTCCCTCCCATTCACACTTCCCTGTCTTTCTTGGTAGTGTCAATGCTCTCCCTCCCATTCACACTTCCCTGTCTTTCTTGGTAGTGTCAATGCTCTCCCTCCCATTCACACTTCCCTGTCTTTCTTGGTAGTGTCAATGCTCTCCCTCCCATTCACACTTCCCTATCTTTCTTGGTAGTGTCAATGCTCTCCCTCCCATTCACACTTCCCTATCTTTCTTGGCAGTGTCAATGCTCTGCCTCCCATTCACACTTCCCTGAACCTGATCTCTCAAAAGATAGTCATTCCAGGCCTGCTGGAAATGCCTCTGCAACGTGGATGTGAAATATCCATAAATACCAAGTGTTAAATGAGTGCTGAGTTAATTGTGAGTGTGTCAATAACATTTAATTAACCCCTTTTGTTAAAGTTAATAAATAAAATAAAACTAGCATGTCTGGCAATATTAATTAATTAAATTTAAGTAACTTAATTGAGTTAATTCAATTAACAAATTAACCATTTAAATTATCCAAGGCCAGATTAGGACATTGTACTATAAAACAACAATGAATTACATAATGCTGAAATGAATACCGCTGAAATAACTTTCGGAAAAATTTTTTTTTTCCATTTTCGTGCACTCTATACCATTGTCCTTCTCCGTATATTAATTTAATATTGCATACATAATCTGTTAAATACATAACTATTCATCATTATTATAACTATATATATATATATATATATATATATATATATATATATATATATATATATATATATATATCATAAACATAGCTAACAACAAATTAGTTAAATATGAATGGAGTTTTAATCATTCAACTAATATATATACTTTTCAAATATATGGCGGCTAATTGTCAAGTCTTTTCTATGTGACTGATAAATATACTCATAATAAATTGCGCAACCAGACAGTCCCACACTTCGTCATGCCACATCTGAATCCTGTGGCCCATGAGGATCGAGACGACAGAGACAGGTGATGTAGCTGCAGTGAGTTGCCAGGAGTGCAGTTTGTGATGCCTTACCTATCGCACACCCACCGTGCGATTATTTGCCCATAGCTGGGACTGGGTTTATGGGCAGTAGAGCACGTCTGTCGCAGATATCGAGGCCACAGTTCCTGTGGAGATTTCTGTCGGGGACCTCACCCCAGCCTTCAGTTAACGAACCTGCACCTCAAGACAGAGGCTGTTCAGTTAGTTTCTAGGGTGATGATGACCATGATTGTGTTACAGTAAATATATATAATGGTTTACATGACGACCATGATTGTATTACAGACACAGATGACACCGTGGCGCGTGTCCTTTACTCCAAGGTGCGTGTGCTGTGTTGGGTGATGACGAGTCCTGCCACACTACAGAGCAAGGCGCGCCACGTCAAGGCCACCTGGGGGCGCCGCTGCAACATGCTACTCTTCATGAGCTCCGAAGCGGACCATGGTCTCCCGGCCGTGGGTCTGGCGGTCCCCGAGGGCCGGGACTATCTGTGGACCAAGACAAGGGCGGCCTTCCAGTACATCTACGACCACCACTTCAATGATGCCGACTGGTTCCTCAAGGCTGATGATGACACGTACGTCATCGTTGAGAATGTACGTCATTTACTGGAAGCCCATGACCCCGTGACCCCAGTCTACTTTGGGCGGCGCTTCAAGGCCTACGTGCCCCAGGGCTACATGAGTGGGGGCGCGGGGTACGTGCTCAGTAAGGAGGCTGTGAGACGGTTCGTGACAATGTCCCTGCGTGACAATGTCCGCTGTCCTGACAAACACGGCCCATGGACGGCGGAGGACGTAGAGCTGGGCCAGTGTCTGCAGGCAGTGGGAGTGGAGGCCGGGGACTCTCGGGACTCCTTGGGCAGGGAGACGTTCCACCCCTTCCAGCCCGAGGACCACCTCATCCCTGGGGCAGTGCCCAGGGACAACTGGTACTGGGGCTACAACTACTACCTGGCCCACGAGGTAAACCTTATTGAGTGTCCACCACCAACCAATCACCCAACATTAACCAATTACCCACGACCAACCAATCACCCACCACCACCCAATCACCCACCACCAGCCAGTCGCCCACCACCAGCCAGTCGCCCACCACCAACCAGACAACCACCAACAACCAATCACACTCCACCAATCAATCACCCACCATCAACCAAATGCCCATCACCGACCAATCACCCACCACCAACCAATCACCCACAACCAACCAAAATACCCATCACCGACCAGCTCATTGAGGTAATGATTATTGGGCATCCAGATAAATGTGGGAGTACTTTTTCAATCAATAGTTTATGTACAGCGCTCTAATGTGGTACAGCGCTCTAATGTGGTACAGCTCTCTAATGTGGTACAGCGGTGTAATGTGATATAACGCTCTAATTGGGTGGATTTAATTTAATTCCAGTATTTTGACAAATAAGAAGATTTAACAAGACAAGATTTAACAAGATTGCCATCCAAGGCAAAGGCCCAGATGGCAAGCGGACAAGGAAGCCACTGGCTAATTGAGAGTGTAATCCACCCTCCTGCTATATGGGTCAGCCTTGTTTTTAAACATATTCATGCAGCTAGCAGTTACCCAATCTCTAGGTAATAGTTCCATTCATTGATTGTCCTCTGTGAGAATGACTACTTCCTGATATCCAATATACACTGATCCTTTACTAATGTTACTTTATTTCTTCTAGTTCTACTATCCTTCTTGAGTGAGAAAAAATATTTCTATCAATATTTTCTTACCCATTTAATATCTAAAAAAAATTCAATTTAATCTCCTCTTAACCGCCTTGTTTTTTGGGGTGTTAAACAACATTCTTTCAATCGTTCTTCATAACTAAGGTCTCTCAGTTCTGGAATCATTTTAGTTGCTCTCCTCTGTATACTTTCAAGAGTATCTACATCCTTCTTACAATATGGTCTCCTAGCTTGCTACAGTGTTCTAAGTGAGGCCTAACTATTGCTTTTTTACACAGGTATAATTAGCTTTTTTCCTTGTATGTTATATTTCTCCTAATCAACCCAAGAATGTGATTACCCTTTGAAGCTGCAATACCACACTGCTCTGAAACTTTCATATCAGCACTTATTGTTATTCCTAAGTCCTTTTCTTTTACAGTAGTACCTAGAACGGTATCTCCCATTTTATAGTTTACATCCATGTTCCTGTGTCCTGTATGTTGGCATCTACATTTCCCAAAATTTATATAATCTGCCTTTTTTTAGACCATTTAACAAATTTGTCTAGATCGTCTTGTTTATCACCATCATTGTTAACCTTTCAAAACACTTTTGTGTCATCCGCAAAATTCAGTATGTTGCTTGTTATATTATCGTCCAATTCATTGATATATATTAAGAATAATAAAGGTCATAGTACTGATCCTTGGGGTACCCCACTCAAAACTGATTTCCAGTTTGAAACCTCCCCATCTACTACAACACGCTGTCTTCTGTCAGCCAGTCAAGTAGTAATCTTTGATGTGGCACTTTGTCAAAAGTTTATTCACTAAAATAATAATTGGATAGTTATGCTAACCTTGAAATCTGGCAACTTGAGTATAATTTCTTCTCCATCAATGACATAGTTTAGCGATGACAAGCTTTCACAAATTTAAGTAGGTAATATCTACTGGAGATCCCTCATCTGTCTACTTAGTGATGTTTTAAAAAAACGTAACATGTTTGTTAAGCGTGACCTCGCTTTTAGGAATCCATGTTGAGAGGGATTTAATAATTTATGCCTAACAAGGAAGTCCACCATATGGTCTTTAATTAACCTTTGTAATAATTTAGAAACACTGATGTTAAACTCACTGGTCTGTAATTCTCTGACTTATTTCTAGAACCCTTCTGAAATAATAGTATGATATTTGCTTCTTTCCATTCAGAAGGAACCACTCCTTCTTTTAATGACAAGTTGAACACTCTTGGAATTGGTCTACTAATCTGTTCTACTGTTTCCATTAAAAGTTTTGGAGGAATTCCAACCAGTACAGGTGATTTATTTTCCTTCATTGCCTTTATTTTCTTCGCTACCAATTCCGGAGTTACAATTAACTGCCCTAAATACAGTGTAGTCCGATTTATCCAACTTCCTCAAGTTCCTTACATAGCTGAGAAATGAATGCCTGCTTAAGTATGTTCAGCCCGTAATCTGGGAAGTGGTTATTTGCACGGCAGCGATGTACTGAACAGGAATCTCTTTTATCCAGCTCTTTGGCTGCTAAATGTGAGTCTAACTTCACATAATCCTATTCCTCAAATTGCTGCTAAATGTGAGTCTAACTTAGACTCACAATAATAATATATCACATATATAAGGAACACATCTAATGATTAGAACTTTATAAATGGGGGTCCAAATATCATAGGGGTTCCATATATCATGTGGATTCCATATATCCGTGAAAATGTTAATAAAGTTTGTAGAAATAAATTAATAATGATTTTCATTTAACCACAGCTATTGAAATTACTTACTCTCAACATTTCGACTATTGAGATTACTTACTCTCGACATTTCAACTATTGAGATTACTTACTCTTAAAATTTTTACTGTTGAGATTAGTTAGTCTCAACAGTTCAACAATTGAGATTACTTACTCTCAACAATTTGGCTGCCATCGGCAGCCTTCATCAGGAATTCTGGGAAGACTAGTTCTTCTGCTTACCAGTAGGCTTGGCAAATAAGCCTGGCAAGTAAGCCGTCCCATATGTGGCTGAGTTGGTATCCGCCCTCATCTTGGAGTCGTCTTACTGATTGTTGACACTGGACTGTGGCAACGCTTCTCAGACCTGGGGTCATTTCATTTAAACTTCTCTTTCTTATATGGAACTTTATACTTTGTTTAATATGTACATATTTGTGGATCTTGAGACCAAATAAAAATGGTAATAATAATATCAGTTCCAATTCACATGTATTTATCAAGGAACAATTTCAATTCAATTCAGTGGACTGATAAAAGTGCATGTTTGATTAATTCAAATTCAATTCAAATTCAATTTGTAAATTAACAAAACAACCTGACATGGAGTTCACACACTTTGCACTTAGTGCAAACATTGCCCAATTAAAATGGCTTCAGACTGTTTAGCTAGTACAATGGCTTCAGACTGTTTAGCTAGTACAATGGCTTCAGACTGTTTAGCTAGTACAATGGCTGCAGGCTGTTTAGCTAGTACAATGGCTGCAGGCTGTTTAGCTAGTACAATGGCTTCAGACTGTTTAGCTAGTACAATGGCTTCAGACTGTTTAGCTAGTACAATGGCTGCAGGCTGTTTAGCTAGTACAATGGCTGCAGGCTGTTTAGCTAGTACAATGGCTTCAGACTGTTTAGCTAGTACAATGGCTGCAGGCTGTTTAGCTAGTACAATGGCTGCAGGCTGTTTAGCTAGTACAATGCACCATTCATGTGATGACCATGGCTAAGTTTCAATAATCCTGTCATTTTTTAATGTTGTTTATAATTCCAGTCGGAATTTCCATTTGAGAAGTTGAATTCTGTTTCAAAACATTTATTCCATGAATTGTGTATGTGTGCAGAACATCACTGCCCATATTGGTGTGTTGTTAAATGTGTTGCAGGGCCCTCAGTGCTGTTGATGTGTTGTATGTTTCATGACCCTCCAAGGTTGATGTGTTGTTTGTTTCATGACCCTCCGAGGTTGATGTGTTGTTTGTTTCATGACCCTCCGAGGTTGATGTGTTGTTTGTTTCATGACCCTCCGTGGTTGATGTGTTGTTTGTTTCATGACCCTCCGAGGTTGATGTGTTGTTTGTTTCATGACCCTCCGAGCTGTCTTTGGCTTATTTGTTTTCTTATTTGACCTCTTGCACTACTACATGAAAGCATGGTGAACTAATGAGTGACAATCTTTGCCTCACCCTTTGTGATATCTTAGATTATATACACCACTGTTCAGGGCCCTCAGTGCTGTAGATGTGTTGTATGTTGCAGGGCCTTCAGTGCTGTAAATGTGTTGTATGTTGTAGGGCCTTCAGTGCTGTAGATGTGTTGTATGTTGCAGGGAGTTCAGTGCTGTAGATGTGTTGTATGTTGTAAGGCCTTCAGTGCTGTAGATGTGTTGTATGTAGCAGGGCCCTCAATGCTATAGATGTGTTGTATGTTGCAGGGCCCTCAGTGCTGTAGATGTGTTGTACATTGCAGGGCCCTCAATGTTGTAGATGTGTTGTATGTTGTAAGGCCTTCAGTGCTGTAGATGTGTTGTATGTTGCAGGGCCTTCAGTGCTGTAAATGTGTTGTATGTTGCAGGGAGTTCAGTGCTGTAGATATGTTATATGTTGCAGGGCCCTCAGTGCTGTAGATGTGTTGTACGTTGCAGGGCCCTCAGTGCTGTAGATGTGTTGTATGTTGTAAGGCCTTCAGTGCTGTAGATGTGTTATAAGTTGCAGGGCCTTCAGTGCTGTAGATGTGTTGTATGTTGTAGGGCCTTCAGTGCTGTAGATGTGTTGTATGTTGCAGGGAGTTCAGTGCTGTAGATGTGTTATATGTTGCAGGGCCCTCAGTGCTGTAGATGTGTTGTACATTGCAGGGCCCTCAATGTTGTAGATATGTTGTATGTTGTAAGGCCTTCAGTGCTGTAGATGTGTTGTATGTTGCAGGGCCTTCAGTGCTGTAAATGTGTTGTATGTTGTAGGGCCTTCAGTGCTGTAGATGTGTTGTATGTTGCAGGGAGTTCAGTGCTGTAGATGTGTTATATGTTGCAGGGCCCTCAGTGCTGTAGATGTGTTGTACGTTGCAGGGCCCTCAGTGCTGTAGATGTGTTGTATGTTGTAAGGCCTTCAGTGCTGTAGATGTGTTGTATGTTGCAGGGCCCTCAGTGCTGTAGATGTGTTGTATGTTGCAGGGCCCTCAGTGCTGTAGATGTGTTGTATGTTGCAGGGCCCTCAGTGCTGTAGATGTGTTGTATGTTGCAGGGCCTTCAGTGCTGTAGATGTGTTGTATGTTGCAGGGCCCTCAGTGCTGCAGTGACTATGCAGTGTCGTTCCACTACATTCCACCAAACCTGATGTACGTGCTTGAGTATCTAATCTACCACGTCAGACCCTACGGACGACATGCGAAACTGGCCCTACCCACCAGTCATGCAGACGTCCAGTCACATGACCAATTGAACACATCCAGATCACCTCCTGCTGGTCTAGAAGGACATTCAGAAGTGGATCATGTGCCTGGAGACGGGACAAAGAGTCAATCTAAAGTGGTTAAAGAAATACTACCAGACATTGTGAAAGATAAACATGACCAGTCGTACTTGTTGACAAACAACATAGAACAAGACAAAGATGAATCATTTGTGAAGAATGTTTAAAACAAGAATGTATGTTCATTTACACAAAAATATATAGTTGGGTATACAAGTGTTAGTATTTTATACTATAATAATGAAGTCATCTAATTGTATTGTTAATGTATGTATGCAGCAAAAGAAACATTAGCTGAACTATTTGAACATGCTGCAAGGTCAGTGAAAATATTGTTTAGACACCTTACATTTAGTGACCGCTGCCATTCAGTAAGTTGGAATTGTTGTGTGCGTAATCAGGCATTTAGCTTCATATGATGCTGTCTGTGGCATAGCATGAAATCAAGAGTAATATTCAACACGGTTTATGGTGTGCCATGTTCCAGTTATCGTCTATCAAAACTTTACATAAATATTTTAATCATAATAGTTTTAATTAATACATTGCAGATAATATATATTTAATGCAATTAAATAACTGATGTATTCTTATTCTGACTTTCTGTATGTGCTGCCATTTATGATGTACATACAGTGGACTTGAACACCACATACAGTGGACTTGAACACTACATACAGTGGACTTGAACACTACATATAATGGACTTGAACACTGTACATACAATGGACTTGAACACTGTACATACAATGGACTTGAACACTGTACATACAATGGACTTGAACACTGTGCATACAGTTGACTTGAACACTGTACATACAATGGACTTACAAATAATGAACACTGTACATACAATGGACTTGAACATTGTACATACAATGGACTTGAACATTGTACATACACTGGACTTGAACACTACATACAATGGACTTGAACATTGTACAAACAGTGGACTTGAACACTGTACGTACAATGGACTTGAACATTGTGCAAACAATGGACTTGAACACTGTACATACAATGAACTTGAACACTACATACAATGGACTTGAACATTGTACAAACAATGGACTTGAACACTACATACAATGGACTTGAACATTGTACAAACCCAGTGTAGCTGTGTAGTCCACCCAAGTGTTGCAGTACAGTCCCCCTCTGTAGTCCACCCCTGTGTAGCTGTGTAGTCTACCCCCATGTAGCTGTGTAGTCCACCCCATGTAGCTGTGTAGTCCACCCCATGCAGCTGTGTAGTCTACTCCCATGTAGCTGTGTAGTCCACCCCATGCAGCTGTGTAATATACCCCCATGTAGCTGTGTAGTCCACCTCATGTAGCTGTATAGTCCACCCCATGCAGCTGTGTAATCTACCCCCATGTAGCTGTGTAGTCCACCTCATGTAGCTGTGTAGTCCACCCCATGTAGCTGTGTAATCTACCCCCATGTAGCTGTGTAGTCCACCTCATGTAGCTGTGTAGTCCACCCCATGTAGCTGTATAGTCCACCCCATGCAGCTGTGTAATCTACCCCTATGTAGCTGTGTAGTCCACCTCATGTAGCTGTGTAGTCCACTCCATGCAACTGTGTAGTCTACTCCGATGTAGCTGTGTAGTCCACCCTGTGTAGCTGTGTAGTCCACTCTTGCACACACCACAAGTGTGTGTGCGTGCTTGTGTGTTATGGAGATTACTAACTTTCCTCCTGATGAATAACATTGCTGAGGATGACTAAGGTCACTGGGGATGATGGAGGTCACTGAGGATGACTAAGGTCACTGGGGATGACTAAGGTCACTGGGGATGATTGAGGTCACTGGGGATGACTAAGGTCACTGTGGATGATTGAGGTCACTGGGGATGAGTGAGGTCATCGAGGATGACTGAGGTCACTGGGGATGACTAAGGTCACTGGGATGATTGAGGTCATCGAGGATGACTGATGTCACTGAGGATGACTGAGGTCACTGGGGATGGCTAAGGTCACTGGGGATGATTGAGGTCACTGGGGATGACTAAAGTCACTGGGGATGATTGAGGTCACTGGGGATGACTAAGGTCACTGGGGATGATTGAGGTCATCGAGGATGACTGATGTCACTGAGGATGATGGTCGTCATTGGAGACGTCATCGGTGATGACTGACGTCACTCAGGATGACCCACTTATTAAAACATGGAATAATGAGACTATTTAAGTACGACGCCTGATAAGTAGCAACGTGAGTTTCAAGCATAATGTTGTCATCATAATAAATACATATTCTATTAAATTCGGTTGATTTCTCTATTGACGTTGGCAACTAATGCACGAGACGGCGGCGTTCATTGTCCATCTCTTCCTTTACTAGTCGACTGTTTCTGGCCTGGCCGTAGACGAGCCAGGCGTGTAGCGGTGTCAACACCATCCCGAGCAGGGCGAGGATCAGGAATACCAGCAACATCCAAGTGAGGATTATGTCCGCCCTAAACAAATAAGACAACACATCCAAGTGAGGATTATGTCCGCCCTAAACAAATAAGACAACACATCCAAGTGAGGATTATGTCCGCCCTGAACAAACAAGACAAATGAGAACTTTCGACAATGTCGACCGTTGTGTAGCCTCACTTACCGTAGCCCGACACTTTCGATCTGTGTAGCCTCACTTACCGTAGCCCGACACTTTCGATCTGTGTAACCTCACTTACCGTAGCCTGACACTTTCGATCTGTGTAGCCTCACTTACTGAAGCCTGACACTTTCGATCTGTGTAGCCTCACCGTAGCCCGACACTTTCGATCTGTGTAGCCTCACCGTAGCCTGACACTTTCGATCTGTGTAGCCTCACTTACCGTAGCCCGACACTTTCGATCTGTGTAGCCTCACTTACCGTAGCCCGACACTTTCGATCTGTGTAGCCTCACTTACCGTAGCCCGACACTTTCGATCTGTGTAGCCTCACTTACCGTAGCCTGACACTTTCGATCTGTGTAGCCTCACTTACCGTAGCCCGACACTTTCGATCTGTGTAGCCTCACTTACCGTAGCCCGACACTTTCGATCTGTGTAGCCTCACTTGAAGCCTGACACTTTCGATCTGTGTAGCCTCACTTACTGAAGCCTGACACTTTCGATCTGTGTAGCCTCACTTACCGTAGCCCGACACTTTCGATCTGTGTAGCCTCACTTACTGAAGACTGACACTTTCGATCTGTATAGCCTCACTTACTGAAGCCTGACACTTTCGATCTGTGTAGCCTCACTTACCGTAGCCCGACACTTTCGATCTGTATAGCCTCACTTACTGAAGCCCGACACTTTCGATCTGTATAGCCTCACTTACTGAAGCCTGACACTTTCGATCTGTGTAACCTCACTTACCGTAGCCCGACACTTTCGATCTGTGTAGCCTCACTTGAAGCCTGACACTTTCGATCTGTGTAGCCTCACTTACTGAAGCCTGACACTTTCGATCTGTGTATCCTCACTTACCGTAGCCCGACACTTTCGATCTGTGTAGCCTCACTTACTGAAGACTGACACTTTCGATCTGTATAGCCTCACTTACTGAAGCCTGACACTTTCGATCTGTGTAGCCTCACTTACCGTAGCCCGACACTTTCGATCTGTATAGCCTCACTTACTGAAGCCCGACACTTTCGATCTGTATAGCCTCACTTACTGAAGCCCGACACTTTCGATCTGTGTAGCCTCACTTACCGTAGCCCGACACTTTCGATCTGTGTAGCCTCACTTACTGAAGCCCGACACTTTCGATCTGTGTAGCCTCACTTACTGTAGCCCGACACTTTCGATCTGTGTAGTCTCACTTACTGAAGCCCGACACTTTCGATCTGTGTAGCCTCACTTACTGTAGCCCGACACTTTCGATCTGTGTAGTCTCACTTACTGAAGCCCGACAGTTTCGATCTGTGTAGCCTCAGTTACTGAAGCCCGATACTTTCGATCTGTGTAGCCTCACCGTAGCCCAACACTTTCGATATGTGTAGCCTCACTTACTGTACCCCGACACTGTCTATCTGTGTAGCCTCACTTACCGTAGCCCGACACTGCTGATCTGTGTAGCCTCACTTACTGTAGCCCGACACTTTCGATCTGTGTAGCCTCACTTACTGAAGCCCGACACTGCTGATCTGTGTAGCCTCACTTACTGTAGCCCGACACTTTCGATCTGTGTAGCCTCACTTACTGAAGCCCGACACTGTCGATCCGTTTAGCCTCACTTACTGTAGCCCGACACTGCCGATCTGTGTAGCCTCACTTAATGTAGCCCGACACTTTCGATCTGTGTAGCCTCACTTACTGAAGCCCGACACTGCTGATCTGTGTAGCCTCACTTACTGAAGCCCGACACTTTCGATCTGTGTAGCCTCACTTACTGAAGCCCGACACTGCCGATCTGTGTAGCCTCACTTACTGAAGCCCGACACTGCTGATCTGTGTAGCCTCACTTACTGAAGCCCGACACTGTCGATCTGTGTAGCCTCACTTACTGTAGCCCGACACTGCCGATCTGTGTAGCCTCACTTACTGAAGCCCGACACTGCCGATCTGTGTAGCCTCACTTACTGAAGCCCGACACTGTCGATCTGTGTAGCCTCACTTACTGTAGCCCGACACTGTCGATCTGTGTAGCCTCACTTACTGTAGCCCGACACTGTCGATCTGTGTAGCCTCACTTACCGTAGCCCGACACTGTCGATCTGTGTAGCCTCACTTACTGTAGCCCGACACTGTCGATCTGTGTAGCCTCACTTACCGTAACCCGACACTGTCGATCTGTGTAGCCACACTTACTGTAGCCCGACACTGTCGATCTGTGTAGCCACACTTACTGTAGCCCGACACTGTCGATCTGTGTAGCCTCACTTACCGTAGCCCGACACTGTCGATCTGTGTAGCCTCACTTACCGTAACCCGACACTGTCGATCTGTGTAGCCACACTTACTGTAGCCCGACACTGTCGATCTGTGTAGCCACATTTACTGTAGCCCGACACTGTCGATCTGTGTAGCCACACTTACTGTAACCCGACACTGTCGATCTGTGTAGCCTCACTTACTGTAGCCCGACACTGTCGATCTGTGTAGCCTCACTTACTGTAGCCCGACACTGTCGATCTGTGTAGCCTCACTTACTGTAGCCCGACACTGTCGATCTGTGTAGCTTCACTTACTGTAGCCCGACACTGTCGATCTGTGTAGCCTCACTTACTGTAGCCCGACACTGTCGATCTGTGTAGCCACACTTACTGTAGCCCGACACTGTCGATCTGTGTAGCCACACTTACTGTAGCCCGACACTGTCGATCTGTGTAGCCTCACTTACTGTAGCCCGACACTGCCGATCTGTGTAGCCTCACTTACTGAAGCCCGACACTGTCGATCTGTGTAGCCTCACTTACTGTAGCCCGACACTGCCGATCTGTGTAGCCTCACTTACTGTAGCCCGACACTGTCGATCTGTGTAGCCTCACTTACTGTAGCCCGACACTGTCGATCTGTGTAGCCTCACTTACTGAAGCCCGACACTGTCGATCTGTGTAGCCTCACTTACTGTAGCCCGACACTGCCGATCTGTGTAGCCTCACTTACTGTAGCCCGACACTGTCGATCTGTGTAGCCTCACTTACTGTAGCCCGACACTGTCGATCTGTTTAGCCTCACTTACTGAAGCCCGACACTGTCGATCTGTGTAGCCTCACTTACTGAAGCCCGACACTGCCGATCTGTGTAGCCACACTTACCGTAACCCGACGACTTCGCCAGATGTCGGCGTTAGGCACTGTCGCCCCGTGTAGCCTGGTGCGCAGTCACACTCGTAGCGGCCGTACGTATTGCGTCGACACGTGCCGCCGTTAGGGCACGTCTTGGCGCACGACGTCTGCTGCCCGAGGCGGAACATGGCCGGGCGGAATTTGACTGCCGTCGTCGTGATGTCTGCCACGCCGCGCCAGTAAACCCGCTCCTGTCGTATCCGCGACACCATCTTGGCGTTAAGGTCCGCACCTACGCGGGTTCGTTTGCGGGAGAACCACCAGCCCGTGTGGAAGTGGACGGCCTCACGGCGACAGAACGTGCTGTCGGGACTGTCCTTCGTACAGAACGGGCCCGTGTGGTTCCTCAACTCGTCCGGCAGCCGGTGGCCGTGAACTGGTGGACCGAGCTGAAGATGGAACTGTTCGGCTTCACTATCCACGTAGAAGTGTTCGTAGTTAATGTGCTTCTTCTGCGTGTGACGGCCGATCTCCACCTCAACCCGCAGTGTCGTCGTCCGACCCTTCGTCAGGCGGTGCACGTGGTCCAGGCCGAGCCAGAACGTGTCGCCTCTGCCGAAGCCGTGTTTGTATTCTGCCCACGTCCGGTAGAAATCAATGTCCGGGTCCCGTCTTTGTTGTAAGATTGTCCAACCGCCGCCATTCGTCGTGAAGTCGCACGTCAGCCAGAGCGGCACGGGCGCGAACACTTGCTGGATGGCAGGTCTCGTGACGCCCCAACACATCAACTCGGCGCAGTCGACCGGACCGCACGGCGGCAGCTCCGCCAGGGTGCGCACAAGTCGCGCCGACGCCAGCAGCCACCACACACAGCTTCTCGCGGCCATGGCGACCTTACTGTTTGATGTCGTGACGTCATGTCTGACGTCGTCAGTACTCGTGTCTATGACGCCAAGAGACGTCATACGTTTCGGTGGTATTTCCCTCGTCTATTGTTACCTGGTGGATTATTGATAGAAATGAAAGGTATTGTGTAATAGAACTATATTGGGGATGAATTTCAGCTATTGTTTAAATATGACACTATCGGAGACCAAAGACGTATGTTTCTGCCTAGAGTTTTTGTATATCACGTTAATAATATCAAGTTATCTGTGTAAGCTGATGAGAATTTGTAAATTGATGAAAATTATAATTGCTAAGTTTAACTAACATTGGCTGTTGTTCTTATTTAAACATGTTACGAACACTTACTTTCTTTTTGACACATTTCTTATTTAGGATCAATAATGTTAAGAAATTGTGTCCATTGGGTACAACACGTGCAGATGTACATATACAAAAGTCATACAATAATATTACAATGAATACAATACAGAATACAACGTTCCCTTCAGTTTATTTTAGTATTAAGACCTTCACTGCAGTACTGTGAAGCAAGTTACCCAGAAACTAACAACTATTTCTGTTAGATTGTCCATCAATTAGTGAACCAAATGTGACAGATTTGGTGCACATTGGAGTAGCAGGCGCAGCATAAAGTCAAGTTGTATTTAATAGTGTATTTTGCGTAAAAACAATTTCCTCACCAAAAATACACTTTTAATTAGTACTAACAATGACACCCCGATAGTACTAACAATAGACACCCCGATAGTACTAACACTGACACCCCGATAGTACTAACAATGACACCCCGATAGTACTAACAATGACACCCCGATAGTACTAACAATGACACCCCGATAGTACTAACAATGACACCCCGATAGTACTAACAATGACACCCCGATAGTACTAACAATGACACCCCGATAATACTAACAATAGACACCCCGATAGTAATGACTTCCTACTGACCAACAATGTAGTTATGAAGTTATACATCCCAAATCCAAACCAAAACAGCCTATTTTTTGTTTAAGTATCTAGGTTTATAATATGTGTCCATCATAAATTTGTGCGTGTCATTTTCCGTTAAAAATGTCTTTTCCAGAACACCAACATCCCAATGTCAAACACCAACATCCCAATGTCAAACACCAACATCCCAATGTCAAACACCTACATCCCAATGTCAAACACCAACATCCCAATGTCAAACACCAACATCCCAATGTCAAACACCAACATCCCAATGTCAAACACCAACATCCCAATGTCAAACACCTACATCCCAATGTCAAACAGCAACACACCAGTGGTTAGTACATAGTAATATATGATATTGCACTACCCAAGTCAGCAGGCTTCCAGATGTGTTAGTTTGTGTCATGTTTAAACATGATTCTTGCTGCAATGATATATAACAATGGTTTTACATGTGTTAAATCAATGTTCCGAAGAGGACATCTGCTTAACTCATTTGTTGTAAGACGACGTTCAATACATTTACTACTCTGTTGACATCAGTAAAACATAGCAATGTATTTAGCCTGTTGTATCAGTGTATTTAGCCTGTTGTATCAATGTATTTAGCCTGTTGTATCAATGTATTTAGCCTGTTGTATCAGTGTATTTAGCCTGTTGTATCAATGTATTTAGCCTGTTGTATCAATGTATTTAGCCTGTTGTATCAATGTATTTAGCCTGTTGCATCAGTGTATTTAGCCTGTTGCATCAATGTGTTTAGCCTGTTGTATCAATGCATTTAGCCTGTTGTATCAATGTATTTAGCCTGTTGTATCAATGTATTTAGCCTGTTGTATCAATGTGTTTAGCCTGTTGTATCAACGTGTTTAGCCTGTTGTACCAATGTATTTAACCTGTTGTATCAATGTATTTAAGCTGTTGTATCAATGTATTTAACCTGTTGTATCAATATATTTAACATTTTGTATCAATGTATTTAACATTTTGTATCAATGTATTTAACATTTTGTATCAATGTATTTAATCTGTTGTATCAACGTATTTAACTTTTTGTATCAATGTATTTAACCTGTTGTATCAATGTACTTAGCCTGTTGTATCAATGTATTTAGCCTGTTGTAAACTGGTCGGTATAGCGACACTGCACAACCATAAGTTCCAAAGTAGAAAAATTCCAAACATGTTTTTGAATTCACTTTAGTAAACAGCGTTAACAAATTAGCAGCAGAAATAACTGATAGGAAGAGTCAATACGTGAGATAAGTCTCGCGCAGGCACGCGCTCCAACACAAACGAGGGAAAACTAGCTTGATACACGATCGTAAGGTGGCGCTACCAATACATTTATGAACTGGTCGGTCAATGCTACGTCCGTTGAGTGTCGCTACGGGGTCACTTCCCTGTTCTGGGAAGGAGACATTGTGGTTGGAATGTAGTGCATTTGTTTGTTTTTTTGTAGCGTTACTGTGTGTTGGTATATAGTGGAGGATGTGTAGACAATGCTATCTCCCAAAAATATAGAAACACAATACTATGGTTACTACGGAAATTGTCTCACTAACACCGTCACACAGACATCGTCACAATAACACCGTCACACAGACATTGTCATAATAACACCGTCACACAGACATCGTCACCATAACACCGTCACACAGACATCGTCACAATAACACCGTCACACAGACATCGTCACAATAACACCGTCACACAGACATCGTCACAATAACACCGTCACACAGACATCGTCACCATAACACCGTCACACAGACATCGTCACAATAACACCTTCACACAGACATCGTCACCATAACACCGTCACACAGACATCGTCACAATAACACCGTCACACAGACATCGTCACAATAACACCGTCACACAGACATCGTCACCATAACACCGTCACACAGACATCGTCACAATAACACCGTCACACAGACATCGTCACAATAACACCGTCACACAGACATCGTCACAATAACACCGTCACACAGACATCGTCACCATAACCCCGTCACACAGACATCGTCACAATAACACCGTCACACAGACATCGTCACAATAACACCGTCACACAGACATCGTCACAATAACACCGTCACACAGACATCGTCACAATAACATCGTCACCATAACACCGTCACACAGACATCGTCACAATAACACCGTCACACAGACATCGTCACACTAACACCGTCACACAGACATCGTCACAATAACACCGTCACACAGACATCGTCACCATAACACCGTCACACAGACATCGTCACAATAACACCGTCACACAGACATCGTCACCATAACACCGTCACACAGACATCGTCACAATAACACCGTCACACAGACATCGTCACAATAACACCGTCACACAGACATCGTCACAATAACACCGCTCACAGACATCGTCACCATAACACCGTCACACAGACATCGTCACAATAACACCGTCACACAGACATCGTCACAATAACACCGTCACACAGACATCGTCACACAAACATCGTCACATTAGAAAGTGTTTGCAAGTGTCCCTGACTCCCTTTCCGCTCCCAATCTTGCTGCGCGTGCTACGTCGCCGCTGTTTGTATTTCCTCAATGGGAGCCTTGTCGACCGGCTAGGGAATCACCGATCAGACAGACTCAATGGGAGCCTTGTCGACCGGCTAGGGAATCACCGATCAGACAGACTCAATCGGTAACTGGATTTCCTATCTATTTTACGTTCAATCTATGGTTGAATCAAAACTAAATAATTCGACAACACTGTACACTGTTGACTGTCCCGTGTTAGTTGTCATGAGGCTTAATGCATCGGAAACTGTGAGTTTTAAGTGAGCACTCTCTGTGATGTCGTAAACAAATACGACGAAGCTATCTCAGTCAGACATCATACTGTAATTCAATCATACGGCAACAACTAGACCACATGTCTTGCTGGAATGGACTCCCTGCGTACGACACGTAACATTCTGTCCACTCGCAAGTGTCATCATACGTATGTCGATCTTTTAAAATTCTACCGGCGATCGGCGAATATCGGGTAACGTTGGCGTGTTATACAAACACTCACAGCGGTTCCCTATCTCACACTTACCGCACAGACAGTCGAGATCGGTGCGCTTGCAAAAACTCTGTCACACTAACACTGTCACACTAACACTGTCACACTAACACTGTCACACTAACACTGTCACACTAACACTGCCAAACATACTCGTCACTCTAACATCGTCAGACATAAACCTCACACTATAACACCGTCACACTAACATCGTCACAATAATACCGTCAAATTAGCATCGTTATAATAACAGCGTCACACAGGCATCGTCACAAAAACATCGTCACGCTAACGTCGTCACAAAAACATCGTCACACTGACATCGTCACAAAAACATCGTCACACTAACATCGTCACAAAAACATCGTCACACTAACATCGTCACACTAACATCGTCACAATAACACCGTCACACAGACATCGTCACAATAACACCGTCACACAGACATCGTCACAATAACACCGTCACACAGACATCGTCACAATAACATCGTCACAAAAACATCATCACACTAACATCGTCACAATAACATCGTCACACTAACATCGTCACAATAACACCGTCACAAAGACATCGTCACAATAACATCATCACAAAAACATCGTCACAATAACATCGTCACAAAAACATCGTCACACTAACATCGTCACAATAACATCGTCACACTAACATCGTCACAATAACACCGTCACACAGACATCGTCACAATAACACCATCACACAGACATCGTCACACTAACATCGTCACAAAAACATCGTCACAATAACATCGTCACAAAAACATCGTCACACTAACATCGTCACAATAACACCGTCACACAGACATCGTCACACTAACATCGTCACAAAAACATCGTCACACTAACATCGTCACAATAACATCGTCACAATAACACCGTCACACAGACATCGTCACAATAACACCATCACACAGACATCGTCACACTAACATCGTCACAAAAACATCGTCACACTAACATCGTCACAATAACATCGTCACACTAACATCGTCACAATAATACCGTCACACAGACATCGTCACAATAACACCATCACACAGACATCGTCCCGCCGAAATCGATTTAGCGCTACCAGAAGCGCGGCTGCCTGGCGTCAACGGCGGCTGGGGCGGCTCGTGTAATATTCATGCATTGGCCTCAGTTTGCTGTTTGTCGTCGGTTGTGACGAGCTCGGGACACTGACCTCGCGTCGTACCCGGGACACTAACATCGTGCCGTACCCGGGACACTGACCTCGCCGTCCCCGGTGTCGTCGCAAACACACGGATTTACTGCTGACCACGCCGTGGCATCAACCACATATCACGAACTACTCCAGCGTCTGATCGCCACATTGGATTACCGACGTCAGCTCTGGACATTACAGTGACCGACCGGTTATCAGTGGGCATCGTGTGGACTTTCTCAACGTCAATATTGCATTTACTCCCGGGTGAATATAGCAGCGACGCGCAGCCGTAGATATTTAATGAGACGGACAGACGGCAGTTCAAAATCTGCCGGTCAGTTGGCCTAGTGAGGTCGGTCTGTAACGCACGGCTCTCCACTCTCTCTCTCTCTCTCTCTCCCGTCTTCCACTCGCCACCGACAATGATTGTTGCTTCTGCACTAACGAGGATTGTGGTCGTCGGTGCTTGTCTGTTCGCCGTCACAGCGACGTCCACAGGTGAGTACCGTAGCTCGCCGTCACAGTGACGTGCAGAGGTAAGTAGCATTGCTCACTGTCACAGCGACGTCCAAGGGTAAGTACCGTAGCTCGCCGTCACAGTGACGTGCAGAGGTAAGTACCATTGCTCACTGTCACAGCGACGTCCAAGGTTAAGTACCATTGCTCACTGTCACAGCGACGTCCAAGGTTAAGTACCATTGCTCACTGTCACAGCGACGTCCAAGGTTAAGTACCATTGCTCACTGTCACAGCGACGTCCAAGGTTAAGTACCGCAGCCTTGCTCTAAAGCCCGCTATACACATACCGATTCTTCAGTTGCCAACATGTTGGCGACTACTTTTTCAGTTGGCAACTAAAATGTCGTCGTTATGTGTATGTTCTCCACCAACAGTTGACAACACTGTTTGTGGACATCTGGCATTTGGAAAATCGGTCAGCCGATGAATAGTTGTCGGCAGACAAACTGTTAGCGACTAAAACTCGGTATGTGTGTGGCGGGCTTAAGACGCAGCGTCGGCAACATGTAGACACGTAGAGGGGCGACGCGGGGAAACGACGCGGGGTAACGACCGGGACGACGTAGGCGAAACGTAGACAGTAAATGTCACGTATGGAACCGGCTGGTGGAGTTCTCAATGGCGTAACGTAAACAGTACATGTCACGTATGGAACCCGCTGGTGGAGGTATCCATGCCGTAACGTAGACAGTAAATGTCACGTATGGAACCCGCTGGTGGAGGTATCCATGCCGTAACGTAAACAGTAAATGTCACGTATGGAACCCGCTGGTGGAGGTATCCATGCCGTAACGTAGACAGTGACGTTACGAGCGTGACGGCAGTTACTGAATTAAGCACATGAATTATAAAGCAAAGTGATGACGTAACTAACGGCCTTTAACTGCCAATGACTGCCCCAGTGGAGATAACGGCTACTTGAATGTCAAATGGTTGTATCAATGTATATTTCTCTGTGTACGTTGCAGATCACTTGGATGTTTCATTGTGTGTGTGTGTATGTAGCGTGCGTGCGTGCGTGCGTGTATGCCTGCATGCTCCCCTCTCTCTTTTCAGTACCCAGAAATACACATCGCCACAAAACGATGTGCGAATAACTAACTGTTGGTTAAACACATTTCGAAATGTATATTGCTATAATATTTTTTATTGATCTCCAGTAACCGACAGGACATTGAACAAACAACAGGCAGTCGTGTCAAAGCAATCATCGGTATCGTTAATTGTCTCATTTAGTGCGTCTGACGTTTGAAGTTTTAAGTGACCTAAACAAACTAACCGATGAAGAGAATCATATTACTGTGTCATCCGGCCAGTTAGTTCCCCCAAACGGTTTGCGGAAACGGAAATATGAAAAAAAACGGATGAATGATGCAATTTACCATCTTTCGAGGTTGTTAGCACATACAAGCGGATTACTGGAAAAAACACGAAGTATCGAAGAACAGATGGACGAGATCACGTCAAGGTTCTTCCTTGTGACATATTGGACGAGATCACGTTAAGGTTCATCCTTGTGACATATTGGACGAGATCACGTCAATGTTGTAAGCGATCAGTGGTACAGTCTGCCACATTCGGGACATGTCAATGTTGTAAGCGATCAGTGGTACAGTCTGCCACAGTCGGGACGTGTCAATGTTGCAAGTGATCAGTGGTACAGTCTGCCACAGTCGGGACGTGTCAATGTTGCAAGTGATCAGTGGTACAGTCTGCCACAGTCGGGACGTGTCAATGTTGCAAGTGATCAGTGGTACAGTCTGCCACAGTCGGGACGTGTCAATGTTGCAAGTGATCAGTGGTACAGTCTGCCACAGTCGGGACGTGTCAATGTTGCAAGTGATCAGTGGTACAGTCTGCCACAGTCGGGACGTGTCAATGTTGCAAGTGATCAGTGGTACAGTTTGTCACAGTCTGGACATGTCAGTGGCATTATATATGCTAATCGACATTTCGTCACGACAGTCCCTTTTTGGCCATAATAGCAGAAAGCAAACAAGAACTACAGGAAGCACTGACTGAGCATGAGCCTAGAGAAGACAGACGTGATGTGGGTTGGACACCAGAGAGAGAGAGGAGTTGAACATCGGTTGGATGGTAAGGAGATCAAGCAAGAGGATGGCTTTGTGTACCTTGGAGGAATGGTTACGGAGGATGGGCATTCAGCGGCAGAAGTGCGACGTCAGACACAAGCGGGAGCGAATGCCTGGAGAAAGGTAGAGGGAGTCATGTTGGAAAGAAAAATTTCAAAAAAGCTGAAAGGGAAAGTCTTGAGAACATGTGTTACACCAGCATGCCTGTATGGTCTGGAGACAGTGGCGTTGACAGAACAACAACAACAGAAGCTGCAAGTTTGTGAGAATAACTGGGTTCGACGAATAACAAGAACAAAGAAGGTGGACAGAAGAAGGATGAACGACCTGAGGACAGAGGTTGGGATGCAATGCAGCCTAACAGGAAGATTGGCGAGAAGCCGGATGAGATGGGCAGGCCACTTGGTAGGAATGGATGCAGGCAAACTAGCAAAGAGAGCAGAGGTGGGAAAACATCAAGGACGCAGGAAAAGGGGAAGGCCACAGCTGAGATGGGAGGACTGCGGGAGGAGGGATATGAGAAGATCGGGGGAGGATGAAAGATGGAGAGAGGGGGCGGCCGATAGAAAACTATGAAAGACAATACCTTACGTGACCCTCACCCCTGTACATCAGGGAACAAGGGGGAAAAGCACACAATCCCTTTTTGGTGTCAATGCCATGTGCTATAAATTTCACATCTAATTTCTGTTTCCAAAATGACGGAAATCTTAAGTAGCGTACGGGACACAGGAAAGTAAACAGTATTAAAAAAAATATGTTGTCTTTCATTATACAAAGTAGAAATATCAGAACTAAATTATATACATAAATATTGACATAGATATATCACTGACATATATGAATACATACATTGTGCATACCTGTATTTCAAACCAAATTCCACGATGCAGCAAAACATATTCACATCGTTGGAATATCGTACGCTATTTTACATTTGTCATGTAATCATGAGCTAAGAGCACACACGAATGCACGCACGCACGCACGCACGTACGCACGCACGCACGCACGCACGCACGCCCCTCTATTAAAGCCATCCTTCTGCAAATTTGCGGTGATCTTGTAGGGGGGGGGGTTGCCTCTCGTGAGGGGGACTTATCATGGGAAAGCTTTATTTGCTGCATGGCAAAGTGGACTATGGTGAGGAGGAAGTATCTTGTGAGGAGGTGATAGGGGTCTTATACGAGCTATCACCTCTGTATATGAATATATATATATATATATATATGTATATATATATATATATATATATATATATATATATATATATATATATATGTATATATATATATATATATATATATATATATATATATATATATATATATATATATATATATATATATTGGCCTATGTCACTAGAGCAGGGGAGACCGGGGTTAGTAGTAACACAAACAGTGCGGTTCGGTTTGTTATCTAATCGAAACCTTTTGAATGGTACCGAAACCACCAACACATCCCGCTCATGTCAAATGCATTGTTCTGAAAAACGTTTATAAGGTACGATTTTACTGACAGCTAACAATGATTATTTTAGCTGTGCACAACTAGCCGTTGTTTATGTTTGTGTTTAAGCAGCCAGACATCAGCCAACCTTAACACATATGAAAGAACACGTTTACTGGCGGCGTCTACTATTGTTTGCGTGTTGTACACAAAAACTGATGCAATGTAAGAAAAACACATGCATAAATGTTGTATCGGTGGCAATTGATGTTGGCTGGAATAATAGGTATTTGTATAATGCATATCAAATACATAATTAAAAGGACGATACCGTCAGTCCCCGCACCTGCGTTCATACAACAGTAGCCCTGTATATATGTACACAGCAGTAGCCCTGTATATATGTACACAACAGTAACCCTGTATATATATGTACACAGCAGTAGCCTTAAATATATGTACACAGCAGTAGCCCTGTATATATATGTACACAGCAGTAGCCCTGTATATATGTACACAGCAGTAGCCTTAAATATATGTACACAGCAGTAGCCCTGTATATATATGTACACAGCAGTAGCTCTGTATATATGTACACAGCAGTAACCCTGTATATATGTACACAGCAGTAGCTCTGTATATATGTACACAGCAGTAGCCCTGTATATATGTACACAGCAGTAGCCCTGTATATTGTGTACACAGCAATAGCCTTAAATATATGTACACAGCTGTATGTATGTACACAGCAGTAACCCTGTATGTATGTACATAGCAGTAGCCCTGTATATATGTACACAGCAGTAGCCCTGAATGTATGTACACAACAGTAACCCTGTATGTATGTACACAGCAGTAACCCTGTATATATGTACACAGCAGTAACCCTGTATGTATGTACACAGCTGTAGCCCTGTATATATGTACACAGCAGTAGCCCTGAATGTATGTACACAGCAGTAACCCTGTATGTATGTACACAGCAGTAGCCCTGTATGTATGTACACAGCAGTAACCCTGTATGTATGTACACAGCTGTAGCCCTGTATATATGTACACAGCAGTAGCCCTGAATGTATGTACACAGCAGTAGCCCTGTATATATGTACACAGCAGTAACCCTGTATATATGTACACAGCAGTAGCCCTGTATATATGTACACAGCAGTAACCCTGTATATATGTACACAGCAGTAACCCTGTATATATGTACACAGCAGTAGCCCTGTATATTGCAAACAGCAGTAGCCCTGTATGTATGTACACAGCAGTAGCCCTGTACACAGCATGTATGCTGCATCGCACTACTGGACCTGTATGTTACATTGCACTACATATCATGTAAGTTATATTGCTCTCCGGTGGCAAAGCTCCTGGCTCAGATTCAATCCCGGCTGAGGTCTACAAGGTCTAAAGGAAGGTGGCACAGCTCTGACTGAAAAACTCCACCAACTGTTTATACTCATGTGGCAGCAAGAGAATATCCCGCAGAATTCAAAGATGCTTCAATCATACATATGTATAAACGCAGAGGGAACCGTCAGTCCTGCGAAAACCACCGAGGCATTTCACTCCTCTCCATCGCAGGCAAGATACTCGCCAAGATCCTGATCAACCGTCTCACACTGCACCTCGACCAGCGACTCCTTCCAGAGAGCCAGTGTGGATTCCGGAAAGAACGCGGGACCGTAGACATGGTGGTCGCTGCAAGGCAACTTCAAGAGAAATGTCAGTAACAAAATGCCGACCTGTTTCCACCTATGTCGATCTGACCAAGGCCTTCGACACTGTCAATCGTGAGGGCCTGTGGTGTATCATGTCCAAGTACGGCTGCCCACGGAAGTTCGTCGCCGTGGTGAAACAATTCCATGGTGGCCGCAAGCGAGGGTTCAGGACAGCGATGAGACATCTGAACCTTTCCCTGTCACAAACGGTGTGAAACAAGGACGCGCCCTAGCACCGTCACTGTTCATTCTAATGTTCTCCGCCATGTTGACGGATGCTTTTAGAGATGGTGACATTGGAATCGGCATATCAGATACCTAACGGATGGAAAGCTGTTCAACCTCAGGAGGCTTCAAGCAAAAACCAAGGTCATGACAGACATCATCAGATACTTTCTGTTTGCTGACGATTGCGCCCTAAACGCTGGGTCAGAAGCTGACATGCAACGCAGCGTCGACAAGTTCTGCTTGCAATGACTTCGGCCTTAACATCAGTATCAAAAAGACTGAAGTGATGCATCAGCCAGCTCCAATGAAACCGTACATTGAGCCCAGCGCCACAGCTAACGACCAAAGACTGAACGTGGTAAACAGATTCACATACTTAGGCAGTACGCTGTTTCAGAACGTTGTCACCGATGACGAAGTCAACACCAGGATTGCGAAAACCAGCGCAGCCTTTGGCAGATTTCACGCCAAAGTCTGGAACAGAAAAGGCATTAATCTACAGACCAATCTGAAGGTGTACAGGGCAATAGTACTCCCCACGCTGCCTTGTGCCTGTAAAACGTGGACAGTGTATCAACGTCACGCCAGGAAGCTGAATCACTTCCACACAACCAGCCTCAGAAGATTCCTCAACATCAAACGACAGGACAAGATCCCGGACACTGAGGTCCTTGCTCAAGCAGGCCTACCCAACATCCACACCATCCTGATGCAGTCTCAGTTACGATGGGCAGGCCAAGTAGCTCGCATGCCAGACCACCGCCTGCCGAAAAAGACTCTTCTCGGAGATATAAGATGGTAAGCGCTCACAAGGAGGACAAACGAAACCTTTCAAAGACAATCAACCCCAACACCTGGAACACACTGATCGTGCTGAGTGACGCTCCTCCCTCTACAAAGGACCGTGCTGAGTGACGCTCCTCCCTCTACAAAGGACCGTGCTGAGTGACGCTCCTCCCTCTACAAAGGACCGTGCTGAGTGACGCTCCTCCCTCTACAAAGGACCGTGCTGAGTGACGCTCCTCCCTCTACAAAGGACCCTGCTGAGTGACGCTCCTCCCTCTACAAAGGACCCTGCTGAGTGACGCTCCTCCCTCTACAAAGGACCCCGCTGAGTGACGCTCCTCCCTCTACAAAGGACCGTGCTGAGTGACGCTCCTCCCTCTACAAAGGACCCTGCTGAGTGACGCTCCTCCCTCTACAAAGGACCCTGCTGAGTGACGCTCATCCCTCTACAAAGGACCGTGCTGAGTGACGCTCCTCCCTCTACAAAGGACCCTGCTGAGTGACGCTCCTCCCTCTACAAAGGACCGTGCTGAGTGACGCTCCTCCCTCTACAAAGGACCATGCTGAGTGACGCTCCTCCCTCTAACAAAGGACCCTGCTGAGTGACGCTCCTCCCTCTACAAAGGACCCTGCTGAGTGACGCTCCTCCCTCTACAAAGGACCCTGCTGAGTGACGCTCCTCCCTCTACAAAGGACCCTGCTGAGTGACGCTCCTCCCTCTACAAAGGACCCTGCTGAGTGACGCTCCTCCCTCTACAAAGGACCCTGCTGAGTGACGCTCCTCCCTCTACAAAGGACCCTGCTGAGTGACGCTCCTCCCTCTACAAAGGCGCTGTAAACTATGAGGCAAACAGAATTGCTGCAACAGAACAACGGAGGCGAGCCAGAAAGTCAAGAGCCAGCGACCCCCCCGACAACACATGCGGCTGCCATCCCCTGTATTCACAACTTTAACGCACGTGGACAATTCAACACACACACAACCAGGTATAACACGAATCTGCGAAAAAGTATCAGATACACTCTGCCACATACGATCAATAATGCATCTGATGTAATAAAAAAAACTAAATCTACACTCTCAGCTTACACGGTTTTGCAACTTACGTTAAATATCATTATTTGCATATATATATATATATATATATATATATATATATATATATATATATATATATATATATATAGCTCTGTGTACACTCCGAAATGGTTACATTAGTCAATATGAATGAATATCCACTTTATCTTGTACCTCTTTGGATGAATAACCATTCAAATCACCCATAAGGACATGGTGTATAGCCTTGAATATGTCAGTCTGTCTACCGATATGCTGCTATTTGTATCCCATTATACTTGGGTGGCTCATGTGAGAGCGGCTATATGACATGTACGTTACGTTGCACTACAGATCATGTAAGTTACATTGTACTAGATGTCATGTCTGGGACATTGCACTACATGACACTACGTTACATTGCACTACAGGACCTGCCTGCTACATTGCACTACAAGGCCTGTATGTTACATTGCACTACAAGGCCTGTATGTTACATTGCTCTACAAGGCCTGCATGTTACATTGCTCTACAAGGCCTGTATGTTACATTGCACTACAAGGCCTGTATGTTACATTGCACTACAAGGCCTGTACGTTACATCGCTCTACAAGGCAAGTATGTTACATTGCTCTACATATCATTTAAGCTACACTACACTACACCACCTGTCTTGGACATTGCACTACAGGACATGTACGTTACACTGCACTATATACCATGTATTGGAACATTGCACTACGTGCCATGTATGGTATATTGCACAACATATCATGTAAGTTACTTTGCACTAAATTACATGTACGTTACATTGCACTACAGGACATGTATGCTATATTGCACTACATATCATGTAAGCTGCATTGCACTAGAGAACATGTGCGTAACATTGCACTTCAGAACATGTATTCCTATATTAAGTGACTCCATGCATTTACAAACTGACGCTGAACTATGCGCAGACTAAATGTCACCGGACTACAACAATATCCCCCGACTAAACGTTTGTCGTAATGAGACGCGGCTGTTGTAAAAACAAAAAAACGACGCCGTTAAGTGATCCGTCGACGCCACTTCGTTTGATCGCAGTCATCCGATGACGCCGCGTCAGTGTCAGACCGCCTCTGTGATGCTCGACACGCTGAGTTGCGTTGTCGTGACAACGTCGCTGACACGTGACCAGCGACGGCCCGAGGACCGATTCAATTATTGTCTTGATTCGGTGTTTTCTCCTACGAAATGTGTTCCAATGCCAGGCGACAATTAATGGTGTAGTATTAATGCATAAGACTTATTGACCAGCCCGGCGACAATCAATCAGGAGCGAATTGCGCCAAGGAACGATCAATGTCAGTCCTAATGCACTAACTAAATGGCTCTACAGACTAACCGTGCTAGTACATCTTCCACAGTGCATACAGTCATAGACAGCGCAACATCGATCTTTGCATGTACACACACTGGCGCGTCATGTACACATACTGGCGCGTCACGTACACGTACTGGCGCGTCATGTACACATACTGGCGCGTCATGATCATGTAACTAATATCTTGAGCTAATGATATGAGAATAGATAGTAGGCACTACAACCAAGAGTACGTGCACTCACTAGTACGTACACCTACTAGTACGTGCACCCACTAGTACGTGCACTCACTAGTATGTACACTCACTAGTACGTACATCTATCATAGTACGTAATAATATGCATTTTCATACATTATATTCAGAGTAAATCCCTGTTCAGGAGTCTTTACATTCGACTATAAAACACAGAAAAGTTACTATGATTTAGCTAAAAAAAAACCGAATTAGACAAAATAATATATATATATATATATATATATATATATATATATATATATATATATATATATATATATATATATATATATATATATATATATATATATATGTATGTATGTATATGTATAATGTATAATATATATATATATATATATATATATATATATATATATATATATATATATATATATATATATATATATATATATATATATTATCTTAGGCATCCGTTTTACTCCTTTTATCGTATCGCTTCTTTTAATTTTAATTATTCTAGTAATTTGAATGTAGCTATTGACAGTTTTTATACAGTTAAACTACCAATGGTGTATATATATATATATACATGCATGTATATATATATACATATATATATATATATATATATATATATATATATATATATATATATATATATATATATATATATATATATATATATATATATATATATATATATATATATATATACATATATATATATATATATATATATATATATATATATATATATATATATATATATATATATATATATATATATATATATATATATATATATATATATACCATTGGTAGTTTAAGTATTTAAAATTGTCAATAGCTACATTCAAATTACTAGAATAGTTAAAATTAAAAGAAGCGATACGATAAAAGGAGTAAAATGGATGCGTAAGATAAAAATAGATATTAAACGAAAGCTTAAACCAGTTTCCCTTAAGATGTGTTTGATAAGTGTTCATGCACTCAAGATTTGTTTGATAAGTGTTCATGCACTCAAGATGTGTTTGATAAGTGTTCATGCACTCAAGATGTGTTTGATAAGTGTTCATGCACTCAAGGTGTGCGTGAGGCGAGGTAGACCGGCGTCCTGTCGTGAAGGACGCGGAATACAAGAACAAGTTTCTTGTACTTGAGGCATCACTTCATCGTTCACCAGTGCAGACGTGTGTGTGCTGCCGTCAGGCTTTGTTAACCCCGCTGCTTTACTCGCAGAACGACTCTTGCTGCCGAGCGCTGGACCATGTCCAGCCAGTGCATCAGACGGTCAGTGATGCCGGACAGGATCGCGTTTCCGTAGTCGAGACGCGACGTCACGAGCGAGTGCATCAGACTCTTGGAAGCAGCAATTGTCAGGCTCGCGTGTATCTTGACGATGCGGAAGAAGTTAGAGTATGCGCCACGACTTGAGCCGACATGTCTAAACCGTTGTCCAGAACAACACCGATGTGGTACGGTGGGCCAGCTTCAGTGGTCCGATGTGGTACGGTGGGCCAGCTTCAGTGGTCCGATGTGGTACGGTGGGCCAACTTCAGTGGTCCGATGTGGTACGGTGGGCCAGCTTCAGTGGTGCGATGTGGTACGGTGGGCCAGCTTCAGTGGTCCGATGTGGTACGGTGGGCCAGCTTCAGTTGTCCGATGTCGTACGGTGGGCCAGCTTCAGTGGTCCCATGGACCTACACTCATCACTCACTTCTGGCATTTCACGTGTTATGTCAATAAACGTTTGAGTTTTTCACTAATGTAGCGTGAATGGCGCCCGTGAACGGTGAATGCCAGCAGTGAGTGGACATTTTAAATGACGCCTCCACTGCGTCTATGCAGCAGTGTCTATCGATTTGTCATTAACCGCGCCTTGGCTGTCCGTATTGCGGAATGGGACCGCGGCGTTGATTCGGGGAGCAGGCCCGAACAGACGACGCCCGGACGGACGCCCGCCTTGTTGGCGGCGATCGATGACCGTCGGGATTGAGTCAGTTAATCAGAAGGTTCATGTCGAGACTGTGTAACTACGTTACTCTGGCTACGTCCAGGGCAAGTCCAGCAACATGACTCATTATTTATATTCTGGTGTGAACCCTTTATGTAATACTATCAAATACAGCTCACTAAACACGTCGTTGTAATGAAGGGTTACTCTTCAGCTCACTAAACACGTCGTTGTAATGAAGGGTTACTCTTCAGCTCACTAAACACGTCGTTGTAATGAAGGGTTACTCTTCAGCTCACTAAACACGTCGTTGTAATGAAGGGTTACTCTTCAGCTCACTAAACACGTCGTTGTAATGAAGGGTTACTCTTCAGCTCACTAAACACGTCGTTGTAATGAATGGTTACTCTTCAGCTCACTAAACACGTCGTTGTAATGAAGGGTTACTCTTCAGCTCACTAAACACGTCGTTGTAATGAAGGGTTACTCTTCAGCTCACTAAACACGTCGTTGTAATGAAGGGTTACTCTTCAGCTCACTAAACACGTCGTTGTAATGAGGTTACTCTTCAGGGAATCCTCAAAATAAATATACGTTATTATACACACATTCACAAACGTATACATGCATACACGGCATGCCCACTCAAGCAGACATTCACGTACGCATACAAACATTGTATTGACAAATTCTACTAGTTTTGTTAATTTTTTAGTATGTTAAAGATTTATACATAATTGTACAGTTCATTCTTCTTTTACTTCTTCGATAGTTGTGTGTTTTCGCCAGTGGAGCCTTCTTATCGGACGCATTTGTTCTGAGAGTTGATTAGTTTATTTTCGATTACTCGTGCTCACCTCCAGCTTTCCAATCTATACATCAGCCCTGAGATAACATTTGAGTTAACATCTTCATTTTTATTGACAATCTCATTATTTTTTATTTACATATGGTGTTCAATTTTGTTGAAGGAAGCTAACGCTTTGGCCATTCAGTTTCTCCTCTCAGTCTCAAGGTCACCATTGCTTGTCATAATACTCACCAACTGTCTATATATATATTAAGTCTCCAAAATTGATCACAGTGTCAGATGTTTGTGTTTCAATTGTTTTTGTCACACAAATCTTCAGGCCTGTTTGGACAGATTGTCCGCTTTTCATTGCAATTCCTCGTGAATGGTAAGTACTCTTTAGTGCCAGAATCTCCTCATGTATGGTAGGTAATCTTTAGTGCCAGGATCACCTTATATATGGTACATTTTAGTGCCAGGGTCTCTTCATGTATGGTAGGTACTTATAACTTATAGCTAGGATCTCCTCAAGTACTCAAGTATGGCAGGTACCCTTTAGTGCCAGGATCTCGTCATATATGGTTATCTTTAGTGCCAGGATCTGCTCATGTATAGTAGGTACTTCTTAGTGCCAGTATCTCCGAATATATGTTACCCCTTAGTGCTAGGATCTCCTCATGAATAGTGCCAGGATATCCTCATGTATGTCATTAGCCGAGCCATACATTCATGTATGTTAGGTACTCTTTAGTTCCAGGATTTTCTCATGTATGGTACTATTTTGTGTCAGGATCTCCACATGGATGATAGGTACGCTTTAGTGCCTGGATCTCATCATGTATGGTACTCTTTAGTGCCAGGATTTCCTCATGTATGGTAGGTACTCTTTTGTGTCAGGATCTCCTTGTGTATGGTAGGTACTCTTTAGTGTCAGGATCTCCTAATGTATGGTACTCTTTAGTGCCAGGATCTCCTCGTGCATGGTACTCTTTAGTGCCAGAATCACTTCGTGTATGGTACTCTTTAGTGGCAGGATCTCCTCATACATAGTAGGTACTCTTTAATGCCATGATCTCCTCATGCAAGTTAGGTACTCTTTAGTGCCAGTATCTCCTAATGTATGGTACTCTTTAGTGCCAGAATCACCTCGTGTATGGTACTCTTTAGAGCCAGGATCTCCTCATGTATGGTAGGTACTCTTTAGTGCCAGGATCTCATCGTGTATGGTATGTATTCTTTAGTGCCATGATCTCCTCATGTATGGTAAATACTCTTTAGTACCAGGATCTCCTAATGTATGGTACTCTTTAGTGCCAGGATCTCCTCGTGCATGGTACTCTTTAGTGCCAGAATCACTTCGTGTATGGTACTCTTTAGTTGCAGGATCTCCTCATACATAGTAGGTACTATTTAATGCCATGATCTCCTCATGCAAGTTAGGTACTCTTTAGTGCCAGGATCTCCTAATGTATGGTACTCTTTAGTGCCAGAATCACCTCGTGTATGGTACTCTTTAGTGCCAGGATCTCCTCATGTATGGTAGGTACTTTTTAGTGCCAGGATCTCCTCGTGTATGGTATGTATTCTTTAGTGCCATGATCTCCTCATGTATGGTAAATATTCTTTAGTGCCAGGATCACCTCATATATGGTACTCTTTAGTACCAGAATCTCCTAATATATGGTACCCTTTAGTGCCAGGATCTCCTCGTGCATGGTACTCTTTAGTGCCAGAATCATATCGTGTATGGTACTCTTTAGTGGCAGAATTTCCTCATGTTTGGTACTCTTTAGTGCCAGGTCGTCTACACTGTCCAAGTCCTTTAGGTCTTTTATGACAACACATGATAGTCCAGACGATATTTCCAATGTGCACTTTCTCTTTGTCCAACCTGTCTATTCCAAAAAGAATGCACCCCCCGGTGTAAAAACTAAACCACGGTCAGTCTGTTGTATTGGAACTGTGCATTTGTAGTCATTGTAAAAAGCTTTGATGACGTTGATGATCTCTCCTGGTAACCCATATTTATGACGTTGATGAACTTTTCTGGTAACCCATATTGATGCAGTGTATTCCATAAAGTGGGCATGTGGAAACTATCAAAGTCCACAAAATTGACAAGTAGAAATGTTTGTCACTCAAGGGTTTCCAAGATAATGATGAAGGAAAATGAGGGAACTGCGGGCGGAAGAGAAAATAACTATAATAGTTTTATGGACTGTATCAAGTATTATCGACAGGATGCAGCACCGCGCACCGCCGCGACACAGGATACGACGTGCTCGTGCTGCCACAGAATAATGTTTTCTAGCAAATAATTACACATTATTACAAAAGTTATTAAATTTATGGCAGGGGTGATAGGGAGAACAGGGACGTGATCACTGCAATATGACTGTAGACGGACTACACAGAGAGAACAGTGACGTGATCACTGCAATATGACTGTAGACGGACTACACAGAGAGAACAGTGACGTGATCACTGCAGTATGACTGTAGACGGACTACACAGAGAGAACAGTGACGTGATCAGTGCAATATGACTGTAGACGGACTACACAGAGAGAACAGTGACGTGATCACTGCAATATGACTGTAGACGGACTACACAGAGAGAACAGTGACGTGATCACTGCAATATGACTGTAGACGGACTACACAGAGAGAACAGTGACGTGATCACTGCAGTATGACTGTAGACGGACTACACAGAGAGAACAGTGACGTGATCAGTGCAGTATGACTGTAGACGGACTACACAGAGAGAACAGGGACGTGATCACTGCAGTATGACTGTAGACGGACTACACAGAGAGAACAGTGACGTGATCACTGCAGTATGACTGTAGACGGACTACACAGAGAGAACAGTGACGTGATCACTGCAGTATGACTGTAGACGGACTACACAGAGAGAACAGTGACGTGATCACTGCAATATGACTGTAGACGGACTACACAGAGAGAACAGTGACGTGATCACTGCAGTATGACTGTAGACGGACTACACAGAGAGAACAGTGACGTGATCAGTGCAATATGACTGTAGACGGACTACACAGAGAGAACAGTGACGTGATCACTGCAATATGACTGTAGACGGACTACACAGAGAGAACAGTGACGTGATCACTGCAATATGACTGTAGACGGACTACACAGAGAGAACAGTGACGTGATCACTGCAATATGACTGTAGACGGACTACACAGAGAGAACAGTGACGTGATCAGTGCAATATGACTGTAGACGGACTACACAGAGAGAACAGTGACGTGATCAGTGCAGTATGACTGTAGACGGACTACACAGAGAGAACAGGGACGTGATCACTGCAGTATGACTGTAGACGGACTACACAGAGAGAACAGTGACGTGATCACTGCAGTATGACTGTAGACGGACTACACAGAGAGAACAGTGACGTGATCAGTGCAATATGACTGTAGACGGACTACACAGAGAGAACAGTGACGTGATCACTGCAATATGACTGTAGACGGACTACACAGAGAGAACAGTGACGTGATCACTGCAATATGACTGTAGACGGACTACACAGAGAGAACAGTGACGTGATCACTGCAGTATGACTGTAGACGGACTACACAGAGAGAACAGTGACGTGATCAGTGCAGTATGACTGTAGACGGACTACACAGAGAGAACAGGGACGTGATCACTGCAGTATGACTGTAGACGGACTACACAGAGAGAACAGTGACGTGATCACTGCAGTATGACTGTAGACGGACTACACAGAGAGAACAGTGACGTGATCACTGCAGTATGACTGTAGACGGACTACACAGAGAGAACAGTGACGTGATCACTGCAATATGACTGTAGACGGACTACACAGAGAGAACAGTGACGTGATCACTGCAATATGACTGTAGACGGACTACACAGAGAGAACAGTGACGTGATCAGTGCAATATGACTGTAGACGGACTACACAGAGAGAACAGTGACGTGATCAGTGCAATATGACTGTAGACGGACTACACAGAGAGAACAGTGACGTGATCACTGCAATATGACTGTAGACGGACTACACAGAGAGAACAGTGACGTGATCACTGCAATATGACTGTAGACGGACTACACAGAGAGAACAGTGACGTGATCACTGCAATATGACTGTAGACGGACTACACAGAGAGAACAGTGACGTGATCACTGCAATATGACTGTAGACGGACTACACAGAGAGAACAGTGACGTGATCACTGCAATATGACTGTAGACGGACTACACAGAGAGAACAGTGACGTGATCACTGCAATATGACTGTAGACGGACTACACAGAGAGAACAGTGACGTGATCACTGCAATATGACTGTAGACGGACTACACAGAGAGAACAGTGACGTGATCACTGCAATATGACTGTAGACGGACTACACAGAGAGAACAGTGACGTGATCACTGCAAGATGACTGTAGACGGACTACACAGAGAGAACAGTGACGTGATCACTGCAATATGACTGTAGACGGACTACACAGAGAGAACAGTGACGTGATCACTGCAAGATGACTGTAGACGGACTACACAGAGAGAACAGTGACGTGATCACTGCAATATGACTGTAGACGGACTACACAGAGAGAACAGTGACGTGATCACTGCAATATGACTGTAGACGGACTACACAGAGAGAACAGTGACGTGATCACTGCAATATGACTGTAGACAGACTACACAGAGAGAACAGTGACGTGATCACTGCAATATGACTGTAGACGGACTACACAGAGAGAACATTGACGTGATCAGTGCATGCTGTGTGTCTGACAAGGCGAGTTCACACCCAAGATCTCTAAACGACTTACAATTTACAATGTACGTTCTCCACAATCGAGGCCGCCGGCCCCCATTTAATACACTACCTATTTAATACACTACCTATTCTCCAATCACTCTGCCCATATACAACACTTGCACATGCGGCATGTTCCCAGGTGGATGAATCTCTAGCAACCATTGTTCGCTGCCGGACTATCAACTACATGCCATCAGCTATATAATGTTAACTATCAACTACATGCCATCAGCTATATAATGTTAACTATCAACTACATGCCATCAGCTATATAATGTTAACTATCAACTACATGCCATCAGCTATATAATGTTAACTATCAACTATATGCCATCAGCTATATAATGTTAACTAAATTAATTTTAATGTTAACTAAGTTAATTTATTTGGCTTCCATGAATATGTTTGGCTAGGTCGGGTGGTCGTCGTTCTGTGTGCAACAATAACGAAATTATAGAATCGAACTGTAGCAGTTGTGGAACATTATGTTAACAACTTATGTTGTCGATAACATGAAATAATGAAAGAAAGCATAAACTCTGTAACTGACGTCATTCTCGCTGATGCTCGTATACGACAAGTCCCCCGTCTGTCTGTAGCATACAGCAAGTCCTCAGTATGTCTGTACTATATGACAAGTCATCCGTATGTCTGTGGCATATGGCAATTCCTCAGTGTCTGTGGCATATGGCAAGTCCCCCTATGTGTGTAACATGCGACACGAATGAACAGGTCTGCCAGAAGAGGAGTAAACGTTTTTCAGCTGTCCTAAAGAGTGGATGCGGCGCTACATAAGAACTTTACCTTCCACTTCTACCTGTAAATCGTTAGGTTCTACACTTAGTACAAACTGCCCACCAGTGGCGCTAATCCCCATATCACCCTATCACCCTATCACCCTATCACCCTATCACCCCGCCACAACTTACATTTCATGTGCAGATTTTGCGCATTTTATTTCATTTGGTAAACTCCTATTTTTCTTCAAAAACGACCTCTCATTTTCAGTTGCATATAATTGTAGATAATATTTGCATTAAAATGTGCATAGGAACGAAATAACGTTCGTTTTTGTTTGAAGTTATGTTACGTATATTCAAATGCAAAGTTGCAATGACGTAATACTTCGTAAACAATTATTTGCCCAGCCTTCCAACCGTTTATGCCACTCCGTAAATATCTGTTTTGAATTTCTAATCAAGTTGTGGCAGTGGTGATATGGTGAGTGGCGCCACTGTCGGGAAGTGGTGATATGGTGAGTGGCGCCACTGTCGGGAAGTGGTGATATGGTGAGTGGCGCCACTGTCGGGAAGTGGTGATATGGTGAGTGGCGCCACTGTCGGGAAGTGGTGATATGGTGAGTGGCGCCACTGTCGGGAAGTGGTGATATGGTGAGTGGCGCCACTGTCGGGAAGTGGTGATATGGTGAGTGGCGCCACTGTCGGGAAGTGCAATGACATGTTTCTGTCTCCAGGAGCGGCGCTGACGATCTCTTCACAGGGCAAGAGATTGTACCTTGGCGAGGGCAACAACGTGACCCTGGCGTGCAGCGTGCGCGGGGCCGGGTTCAGCGCCTTCTACAACCCAATCATCTGGTACAAGCAGCAGCCGGGCGGCCGCCTCATGCAGGTCAACACGGGCGCCGTCATCAACGACCCCTTCGCCGACACGGGGCGCTTTGACGTCACACCGGGAGACGATCACCACAAAAGCGTCCCGGAAGTACACATGCCACTCCGCCTGACTGGTCAGTAATACGCACGTCACTCCGCCTGACTGGCCAGTAGTACACATACCACGCCGCCTGACTTGTCAGGAGTATACATGCTACCCCGCCTGAATGATTGGTAGCTCAACCGCCACTCCGACTAACTGGTCAATAGTACGAATGCCACTCCGACTTACCAGTCTGTAGTACACATGCCACTCTGACTTACTAGTAAGTAGTACAAAAATCACTCCGCCTGACTGGTCAGTAATACACATGCCATTTCCAATGATTGGTCTGTAGTACTCCGATTGACCAGTCTGTGGTACATATGCCACTTTGACTGAATGATCAGTAGTACACATGCCACTGTGCCTGACTGGGTAGTATTACAAATGCCACTCCGACTTACCAATATGTAGTACACATGCCACTCTGACTTACTAGTAAGTAGTACAAAAATCACTCCGCCTGACTGGTCAGTAATACACATGCCATTTCGAATGATTGGACTGTAGTACTCCGATTGACCAGTCTGTGGTACACATGCCATTCTGACTGGTCAGTAGTACAAATTATACTCCGCCTGATTGGTCAATAGTACACATGCCATTCCGAATGACTGGTCAGTAGTACAAATGCTACTCCGCCTGACTGGTCAATAGTACACATGCCATTCCGAATGACTGGTCAGTAGTACAAATGCCACTCCGCCAAATGCCACCAGTCTGTGGTACACATGCCATTCTGACTGGTCAGTAGTACAAATTATACTCCGCCTGATTGGTCAATAGTACACATGCCATTCCGAATGACTGGTCAGTAGTACAAATGTTACTCCGCCTGATTGGTCAGTAGCACAAATTCCACGCCGATTGACCAGTCTCTAATACACATACCACACTGACAAACTGAAACTGGTCAGTAGTACAAATGCCACTCCGATTGACTGGTCAGTTGTCCAAAAAGTCAGTGACTGTCACATCCTCCAGACGGGACGACTTGGTAGCTCGTCAGTGACTGTCACATCCTCCAGACGGGACGACTAGGTAGCTCGTCAGTGACTGTCACATCCTCCAGACGGGACGACTCGGTAGCTCGTCAGTGACTGTCACATCCTCCAGACGGGACGACTCGGTAGCTCGTCAGTGACTGTCACATCCTCCAGATGGGACGACTTGGTAGCTCGTCAGTGACTGTCACATCCTCCAGACGGGACGACTTGGTAGCTCGTCAGTGACTGTCACATCCTCCAGACGGGACGACTTGGTAGCTCGTCAGTGACTGTCACATCCTCCAGATGGGACGACTTGGTAGCTCGTCAGTGACTGTCACATCCTCCAGACGGGACGACTTGGTAGCTCGTCAGTGACTGTCACATCCTCCAGACGGGACGACTTGGTAGCTCGTCAGTGACTGTCACATCCTCCAGACGGGACGACTTGGTAGCTCGTCAGTGACTGTCACATCCTCTAGACGGGACGACTCGGTAGCTCGTCAGTGACTGTCACATCCTCCAGACGTGATCACTTGGTAGCTCGTCAGTGACTGTCACATTCTCCAGACAGGACGACTTGGTAGCTCGTCAGTGACTGTCACATCTTCCAGACAGGATGACTTGGTAGCTTGTCAGTGACTGTCACATCCTCCAGACGGGACGACTCGGTAGCTCGTCAGTGACTGTCACGATAACAATAGTTACAATATTTCAAGAAACACAACATCACCACAGCAATATACATCTATGCCTTGTACTTGGTGCTGCCAGTCAGTATCTTGGTGGCTTACTGGAATCCAACTTTCGAAATTGTGACATAATACTAACAGTTAAAGTAGTATCTACCAACGGTTTAAATAACTTTTAACTAAGTAACTACTACAGGTCATTCGATTATTCGTAAAAAGCGTTATAGTGGGGTGAATTTCGAAAAAAGTGTTACATCTCCTTCCTGGGGTCAGATATGAACTCCTTCCTGGGGTCGTAGATGAACTCCTTCCTGGGGTCAGATATGAACTCCTTCCTGGGGTCGTAGATGAACTCCTTCCTGGGGTCATATATGAACTCCTTCCTGGGGTCGTAGATGAACTCCTTCCTGAGGTCATATATGAACTCGTGAAAGTTTGGCGCCCGAGATGCTAAGCGTCGATTAATGTAAGATTACAACATTTTAGAATATGTCAATGATTACAATAGCGCACGTATCAAGAATAGCCACGATAGTGCACGTATCAGTAATAGCCATACTATTGCACGTATCAGTAATAGCCACGATAGTGTACGTATCAGGAATAGCCGTGATAGGGTATGTATCAGGAATAGCCATGATAGTATACGTATCAGGAATAGCTGTGATATTGTACCTATCAGGAATATATGTGATAGTGCACATATCAGGAATAGCCACGGTAATGTACGTATCAGGAATATCCATGATAGTGTACGTATCAGGAATAGCCGTGAAAGTGTACGTATCAGGAATAGCCATGATAGAGTATGTATCAGAAATAGCCATAACAGTACACGTATCAGTAATAGCCGTGATAGCATACGTATCAGGAATAGCCGTGATAGTGTACGTATCAACAATAGCCGTGATAGTGTACGTATGAGGAATAGCCGTGATAGTGTACGTATCAGGAATAGCCGTGATAGTGTACGTATCAGGAATAGCCATGATTGTGTACGTATCAGAAATAGCCATAATAGTGCACGTATCAGTAATAGCCGAGATAGTGCATGCATCAGTAACAACCATGGCTGTAGTAATATTATGGTAACCGTGGGATCGGCAGTGAGTATGATAATGCTAGTGTAAACCATGATTCTGACAACGTTTGTGTATGCTAATAACGATACTAATAATCACAGACAGTATGCATATACTCCAACTATCGACATGCTGAAATAATGTATTTATGATACAGGCATCACGCTAAACGACAACGGCACCTATCAATGCGAACTGAGAGACAAACAAACCATACGAGACAGTGTCACGTACACGCTGATTATACCGAGTAAGTCGTTGGTTACGGATACGTGACAGTGTCACGTACACACTAATCATACAGAGTAAGTTGTTCGTTAGGGATACGTGACAGTGTCACGTACACGCTGATTATACCGAGTAAGTCGGTATAAGATTGCGTGCACTTATATGCATCAACCCTCATTAGTAAGACTGTATGCGCCGACCCGATCACTCAGATCAGTTGAACAAAGTTTCTTGACTCTCCCACGACACCACCGTGAGAGGTGGGGTCGCCGCTCCTTCTTCGAGGCTGGGTCGACACTGGTCGCCGCTCCTTCGTGGCTGGGTCGACACTGGTCGCCGCTCCTTCTTCGAGGCTGGGTCGACGCTGCGTAATGACTCGTCTGCTGTAGTCAGAGAAACGACCACCGTTACTGCTTTCAAGCTGTTTTTAAAGCCACATCTTTTTTTCGGGCGGTCTATGTAACATTGCTCCAGACAGCACCTAGACATTATCATTTATTTCTTACACATTTAGAAGATATTTAGAAATTATTTAGAAGTTATTTAAAAGTTATTTTGATGTTATTTTAAAGCTACTTTGCTTATGTTAGCTTTATTAACGCATTTAAGTATTTTCTACCCAGATACACGCATCACGTAGAGACAACTTGTGCCGCCGCAGAAATGTCTTTTGGGAGCTTCTCGCTCTCCTCGGCCAGCGAGAAAACCATTTCTAATTTACAACGAGCTCGTCGCGTTTTACGCGTATCGGGCGCTGTATTCTGTGATATGTGAATACAATGTGTACATTTTGTACGTCTTGCGCGTGTTTTGCGTGCTGTACGTTTGTGTGTGTTTTACGTGGTGTGCGTGTTGTACGTGTGTTACGTGTTGTACGTTTTGTGCACCACAGGATATGTTGAATACACGTCATTATTACGGTATCAATCACATAGATGTTGTTAATGTGTATTTATTTTGAAGGCGCCATTGATTCACTGACATTGGCGAGCAACTATTCGACAGTGGGCGATAATGAGAGTAAACGCCTGTTCGAGTTCGAAGAGGGAGAAAACACGTACATCGCCTGTCACAGCCGGGGCGGGAACCCGACTCCAACGCTACGCATATTCAGGTGGTTCTACATAGCAGTTGCTACTAGATGGCCTTACCATTTCACTACACAGAAACGTTTTTGTAGCTTAGCATTCTCGCTAGGTCGTAGTCGTAGTCGCTAGGTCGTAGTACATCCTTGCCAGCCAGGGGTCGTACTTGTACATCCTTGCCAGCCAGGGGTCGTAGTTGTACATACTTGCTAGCCAAGGGTCGTAGTTGTACATCCTTGCCAGCCAGGGGTCGTAGTTGTACATACTTGCCAGCCAGGGGTCGTAGTTGTACAACCTTGCCAGCCAGGAGTCGTAGTTGTACAATCTTGCCAGCCAGGGGTCGCAGTTGTACATCCTTGCCAGCCAGGGGTCGTAGTTGTACAACCTTGACAACCAGGGGTCGTAGTTGTACAACCTTGACAGCCAGGGTTCGTAGTTGTACAACCTTGCCAGCCAGGGGTCGTAGTTGTACAATCTTGCCAGCCAGGGGTCGTAGTTGTACATACTTGCCAGCCAGGCGTCGTAGTTGTACAACCTTGCCAGCCAGGGGTCGTAGTTGTACAATCTTGCCAGCCAGGGGTCGTAGTTGTACACCCTTGCCAGCCAGGGGTCGTTGTTGTACATCCTTGCCAGCCAGGGGTCGTAGTTGTACATCCTTGCCAGTCAGGGGTCGTTGTTGTACATCCTTGCCAGCCAGGGGTCGTTGTTGTACATCCTTGTCAGCCAGGGCTCGTTGTTGTACATCCTTGCCAGCCAGGGCTCGTTGTTGTACATCCTTGCCAGCCAGGGGTCGTTGTTGTACATCCTTGCCAGCCAGGGGTCGTTGTTGTACATCCTTGCCAGCCAGGGGTCGTAGTTGTACATCCTTGCCAGCCAGGGGTCGTAGTTGTACAACCTTGACAGCCAGGGGTCGTAGTTGTACAACCTTGACATCCAGGGGTCGTAGTTGTACAACCTTGACAGCCAGGGGTCGTAGTTGTACAACCTTGACAGCCAGGGGTCGTAGTTGTGCAACCTTGCCAGCCAGGGGTCGTAGTTGTACAACCTTGCCAGCCAGGGGTCGTAGTTGTACAAACTTGCCAGCCAGGGGTCGTAGTTGTACACCCTTGCCAGCCAGGGGTCGTAGTTATACAACCTTGACAGCCAGGGGTCGTAGTTGTACAACCTTGACAACCAGGGGTCGTAGTTGTACAACCTTGACAGCCAGGGGTCGTAGTTGTACACCCTTGCCAGCCAGGGGTCGTAGTTATACAACCTTGACAGCCAGGGGTCGTAGTTTTACAACCTTGCCAGCCAGGGGTCGTAGTTATACAACCTTGCCAGCCAGGGGTCGTAGTTATACAACCTTGACAGCCAGGGGTCGTAGTTGTACAACCTTGCCAGCCAGGGGTCGTAGTTATACAACCTAGCCAACCAGGGGTCGTAGTTATACAACCTTGACAGCCAGGGGTCGTAGTTGTACAACCTTGACAGCCAGGGGTCGTAGTTTTACAACCTTGCCAACCAGGGGTCGTAGTTATACATACATGCCAGACAGGGGTCGTATTTGGACATCCTTGCCAGTCAGGGGTCGTAGTTGTACATACTTGCCCGCCAGGGGTCGTAGTTGTACATACTTGCCAGCCAGGGGTCGTAGTTGTACATACTTGCCCGCCAGGGGTCGTAGTTGTACATACTTGCCAGCCAGGGGTCGTAGTTGTACATACTTGCCCGCCAGGGGTCGTAGTTGTACATACTTGCCAGCCAGGGGTCGTAGTTGTACATACTTGCCCGCCAGGGGTCGTAGTTGTACATACTTGCCCGCCAGGGGTCGTAGTTGTACATACTTGCCCGCCAGGGGTAGTATGTTGAATAATGTGTACTTCGTCCCACTTACTGTCTTGGTTGACGCGTTTCTGGGAAACAGACGCGCCCGCGGCCAACTTCAAAGAGCATACCTAGGAAATATCTACCATTACCGTCCAACCAATGACGACTTGTCCACAACCAATTAAAGTTAAATTCCCGTCAGCCTCAGAACTTCGAGCTCGTAATCTCACTGGTTAATACAGCAACTGAAAAATCGGCGTTTTGACAGGTCAACTCCGTCAGAGGCACTGTCGTACTCAGCAGGCCCTGGCGGGGAGGGTCAATCTATCAGAGGTACTGTCGTACTCAGCAGACCCTGGCGGCGAGGGTCAATCTATCAGAGGTACTGTCGTACTCGGCAGGCCCTGGCGGCGAGGGTCAATCTATCAGAGGTACTGTCGTACTCAGCAGACCCTGGCGGCGAGGGTCAATCTATCAGAGGTACTGTCGTACTCAGCAGACCCTGGCGGCGAGGGTCAATCTATCAGAGGTACTGTCGTACTCGGCAGGCCCTGGCGGCGAGGGTCAATCTGTCAGAGGCACTGTCGTACTCGACAGGCCCTGGCGGCGAGGATCAATCTGTCAGAGGCACTGTCGTACTCGGCAGGCCCTGGCGGCGAGGGTCAATATGTCAGAGGCACTGTCGTACTCGGCAGGCCCTGGCGGCGAGGGTCAATCTGTCAGAGGTACTGTCGTACTCGGCAGGCCCTGGCTGCGAGGGTCAATATGTCAGAGGCACTGTCGTACTCGGCAGGCCCTGGCAGCGAGGGTCAATCTGTCAGAGGTACTGTCGTACTCGGCAGGCCCTGGCGGCGAGGGTCAATCTGTCAGAGGCACTGTCGTACTCGACAGGCCCTGGCGGCGAGGGTCAATCTGTCAGAGGTACTGTCGTACTCGGCAGGCCCTAGCGGCGAGGGTCAATCTGTCAGAGGCACTGTCGTACTCGACAGGCCCTGGCGGCGAGGGTCAATCTGTCAGAGGTACTGTCGTACTCGGCAGGCCCTGGCGGCGAGGGTCAATCTGTCAGAGGTACTGTCGTACTCGGCAGGCCCTGGCGGCGAGGATTTAGCTTAGGAAAGAAAACGACCACAGCTGACGGACCGTCAGCAGTAGACCATGTACTCGTATGGCTATGTAGCTATGTAGCTATGTAGCTCGGTGTTTGCTGCTTTCTCCGTAATGTCAGTGCCCTTTTATTTGTTACTAGGTTAGCATCAACGTTCATTTGTAACAAGGTTAGCATCAATGCTCATTCGAATGATACAAGGTCAGCACCAAAGCTCATCCGTTACATGGTTAGCACTAACGCTCATTCATATGTTGCAAAGTTAGTGACAGAGCTTATCACTGCGTTGTCGTCTTCAGGGATGAGTTTGACATCACGCACGAGTTCACGCCGAGTATCGCCGAGTCGACATCAGGACAGCCGGGCCTCCAAGTAGTCAACTACGAAGTGTCCCTGGTCAAGACGGATTTTTTGGCGTCGCTCGACCAAGTTGGACAAAACCTTAAGTGTCACGCGCGTGTTCGACGCCGGCCCGAGTTCAAGCGGACGGCCACCGCCGTCATTGACGTCAAGTGTAAGTACTTGGTGACAGCCGTCATTGACGTCAAGTGTAAGTACTTGGTGACAGCCGTCATTGACGTCAAGTGTAAGTACTTGGTGACAGCCGTCATTGACGTCAAGTGTAAGTACTTGGTGGCAGCCGTCAACACTTGCACCGTGTGAGAGACAGGTCGGGTAAGTGTCTAGGTTACTTCAAGTACAACACACATCTCACCGTGCGAGAGACAGGTCGGGTAAGTGTCTAGGTTACTTCAAGTACAACACACATCTCATCGTGTGAGAGACAGGTCGGGTGTCTAGGTTACTTCAAGTACAACACACATCTCACCGTGCGAGAGACAGGTCGGGTAAGTGTCTAGGTTACTTCAAGTACAACACACATCTCATCGTGTGAGAGACAGGTCGGGTAAGTGTCTAGGTTACTTCAAATACAACACACATCTCATCGTGTGAGAGACAGGTCGGGTAAGTCTCTAGGTTACTTCAAATACAACACACATCTCATCGTGTGAGAGACAGGTCGGGTAAGTGTCTAGGTTACTTCAAGTACAACACACATCTCATCTTGTGAGAGACAGGTCGGGTAAGTGTCTAGGTTACTTCAAATACAACACACATCTCATCGTGTGAGAGACAGGTCGGGTAAGTCTCTAGGTTACTTCAAATACAACACACATCTCACCGTGCGAGAGACAGGTCGGGTAAGTGTCTAGGTTACTTCAAGTACAACACACATCTCACCGTGTGAGAGACAGGTCGGGTAAGTGTCTAGGTTACTTCAAATACAACACACATCTCATCGTGTGAGAGACAGGTCGGGTAAGTGTCTAGGTTACTTCAAGTACAACACACATCTCACCGTGCGAGAGACAGGTCGGGTAAGTGTCTAGGTTACTTCAAGTACAACACACATCTCACCGTGTGAGAGACAGGTCGGGTAAGTGTCTAGGTTACTTCAAGTACAACACACATCTCGTCGTGTGACAGACAGGTCGGGTAAGTGTCTAGGTTACTTCAAGTACAACACACATCTCACCGTGCGAGAGACAGGTCGGGTAAGTGTCTAGGTTACTTCAAGTACAACACACATCTCATCGTGTGAGAGACAGGTCGGGTAAGTGTCTAGGTTACTTCAAATACAACACACATCTCATCGTGTGAGAGACAGGTCGGGTAAGTCTCTAGGTTACTTCAAATACAACACACATCTCATCGTGTGAGAGACAGGTCGGGTAAGTGTCTAGGTTACTTCAAGTACAACACACATCTCACCGTGTGAGAGACAGGTCGGGTAAGTGTCTAGGTTACTTCAAATACAACACACATCTCATCGTGTGAGAGACAGGTCGGGTAAGTCTCTAGGTTACTTCAAATACAACACACATCTCACCGTGCGAGAGACAGGTCGGGTAAGTGTCTAGGTTACTTCAAGTACAACACACATCTCACCGTGTGAGAGACAGGTCGGGTAAGTGTCTAGGTTACTTCAAATACAACACACATCTCATCGTGTGAGAGACAGGTCGGGTAAGTCTCTAGGTTACTTCAAATACAACACACATCTCATCGTGTGAGAGACAGGTCGGGTAAGTGTCTAGGTTACTTCAAGTACAACACACATCTCACCGTGTGAGAGACAGGTCGGGTAAGTGTCTAGGTTACTTCAAATACAACACACATCTCATCGTGTGAGAGACAGGTCGGGTAAGTCTCTAGGTTACTTCAAGTACAACACACATCTCATCGTGTGAGAGACAGGTCGGGTAAGTGTCTAGGTTACTTCAAGTACAACACACATCTCACCGTGTGAGAGACAGGTCGGGTAAGTGTCTAGGTTACCTCAAATACAACACACATCTCATCGCGTGAGAGACAGGTCGGGTAAGTCTCTAGGTTACTTCAAATACAACACACATCTCACCGTGCGAGAGACAGGTCGGGTAAGTGTCTAGGTTACTTCAAGTACAACACACATCTCACCGTGTGAGAGACAGGTCGGGTAAGTGTCTAGGTTACTTCAAGTACAACACACATCTCATCGTGTGAGAGACAGGTCGGGTAAGTCTCTAGGTTACTTCAAGTACAACACACATCTCACCGTGCGAGAGACAGGTCGGGTAAGTGTCTAGGTTACTTCAAGTACAACACACATCTCACCGTGTGAGAGACAGGTCGGGTAAGTGTCTAGGTTACTTCAAGTACAACACACATCTCACCGTGTGAGAGACAGGTCGGGTAAGTGTCTAGGTTACTTCAAGTACAACACACATCTCATCGTGTGAGAGACAGGTCGGGTAAGTCTCTAGGTTACTTCAAGTACAACACACATCTCACCGTGTGAGAGACAGGTCGGGTAAGTCTCTAGGTTACTTCAAATACAACACACATCTCACCGTGTGAGAGACAGGTCGGGTAAGTCTCTAGGTTACTTCAAGTACAACACACATCTCATCGTGTGAGAGACAGGTCGGGTAAGTGTCTAGGTTACTTCAAGTACAACACACATCTCATCGTGTGAGAGACAGGTCGGGTAAGTGTCTAGGTTACTTCAAGTACAACACACATCTCATCGTGTGAGAGACAGGTCGGGTAAGTGTCTAGGTTACTTCAAGTACAACACACATCTCATCGTGTGAGAGACAGGTCGGGTAAGTCTCTAGGTTACTTCAAGTACAACACACATCTCACCGTGTGAGAGACAGGTCGGGTAAGTCTCTAGGTTACTTCAAATACAACACACATCTCACCGTGTGAGAGACAGGTCGGGTAAGTCTCTAGGTTACTTCAAGTACAACACACATCTCATCGTGTGAGAGACAGGTCGGGTAAGTGTCTAGGTTACTTCAAGTACAACACACATCTCATCGTGTGAGAGACAGGTCGGGTAAGTGTCTAGGTTACTCCAAATACAACACACATCTCATCGTGTGAGAGACAGGTCGGGTAAGTGTCTAGGTTACTTCAAATACAGCACACATCTCATCGTGTGAGAGACAGGTCGAGTAAGTGTCTAGGTTACTTCAAATACAACACACATCTCACCGTGTGAGAGACAGGTCGGGTAAGTGTCTAGGTTACTTCAAATACAACACACATCTCATCGTGTGAGAGACAGGTCGGGTAAGTGTCTAGGTTACTTCAAATACAACACACATCTCATCGTGTGAGAGACAGGTCGGGTAAGTGTCTAGGTTACTTCAAATACAACACACATCTCATCGCGTGAGAGACAGGTCGGGTAAGTCTCTAGGTTACTTCAAGTACAACACACATCTCACCGTGTGAGAGACAGGTCGGGTAAGTCTCTAGGTTACTTCAAGTACAACACACATCTCATCGTGTGAGAGACAGGTCGGGTAAGTGTCTAGGTTACTTCAAGTACAACACACATCTCATCGTGTGAGAGACAGGTCGGGTAAGTGTCTAGGTTACTTCAAGTACAACACACATCTCATCGCGTGAGAGACAGGTCGGGTAAGTGTCTAGGTTACTTCAAGTACAACACACATCTCATCGTGTGAGAGACAGGTCGGGTAAGTCTCTAGGTTACTTCAAGTACAACACACATCTCATCGTGTGAGAGACAGGTCGGGTAAGTGTCTAGGTTACTTCAAGTACAACACACATCTCACCGTGTGAGAGACAGGTCGGGTAAGTGTCTAGGTTACTTCAAATACAACACACATCTCATCGTGTGAGAGACAGGTCGGGTAAGTCTCTAGGTTACTTCAAATACAACACACATCTCATCGTGTGAGAGACAGGTCGGGTAAGTGTCTAGGTTACTTCAAGTACAACACACATCTCATCGTGTGAGAGACAGGTCGGGTAAGTCTCTAGGTTACTTCAAGTACAACACACATCTCATCGTGTGAGAGACAGGTCGGGTAAGTGTCTAGGTTACTTCAAGTACAACACACATCTCATCGTGTGAGAGACAGGTCGGGTAAGTGTCTAGGTTACCTCAAATACAACACACATCTCATCGTGTGAGAGACAGGTCGGGTAAGTCTCTAGGTTACTTCAAGTACAACACACATCTCATCGTGTGAGAGACAGGTCGGGTAAGTGTCTAGGTTACTTCAAGTACAACACACATCTCATCGTGTGAGAGACAGGTCGGGTAAGTGTCTAGGTTACTTCAAGTACAACACACATCTCATCGCGTGAGAGACAGGTCGGGTAAGTGTCTAGGTTACTTCAAGTACAACACACATCTCATCGTGTGAGAGACAGGTCGGGTAAGTCTCTAGGTTACTTCAAGTACAACACACATCTCATCGTGTGAGAGACAGGTCGGGTAAGTGTCTAGGTTACTTCAAGTACAACACATATCTCATCGTGTGAGAGACAGGTCGGGTAAGTCTCTAGGTTACTTCAAATACAACACACATCTCATCGTGTGAGAGACAGGTCGGGTAAGTGTCTAGGTTACTTCAAGTACAACACACATCTCACCGTGTGAGAGACAGGTCGGGTAAGTCTCTAGGTTACTTCAAATACAACACACATCTCATCGTGTGAGAGACAGGTCGGGTAAGTGTCTAGGTTACTTCAAATACAACACACATCTCATCGCGTGAGAGACAGGTCGGGTAAGTCTCTAGGTTACTTCAAATACAACACACATCTCATCGTGTGAGAGACAGGTCGGGTAAGTGTCTAGGTTACTTCAAGTACAACACACATCTCACCGTGTGAGAGACAGGTCGGGTAAGTGTCTAGGTTACTTCAAGTACAACACACATCTCATCGCGTGAGAGACAGGTCGGGTAAGTGTCTAGGTTACTTCAAATACAACACACATCTCATCGTGTGAGAGACAGGTCGGGTAAGTCTCTAGGTTACTTCAAATACAACACACATCTCATCGCGTGAGAGACAGGTCGGGTAAGTGTCTAGGTTACTTCAAATACAACACACATCTCATCGCGTGAGAGACAGGTCGGGTAAGTGTCTAGGTTACTTCAAATACAACACACATCTCATCGTGTGAGAGACAGGTCGGGTAAGTGTCTAGGTTACTTCAAGTACAACACACATCTCATCGCGTGAGAGACAGGTCGGGTAAGTGTCTAGGTTACTTCAAATACAACACACATCTCACCGTGTGAGAGACAGGTCGGGTAAGTCTCTAGGTTACTTCAAATACAACACACATCTCATCCTGTGAGAGACAGGTCGGGTAAGTGTCTAGGTTACTTCAAGTACAACACACATCTCATCGTGTGAGAGACAGGTCGGGTAAGTGTCTGGGTTACTTCAAGTACAACACACATCTCATCGTGTGAGAGACAGGTCGGGTAAATGTCTAGGTTACTTCAAGTACAACACACATCTCACCAACACACACGTAATTATTATTTCACTGCACCGTTATCATATATTATACTATTGAGTATTATGAACACTGCTCCGTTATTATATATTATAGCAACGATTATTACGAAAACTTCACCGTTATCATATATTCGCATCATTGGTCATATGCAGAATGCCTTCTTTGAATCTGCTTGTCCTTACAGATGCGCCTCACTTCCACTGCGCCAATCAGAGGACAGTATTTCCAGAAGCTCGGAACTACGAGGTCGACTGCGTAGTGCAGTCGAACCCGACGTTGCAGTTGGACAGCGTCTACTGGAGCGTGGGCGACAACGCGACTTTCAACGTCAGTCTCGGCCAAACAGTCGCTGGACTCATGGCTAATGCGACGGTGAGTCTACTCTCTATCTATACAATCAATGAGGTCATCTCTCTACACAGTCACAGTCAATGACGTCTAATGTCTAAGCCGTTAATGACGTCTATTGTCTACACAGTCAATGACGTATATCATGGAATATTATTTACATATATTTCTGATTTGGATTTAAAAAGGCTTTAGCAATACTAATTGACAAACTAACTAATGCAATGCACAAAAGAGAGCATATAATTGGACTATTTTTAGATTTCGCCACAGCCTACTGTTAACCATGATATCGTTTTAAGAAAATTATATCTTTATGGAATCAGGGGAATAGTGTTCCAGTGGTATCAAAGTTATTTGTCTGAAAGACAACACACAGTAACATTTAATGGAATCAGAGGAATAGTGCTCCAGTGGTATCAAAGTTATTTGTCTGAAAGACAACAAACAGTAACATTTAATGGAATCAGAGGAATAGTGTTCCAGTGGTATCAAAGTTATTTGTCTGAAAGACAACACACAGTAACATTTAGTGGAATCAGGGGAATAGTGCTCCAGTGGTATCAAAGTTATTTGTCTGAAAGACAACACACAGTAACATTTAGTGGAATCAGAGGAATAGTGTTCCAGTGGTATCAAAGTTATTTGTCTGAAAGACAACAAACAGTAACATTTAGTGGAATCAGGGGAATAGTGTTCCAGTGGTATCAAAGTTATTTGTCTGAAAGACAACACACAGTAACATTTAATGGAATCAGAGGAATAGTGCTCCAGTGGTATCAGAGTTATTTGTCTGAAAGACAACACACAGTAACATTTAATGGAATCAGAGGAATAGTGCTCCAGTGGTATCAGAGTTATTTGTCTGAAAGACAACAAACAGTAACATTTAATGGAATCAATTCTGTTCTTAAAAATATAACATGTGGAGTACCACAAGGATCAATATTAGGACCTTGCTATTCCTTATATATAAATGATTTAGGTGCTTTGTCTCAGAACACCTTTCCCATTATGTATCCAGATGATACTAATATATTTATGCTAGGGAAACATCTGCAAAAACTGTAAACAAAATGTAATCATTGAAATAAAAAAGCCGTCACTTTGCCTTTAATATACCTTCATTGAATATAAAAACATGTACATTGGCCTTTGGCAATACTCCCAGTGTAAGAAACAGACGTAATAACATCTACATAGACGGAATAGAAATAGACACTGTTAATCATACGCAATTTCTGAGAGTGATAACAGATAATAAAATCATTTGGAATGACCATACAAGTACACATGTAAAAAAACTTTCTAAGAGCATGGGCACTTTTAAAAAGGTAAAGAACAAATGGAACAAGAAGACATTGGTTATCATATATTGTACATTTGTTTACTCATATATTACTTACTGCAACGTAGCGAAGGAAAGAGCCCAAAAATATATTTATCTAAAATTCATATATTGCAGAAAAGAATAATACGTATAATTAGTCATGTCGGATTTAGAAACCACACACAGTTTTTATTTAAGACAAATCAAAGTATAACATTTAGTAATTAAACAAATATGTAAGCTACGTGCTATTGTATAAATATAATAAGGGTATGCTACAAAATAGATTTAGTGACATGTTTATACAACATATAATTTCATACAATCATAATATGAGACAAGAAACAGTTTATGACGTCTACTGTCAACACAGTCAATGACGTCTACTGTCAACACAGTCAATGACGTCTACTGTCTAGACAGTCAATGACGTCTACTGTCTAGACAGTCAATGACGTCTACTGTCTAGACAGTCAATGACGTCTACGGTTTACACAATTAATGACATATGTTTTCTACATAGTCAATGACGTCTACTGTCTACACAGGCAATGACGTCTACTGTCTACCAATGACGTCTACTGTCTACACAGGCAATGACGTCTACTGTCTACCAATGACGTCTACTGTCTACACAGTCAATGACAGAGATGTTTAATAACAGATATTTTTCTAAATAGCCAGCGATAAAACTTTAAAATAAAGCGAAAGGCAGTCCACACATAATGCATTCGTTCAACAAAACCTAATGTTGCATGGTGAAAGTATTGTACAAGAAACCTTCAACCAAATAACAAAACACACACACACACACACACACACACACACACACACACACACACACACACACACACACACACACACACACACACACACACACACACACACACACACACACACACACACACACACACACACACACACACACACACACACACACACACACACACACACACACACACACACACACACACACACACACACACACACACACACACACACACACACACACACACACACACACACACACACACACACACACACACACACACCCACACCCACACCCACACACATAATATTGTATTTTAATAGTATTATTATTAGTTGACCACATATTCCTGGTCTGACATTTGGTCAGTTGTTAGTGAGTGGTCAGATGGTGGTGAATGGTAAGTTGTTGGTGAGTGACTTTATGAAGAAAACAAATCAACTACCACCCTGCGGCCGTCCCGCCTACAGTAACTGCCGTTGGAACTGGTGCAGTTGTGACAGTTTCTGATGCCAGAACTGTTCCATAAATCGCCGCTGCTTTGGTGAACGGGCGAGCACCGAACGTAGCTGTTCGGATTTGATATACAGTCAATGAGACGGTATATTCAGATCGTAGTGAACGTGTTGGTCTATACATGGGAACGGGAGTCTAATGGTTTAGAGCACCCGCCTGTCGATCGAGAGGACAGTGGGCTATTTCGTTCACCCCACTCTGCCCGTGTCTTTCGGAAGAGACAGTAAAAGTTGTTGGTCCGTTCTACCTGGTGTCTATGGCAAGTAAAATATCCCACGCAGGGAAATGGAAAAAAAACTTGTGATTGACTCAGTCTAGAGAAGGACACCCGTAAATTAACCCTCAGCGCAATCTCTTATAAGGACTTTGCTATATATGGATAGCAGACCACTCTTTTATTCCTGTCCTTGTTGGTGCATTGCGCGAAAGGTGCGCGACATGACCTTGTAGTGCCTACGACAGTGGTCTGGAAGTCAGTGTAGCTCCTTCAGGACGGGTGTAAGGTACACCCGACAACTGGTTTGTTGTGATGATACGCGCACATGTATTCTGCAGACTTTATGTTACAAGAGCATGGACAAATGTTTTCGCTGCGTGTTTTCTGAGGTGGCAATGTCTAGTACGGCATACGGAATTCACGTGTTGGTCATACTTAGATGTTGATAGTAAATAATCCAATATATCGGACATAAGACAGGTGCTCTATTTGCGAGCCATGTTCTCTCTTCCTCGATACAGGTGTTCAGGCGCGACACAGCTACCGGTTGCTGCTGAAAAAAATTAACTGGAGTGCCCAATACTGGCTTAAATCGACATACTTCTAAAACAGGATCCTAGTTTAGTAGCATGTCAAATTAAACCAGCGTTAGACATTTCAGTTTAACAAAATTTTTTTTTCTTCATTATTTGCTAATTAATAAAAAAACTGACTAATCACGTAACACATGTTTTATTAAAAACAATATTTCACATTTATCAGACATGTATTGACAATATCAATTATATCTGACCTTCAGTTTTTGGTGGGACCAAAAGAATATACCTGAAATACAAAATGGTCCAATGACTCTTTACCGGTACTGTATACACGTGAACCTCGTTAAATATGTTCCGCCAGGTGGAGTCCACCTACCGGCTGAGGGCCGTACTAACAATAGCCGAGGTAAATCTCACAAGTCTGCAGACATATCGTCTGGTGGCGAGAAACTCGCTCGGAGAGCGGCGCTACGAGATAGTGCTCAGTGAAGGTAAGCTTACAGAACTACGAGATAGTGCTCAGTGAAGGTAAGCTTACAGAACTACGAGATAGTGCTCAGTGAAGGTAAGCTTACAGAACTACGAGATAGTGCTCAGTGAAGGTAAGCTTACAGAGCTACGAGATAGTGCTCAGTGAAGGTAAGCTTACAGAGCTGCGAGATAGTGCTCAGTGAAGGTAAGCTTACAGAACTACGAGATAGTGCTCAGTGAAGGTAAGCTTACATAACTACGAGATAGTGCTCAGTGAAGGTAAGCTTACAGAACTACGAGATAGTGCTCAGTGAAGGTAAGCTTACAGAGCTACGAGATAGTGCTCAGTGAAGGTAAGCTTACAGAGCTACGAGATAGTGCTCAGTGAAGGTAAGCTTACAGAGCTACGAGATAGTGCTCAGTGAAGGTAAGCTTACAGAACTACGAGATAGTGCTCAGTGAAGGTAAGCTTACATAACTACGAGATAGTGCTCAGTGAAGGTAAGCTTACAGAACTACGAGATAGTGCTCAGTGAAGGTAAGCTTACAGAACTACGAGATAGTGCTCAGTGAAGGTAAGCTTACAGAACTACGAGATAGTGCTCAGTGAAGGTAAGCTTACAGAACTACGAGATAGTGCTCAGTGAAGGTAAGCTTACAGAGCTACGAGATAGTGCTCAGTGAAGGTAAGCTTACAGAGCTACGAGATAGTGCTCAGTGAAGGTAAGCTTACAGAACTACGAGATATTGCTCAGTGAAGGTAAGCTTACAGAACTACGAGATAGTGCTCAGTGAAGGTAAGCTTACAGAACTACGAGATAGTGCTCAGTGAAGGTAAGCTTACAGAGCTACGAGATAGTGCTCAGTGAAGGTAAGCTTACAGAGCTACGAGATAGTGCTCAGTGAAGGTAAGCTTACAGAGCTACGAGATAGTGCTCAGTGAAGGTAAGCTTACAGAACTACGAGATAGTGCTCAGTGAAGGTAAGCTTACAGAACTACGAGATAGTGCTCAGTGAAGGTAAGCTTACAGAACTACGAGATAGTGCTCAGTGAAGGTAAGCTTACAGAGCTACGAGATAGTGCTCAGTGAAGGTAAGCTTACAGAACTACGAGATAGTGCTCAGTGAAGGTAAGCTTACAGAACTACGAGATAGTGCTCAGTGAAGGTAAGCTTACAGAACTACGAGATAGTGCTCAGTGAAGGTAAGCTTACAGAACTACGAGATAGTGCTCAGTGAAGGTAAGCTTACAGAGCTACGAGATAGTGCTCAGTGAAGGTAAGCTTACAGAGCTACGAGATAGTGCTCAGTGAAGGTAAGCTTACAGAACTACGAGATAGTGCTCAGTGAAGGTAAGCTTACAGAACTACGAGATAGTGCTCAGTGAAGGTAAGCTTACAGAACTACTAGATAGTGCTCAGTGAAGGTAAGCTTACAGAGCTACGAGATAGTGCTCAGTGAAGGTAAGCTTACAGAACTACGAGATAGTGCTCAGTGAAGGTAAGCTTACAGAACTACGAGATAGTGCTCAGTGAAGGTAAGCTTACAGAACTACGAGATAGTGCTCAGTGAAGGTAAGCTTATAGAACTACGAGATAGTGCTCAGTGAAGGTAAGCTTACAGAGCTACGAGATAGTGCTCAGTGAAGGTAAGCTTACAGAGCTGCGAGATAGTGCTCAGTGAAGGTAAGCTTACAGAGCTGCGAGATAGTGCTCAGTGAAGGTAAGCTTACAGAACTACGAGATAGTGCTCAGTGAAGGTAAGCTTACATAACTACGAGATAGTGCTCAGTGAAGGTAAGCTTACAGAACTACGAGATAGTGCTCAGTGAAGGTAAGCTTACAGAGCTACGAGATAGTGCTCAGTGAAGGTAAGCTTACAGACCTACGAGATAGTGCTCAGTGAAGGTAAGCTTACAGAGCTACGAGATAGTGCTCAGTGAAGGTAAGCTTACAGAACTACGAGATAGTGCTCAGTGAAGGTAAGCTTACATAACTACGAGATAGTGCTCAGTGAAGGTAAGCTTACAGAACTACGAGATAGTGCTCAGTGAAGGTAAGCTTACAGAGCTACGAGATAGTGCTCAGTGAAGGTAAGCTTACAGAGCTACGAGATAGTGCTCAGTGAAGGTAAGCTTACAGAACTACGAGATAGTGCTCAGTGAAGGTAAGCTTACAGAGCTACGAGATAGTGCTCAGTGAAGGTAAGCTTACAGAGCTACGAGATAGTGCTCAGTGAAGGTAAGCTTACAGAACTACGAGATATTGCTCAGTGAAGGTAAGCTTACAGAACTACGAGATAGTGCTCAGTGAAGGTAAGCTTACAGAACTACGAGATAGTGCTCAGTGAAGGTAAGCTTACAGAGCTACGAGATAGTGCTCAGTGAAGGTAAGCTTACAGAGCTACGAGATAGTGCTCAGTGAAGGTAAGCTTACAGAGCTACGAGATAGTGCTCAGTGAAGGTAAGCTTACAGAACTACGAGATAGTGGTCAGTGAAGGTAAGCTTACAGAACTACGAGATAGTGCTCAGTGAAGGTAAGCTTACAGAGCTACGAGATAGTGCTCAGTGAAGGTAAGCTTACAGAGCTACGAGATAGTGCTCAGTGAAGGTAAGCTTACAGAACTACGAGATAGTGCTCAGTGAAGGTAAGCTTACAGAACTACGAGATAGTGCTCAGTGAAGGTAAGCTTACAGAACTACGAGATAGTGCTCAGTGAAGGTAAGCTTACAGAGCTACGAGATAGTGCTCAGTGAAGGTAAGCTTACAGAGCTACGAGATAGTGCTCAGTGAAGGTAAGCTTACAGAACTACGAGATAGTGCTCAGTGAAGGTAAGCTTACATAACTACGAGATAGTGCTCAGTGAAGGTAAGCTTACAGAACTACGAGATAGTGCTCAGTGAAGGTAAGCTTACAGAGCTACGAGATAGTGCTCAGTGAAGGTAAGCTTACAGAGCTACGAGATAGTGCTCAGTGAAGGTAAGCTTACAGAGCTACGAGATAGTGCTCAGTGAAGGTAAGCTTACAGAACTACGAGATAGTGCTCAGTGAAGGTAAGCTTACATAATTACGAGATAGTGCTCAGTGAAGGTAAGCTTACAGAACTACGAGATAGTGCTCAGTGAAGGTAAGCTTACAGAGTTACGAGATAGTGCTCAGTGAAGGTAAGCTTACAGAGCTACGAGATAGTGCTCAGTGAAGGTAAGCTTACAGAACTACGAGATAGTGCTCAGTGAAGGTAAGCTTACAGAGCTACGAGATAGTGCTCAGTGAAGGTAAGCTTACAGAGCTACGAGATAGTGCTCAGTGAAGGTAAGCTTACAGAACTACGAGATAGTGCTCAGTGAAGGTAAGCTTACAGAACTACGAGATAGTGCTCAGTGAAGGTAAGCTTACAGAACTACGAGATAGTGCTCAGTGAAGGTAAGCTTACAGAGCTACGAGATAGTGCTCAGTGAAGGTAAGCTTACAGAGCTACGAGATAGTGCTCAGTGAAGGTAAACTTACAGAACTACGAGATAGTGCTCAGTGAAGGTAAGCTTACAGAACTACGAGATAGTGCTCAGTGAAGGTAAGCTTACAGAACTACGAGATAGTGCTCAGTGAAGGTAAGCTTACAGAGCTACGAGATAGTGCTCAGTGAAGGTAAGCTTACAGAGCTACGAGATAGTGCTCAGTGAAGGTAAGCTTACAGAGCTACGAGATAGTGCTCAGTGAAGGTAAGCTTACAGAACTACGAGATAGTGCTCAGTGAAGGTAAGCTTACAGAACTACGAGATAGTGCTCAGTGAAGGTAAGCTTACAGAACTACTAGATAGTGCTCAGTGAAGGTAAGCTTACAGAGCTACGAGATAGTGCTCAGTGAAGGTAAGCTTACAGAACTACGAGATAGTGCTCAGTGAAGGTAAGCTTACAGAACTACGAGATAGTGCTCAGTGAAGGTAAGCTTACAGAACTACGAGATAGTGCTCAGTGAAGGTAAGCTTATAGAACTACGAGATAGTGCTCAGTGAAGGTAAGCTTACAGAGCTACGAGATAGTGCTCAGTGAAGGTAAGCTTACAGAGCTACGAGATAGTGCTCAGTGAAGGTAAGCTTACAGAACTACGAGATATTGCTCAGTGAAGATAAGCTTACAGAGCTACGAGATAGTGCTCAGTGAAGGTAAGCTTACAGAACTACGAGATAGTGCTCGGTGAAGATAAGCTTACAGAGCTACGAGATAGTGCTCAGTGAAGGTAAGCTTACAGAGCTACGAGATAGTGCTCAGTGAAGGTAAGCTTATAGAAATACGAGATAGTGCTCAGCGAAGGTAAGCTTACAGAGCTACGAGATAGTGCTCGGTGAAGATAAGCTTACATAACTACGAGATAGTGCTCAGTGAAGGTAAGCTTACAGAACTACGAGATAGTGCTCAGTGAAGATAAGTTGTCGTGTCATTACTTGTACGTGTTTTGTCGTGATATTTCTTGTACGTGTTTTGTCGTGACATTTCTTGTACGTGTTTTGTTGTGCCATTTCTTGTACATGTTTTGTCTTCCAGCAGTGTTGACCACTCAGAGTACAACGACGGTGACCGAGAGGCCGGGCGTAAAGGCGTCAGTCGACGACCCTCGCCAGGTCAGATCCACGACACACGTCGCCACGGCGCTCACCGCCGTCGTCGTTGTCGCCGTCTGTCTGTCTGTCGCCGCCAGTCAACTGTAGACGACGGATATACGGAAGTGTATGTCCGTTGTCATCACCCAACTGTAGACGACGAATGCAGGGAACTCTTTGTCCGGTATCATCAAATGACTGTAGTCGACTGTCTTTGGTCGACTGTATTACTCCAAGCCTCGCAGCGCGGTCGAACATCGAACCTATATGACGGTTTTCCGTTGAGTCACCGTGTCATTATACGTCAGCATGTGGCATGATATGTTATGGCCATCAGTCAGTGTCAATACATGTAATGACCCCTATTTGAGTGTCATGACATGCCAAGACATGTCAGCCCTCACTGAAAATGACACGCGAATGTGACACGTCTGTGACATAAAGGTGACACGACAGTGACATGACGGTGACACGACAGTGACATAACGGTGACACGACAGTAACGCAAACGTGAAACGGTTGTGACACGGCAGTGACAGGCATTGACACCACCGCGACACGGCTGTGACAGGTAGTGACACGGTTGTGACACGACAGTGTCAGGCAGTGACACAGCAGTGACACGACAGAGACCTGACAGTGATACGACAGTGACACGGCTGTGACGCGGATGTGTCCTAGTTATAGTGTCACAAGACGACACGCTTTTCAATGATACGTGAAGTCGAATAATTCTCCTGCATTTCCGTAATAACTGCTTCGACGGGACAGAGCCAGTTTGCTCAAGGCACATTACATATGACAATCACAATAACAGAATTACACTGTATGCGTCGTTGTCTGAGTGGGTTTGTTTGGTCGGCTAAACAAGTCACTGTACGCGTGGTTGTCTGAGTGGGTTTGTTTGGTCGGCTAAACAAGTCACTGTACGCGTGGTTGTCTGAGTGGGTTTGTTTGGTCGGCTAAACAAGTCACTGTACGCGTGGTTGTCTGAGTGGGTTTGTTTGGTCGGCTAAACAAGTCACTGTATGCGTGGTTGTCTGAGTGGGTTTGTTTGGTCGGCTAAAACATCGTTTTCTGTCATAGAGCTAAATGTCCGCAGTGGGATATGTTGGTGTTTGTTGTGCAACAACAACGGTTGCTTCGGCGACTGAGCACACCACGCGCCCTGGATGAGACACGCCTACGTGTGTAGTATTAATGTATTGTCAAATATGTTCAGTTTTCAGGTGAGCGCTATCAATTTGTAAATGGTTATTAACAACTAATATCACAGGGGTTTTTAATGGCGGAAGACCTAAATGGTTACTTCAGTTCAGTGTTTACAAAAGAAGATATTAGTTCATTACCAGTTGCTGATGCTAAATTTCAGGGGGCTAAATCTGACTATTTAGGACCGTTAGTTGTAACTCCAGAATTGGTAGCTAGGAAAATAAAGGCAATGAAGGATAACAAATCACCGGGAGTGGATGGGATTCCTCCTAAATTACTAATGGAAACAGTAGATCAAATCAGTATACCACTTGCAAGAGTATTCAACTTGTCATTAAAAGAGGGAGTTGTTCCGTTTGAATGGAAAGAAGCAAACATCATACCATTATTTAAAAAGGGTTCGAGAAATAAGTCAGAGAATTACAGACCAGTGAGTTTAACGTCAGTGATTTGTAAATTATTAGAAAGGTTAATTAAAGACCATATGGTGGACTTCCTCGTTAAGCATAAATTATTAAATTCATCTCAACATGGATTCCTTAAAGCGAGATCATGCTTAACAAATATGTTATGTTTTTTGGAAGAAATCACTAAGTGGATAGACATGGGATCGCCAGTAGATATTATCTACTTAGATTTTCAGAAAGCTTTTGACAAAGTGCCACATCAAAGATTGCTACTTAAATTAAAAGCCCATGGTATCGGGGATAACATAACTGACTGGATAGAACAATGGCTGACTGACAGAAGACAACGAGTTGTAGTAGATGGCGAAGTTTCAAATTGGAAATCGGTTTTGAGTGGGGTACCTCAAGGATCAGTATTAGGACCTATATTATTCTTAATTTATATCAATGACTTGGACGAGAGTATAACAAGTAACGTACTGAAATTTGCGGACGACACAAAACTGTTTAGAAAGGTTAATACTGATGGTGATAAACAACATTTACAAAACGATCTAGACAGATTAGTGAAATGGTCTGAGAAATGGCAGATGCTGTTCAATTTTGGGAAATGTAAATGCCTACATACAGGACATGGGAACTTGAATGTAAACTATAAAATGGGAGCTACTGTTCTTGGTACTACTGTAAAAGAAAAGGACTTAGGAGTTACAATAAGCGCTGATATGAAAGTTTCAGAGCAGTGTGGTATTGCAGCTTCAAAGGGTAATCAAATTCTTGGATTGATTAGAAGAAACATAACATATAAGGAAAAAAGTTAATTATACCTCTTTATAAAGCAATAGTTAGACCTCATTTAGAATACTGTATACAAGCATGGAGACCATATCGTAAGAAGGATATAGATACGCTTGAACGCATACAAAGGAGAGCAACTAAAATGATTCCAGAACTTAGAGACCTTAGTTATGAAGAACGCCTGAAAGAATGTGGTTTAACAACTCTAGAGACAAGGAGGTTAAGAGGAGATCAGATTGAAGTTTTTAAGATATTGAATGGGTATGAAAATATTGATAGAAATATGTTTTTCTCACTCAAGAAGGATAGCAGAACTAGAGGACATGAGGTAAAATTAGTAAAGGATCAATGTAGATTGGACATCAGGAAGCACTCGTTCTCACAGAGGACAATAAATGAATGGAACAAACTGTCTACAGATTGTGTAACTGCTAGCAGCGTGAATATGTTTAAAAACTAAGCGGTTGTACGACTAGAACGTGCCCTCTGCGAGTGTTTTCTTCATGTAAACATGCTTCATAAATATGTAATATAAATATGACTAAGTTTTATTTGTGCAAACAAATATGATAAAGCTTCACGAGGTGTATGAATTATTAATACGTTTCATGGGAAGTCACCACATATGTACTGCCATCATGTAAAGTTGCTTCACATAGTTTAATATATTAATACTACAATTATTAACATTTATCATTTCTAGCTTAATAAGGCTGCTTGAAGCGAATCAAAAGTCATAGTTTTCGGCCTACGCATCTATAAGAGTTACTAAGATATAACCATTTGTAACTACAATTAAGACTATCACGCCAGTGGTTTACTAGAAAAACCTTGTTGAACACTATATCATTTCGTGGGCCGCGCCATACAGTTCTATAAAACTACGTTACGAGTAAGATACAGTTCTATAAAACTACGTTACGAGTAAGATACAGTTCTATAAAACTACGTTACGAGTAAGATATTCTGGCAATATTCGCTCGCCAACTGAAAATATATTTGTATACACCTATTCCTTTAGTCGCCAATAAGATATGGCCTTGCTATTTGTATACACCTATTCCTTTAGTCGCCAATAAGATATGGCCTCGCTATTTGTGTCCGAACTCAACTTGTGTAGTATATTGTTGCCTTTGTTTACTAAATTAGTCCTCATTCTGGCAAAATAACACGTTTGTTTGATACTTTGCATCTGTTCTGTGCATTCCGGTCTCCCTTACTGCGTCACTTGTAGTCTAGGTTACCCCGATTTCATAGAACTGGGCATGCGATTATCGGTCGCGCTGGTAAACATATCATCCCTCGGTCATTCGGAGAAATGACCGGAATCTCCCACTTTTAGAACACATTCTGAGCAAACCAGTGGCCACCACTTGATATTAGTTGCCCGTAGTTAGTTTTTATGATCTCTTCTAAAGTGCATAGCCCCAAAATCATGACTTTTGTTTCGTTTTAAAATGTGCTTACACAAAGCGTCGCGATGACGTGCTTGTTACGTAATAAGACAATCACTATCCGCGTGACACATTTGTTTACTTGCGGAAATATGACGTCATAGCAGTGACGTTTCACTTCGTGTAAACACAGCTTTTGGAAGCAAGATATAACAAGATTGCCATCCAATGCAAAGGCCCAGGTGGCAAGTGGAAAAGGAAGCCATTGGCTTACAGGGAGTCCAATATTTTTAATCTATACGTCACCCGCCCTCCTCAGATATGTGTCAACCTTGTTCTTAAACAAATTCACGCAGCTAGCAGTTACACAATACGTAGATCATTTGTACCATTCATTGATTTTCCTCTGTGAGAACGACTACTTCCTGATATCCAATATACACTGATCCTTTACTAAAGTTACTTTATATCTTCTAGTTCTACTATCCTTCTTGAGTGAGAAAACTATTGCTATCAATATTTTTGTATCCATTTAATATCTTTGAAAAATCAATTTTATCTCCTCTTAACC